>QODF01000072.1:1419314-1513356 GCA_024372805.1 Oostethus manadensis
TATATATATATATATATATATATATACACACACACAGTATAGACAGTACAGGCCAAAAGTTGGGACACACCTTTTCATTCACTTGGGGATACATTTTAAGTTTTGCAATTTTCCGGACTGGCTGTCCTTCGTTTCTTAAAGTAATGATGGCCACTCGTTTCTCTTTACTTAGTTGATTGGTTCTTGCCATAATATGAATTCTAACATTTGTCCAATAGAGCTGTCAGCTGTGAATCAACCTGTCTTGTGTACAACACAACTGATGACAAGGCACACCTGAGAAGTGAAAACCGTTTCAGGTGACTATGACTCATGGAGCTTCTTGAGAGAACATCAAGGGTTCACAGAGCTAAGAAAAAAGCAGAGGGTGAAAACTTTGAGGAGTATAAAATATAAGATATATGTACAGTTATTTCATACTTTTTTGTTATGTACATTACAATCTACAATGTAAATAGTCATGAAAATAGAGGAAACGTATTAAATGAGAAGGAATGTCTAAACTTTTGACCTTTACTGTATATGTATATGTATGTATACTACATAATAACAAACTCATAACAAACAAGTAGTCATTAAGCATTATTTAAATATTCCCAAATATCCCGATATGCTTAATATCCTTTTCATACATCCATTTTCCATGCCTCTTAACTTCATTAGGGTCATGGGTATGCTGGAGCCTATCCCAGCATTTTTGAGTCAAATAAAAACCACATATAAATAGTTTTTTATACATACATATATATAAGTATATGTATATATATATATTTTTTTTTATTCATCCATGTTTCTAATAGCATACAACTAGTCACTTTCAAGTTCATCCCATGTTCATGTGTGTCCTCACCTACAGGCAACAACTGAAAGTTATTTGATTTTGCAGCTGCGGCCCTGTGTGTGTGTGTGTGTGTGTGTGTGTGTGTGCGTGTGTGTGCGTGTGTGTTTGAGGGCTCACAGTGGGATGAACATCGTGTCTATTGATCCCTGCTAATGTAGGGGGGAAAGGCTGCAGGCCTGGATCAATGCAACTCTAATTACATACAGTAGTGAATGTGTGTGAACGTGCGTGTCCCTGACAAAAGCCCCCACCTATTTAAAAAAAATCCCAGGGTTATGTAGTGTATATAAATAGTGTCCCACTAAGGAATTTGTCATACACTCATTTTTAACTTTCAATGGTTGTAAAAAGTAAAAGTATGACTCTTTAAAAGCTTTTTGTTGCCATCTTGGTAAGTGTTCACTGGTTTACTGGAGATTATGGTGTGATTTGGATTTTTTAATCTCTGTTTTGACTGCTTTGTGTCGTTGCTTTAGGCTCCCACCGCATGCAGGAAGTGCTCTGATCAGCTTGAGGCTGTGTGATATGTTTGATATTCGGTTGTTCTTGTGCTTGGCTATGTCAACTAAATATCAGACATATTCGTACAGAGTCTGGCATTGATCTCCATGCAAACAAACAGAACCTTGTGAAGATGGGACAAAGACGCTTATATACTGGCTGTAAACTTCTGTGTGTTTTAATAGAACTACAAAAGTGCTTTATGGTGACAAGTGTGGATGAGTATTATACTATATTATTTACTGTAGTCCTCTGTTAGAATTTGATTTGTACTTTTCCCAAACTAAATAAATGGACGTAAAACTTGAAAGTTGAACGTTCTTGAGTTTTATTGTTGACTCTTTTTTTATGTGGATTTGGACACGCTTCTGTGAGCAAACTTCTTTGTAGTTCCCAGTGTTAAGCTGGTCCCATCACGTAATGACGTTTGTGCCAGAGACCGAAAGAGGAGCCAAATAATTCATCTGTTCTACTATTGGTCATATGGCTACGATTATTCATGCATTTTTTGTCAGTGTTTTGTCATTTTGTTATGGTATTTTTGTTTAATGTTTGTTATTTTGATTTAATTTGAATTTGTAACTTGTTTAGTTGTATTATTTTTGTTAGCATTTATTTTATGTGTTGCTTATTTATTATTGTATTAATACTTTTATATGATTTAGTTTTACGTTATTATTTTATGTAATTTATTTGCAATTTATTTTGAAATTGGACAGTATTATTCCTTCTTCGTCTTTTTCTTCTTCTTTTCCTTTCGGCTTATCCCTTCAGGGGTCGCCACAGTGAATCAATTGCCTCTGTCTTCTGTATCCTCTTCTCTTGCGCCAACTACCTTCATGTCCTCTTTCACTACATCCATAAAAATCCTCTTTGGTCTTCCTCTAGGCCTCCTGCCTGGCAATTCAAAACTCAGCATCCTTCTACCAATATATTCACTATTATTCCTTCTTATACATTTTTAATTTTTCTACCAATTTTTTCCTATTGTTATGGGATTTTAATTCATTTAAATAATTCATAGTGATATCTATTTTATGTATTAACTTTTTTCATACTATAAATTTTCTTTTTTGTTTAAATTGTATTTATAATTGTATATTGCACTTCAATAATTTGAGAAATGTATTTACTACTGCTTTGTAGCGTTTTTTCTTTTCCTATGTATTTTTTATGTAAATATTTTTTTCACAATTAAAAATGCTTTCCCGACCAGTTCTGCGGGTACTTCTGCAGGATTTTTACATTCAGTTTTAATTTGTTATTAGGATTATGATAATGACTAGATGATTATACTTATTTTATATGATGATATACTTACTCATCATGTTATTTTTTAATTTCAATTGTATTTTTCTAACTGAATGTTTCTTATATTTTTTTCTGTTTCTCTTCCATTTTTGTCCCAGTATTTATGGGATTATTTATTTCTTTTTTGTGTTGCATTATTTTCTTTTTTCATTTTCGCTCTAGATATTTTTAAATGTACTTGAGAAAATGTACTATTATTTTTTATATATTTTATTTAATTTTTAGAATATGTTATTTATTTTAAATTTGTTTTTACTTATATTACTCATATTTATTTCAGAACTCTAGTATCATTACTTAGGGTGAGGAGCTCGGCCATCCGGGAGGAGCTCAGAGTAGAGCCGCTGCTCCTTCACATCAAAAGGAGCCAGTTGAGGTGGCTCGGGCATCTAGTCCGGATGCCTCCGGGGCGCCTTCCTGGTGAGGTGTTTCGGGCATGTCCAGTCGGGAGAAGGCCCCCGGAAAGACCTAGGACACGCTGGAGGGACTATGTCTCACAGCTGGCCTGGGAACGCCTTGGTGTCCTCCCGGTGGAGCTGGAAGAGGTCGCTGGGGACCGTGAAGTCTGGACTTCCCTACTGAAGCTGCTGCCCCCGCGACCCGGACCCGGATAAGCGGAGGAAAATGGATGGATGGATAGTATTCTTACTTATATTTTCTGTTTTATTTGCAATCGTGGGTGACTGTGATTAATTTATCACATTCTATAAAGGTGGAATTGGATCCAGATACCCCTTAAATAAATGTAATACATTTTCCATAAAAAAGCACTTTGGGTTGCCATAGGATGATATAAGATTATTTTTCTAAAAATAGCTTCATATGCGGAATCCTAATGTGGTAGTTGGTTGGGAAATGTGTGACTTAAACGTCCTTGCTGACTTGCTGGTTCCTGTTCAGCGGGTACATCACATGCAAATGTTACGCCACACGAGGGCTTTGACAAGCTGATGGTAAATTATAGAAACGTGTCAAGGCATTCCTTGAAATAGGACGAAGAGAGTAATCTCTCAGCACCCTGGTAACTGCAGAAGAATGTAGACTAAACATTCAGGTTTGATGATCGACTGCAGCAAGCCTGTTGGACTTGTTAGAAATAACAATGCAGGGATGGTCTGCTGCCACTCACTACGCAACTGAGTGCACTATTATTTGACGCGAGTCGTAATTTTTAGGACTTGTGACTTGCTTGTTAAATGTTCCAAAAAGATTCAACTTGACTTTGACTTGATGTTCTCGACTTGAGACTTAACTCGGGCTTGAGCTAATTGACTTGAAATGACTTGTTTTTGGTTTAACGCTTTGTTGTATTTTTCAAATATCTGAAATATAACTATGTCTGTGTCGGCTTTCGGCAGCTTTATTTTACGCATGCGCTCACTTCGGCCCAATCTGGCAGAACACAACATGGATACGCCGCAAAGAAGACACAGGAAGATTTTGTGAATGTTTGTTTATATACCTTGTTTCCAAACAGTGCCCGTAACACAGCAGTGACACTCATACATAACAGAAAAGTTGTTGTTTTTATTAACCCTCTTCCTGTTGAAGAGCCTCAGTTACCGCTGAAGTTGTGTTGTTCTCATCACGTAGCGGTCCAGACATCAGATGAGCTCTTTCTTATTTGATCTGTTATCATGTAGCCGGGTCTGGCCTTAATCTTTGTTTGACTGTTTTATCATAGTTTTTTCCAATGTTGTGTGTGTATTTGTTAATGTGTGTGTTGTAGTTTTAAAAAATTACGAGAAAAAAAGTCATAATCCAGGTCAAGGGTCACACATGTCCCCTGTGTTAATACTGTAACTGTCTCGGACAATGCCTGTTAATTGTGTGTGTGTGTGTAGATACAAGTAATGGGAAATCAGTGCAGAGATAATAAAGACACACTGTGCGGTAAATAAATGTGTGACCACCATTCATGGGCGGCATTGAAAGAGGAGACGCAACAAGAGAGTGAACAGAAACTTAGGGCACGTTCAGTTCAAGGTAGAACATTGTCATGGTCAAGTTTGTGGTTGTTTGGGGTATTTGTTTCTTTTTAGATGTGCTTCCTTTGATGGTTTTGCAGAGATAGTGAAAGCAACAGCAGGTGTGTTCTTGGCATGCGTGGTGGTCCTCCTCAGTAGCACCGCGCACGCCTCTTCGCTTAACAACAGCAGCGAGTGCTTTTTTAACACCATGGGTCCGTGCCGAATGAAGTTACTTTACTTTCATGATCAGTGGGTGTGTTTATGTCACTTGAATCCAGCAGACTATAATAGTGACTGTGCAACATTTACCATGAGTAATTTGTACTTGTCATGTATTGTAAATCACATAACAGTGTGTGCTGTCCAAAATGTAGCCTTTGTATTGGAATTTAGACTGTTTAAAATTGGAAGCGCTCCATTTTGTGTGTTTGTATCTTCAATGCTAATGCGATTTTCCCCCTTTTTACATATACACCGCAACTTCAAAAGTTTCCAATGCAATATATCACAAACAAACAAACATTTTGATCCGCGACGCTAATGAGGATAAGCGGTATAGAAAATAAATGATTAAATGACAAACATTTTGGCGCAGAACAGGCGGATGCAATTGTTAGCAACACTAACATAGCTCTGTGAGATAAAGTGCTAACATTACGCTCATTTTTTAACAGCAACATCATGCTAGGGCAGTGGTTTTCAAACTTATCTCCAAAAGTGGGGCCCGGGAAAAAAAGTTTGGGAACCACTGTGCTAGGGTAACATATATGCATAAGGAAAAAAAAAAAGATCAAACTTGCAGCTCTCGTGTCTGTAGCTGACTAAGGCAGCTTTATTTTAAACATGTAGCTAAGCCTGCTTTTGTACAAACACTACAACTATGCACTACTGTATTTGTAAACACAACATTTGCAATTATAGCACATGAATTCAGGATTTTCCATTTTAATAAAAGCGGGATATGAAACAGAATAAAATAACAGTCCTTTGGGATTTTTTCTTCCTATTTTGTTGTTGTGCAATGTATGTATTCTTTCACTAATTGACATTGCATCATACATTGTGACACTTTGATACTTATAGTTGCATTTGAGCCTTACATTATCCGTAGTGTATAATACTAGATAATCCATGCTTGTGTTGTTATTATTACTATAAGCACTTTTGTCCTACTAATCAACTTGTTTAAAGCAAATTCATGAACTATGTTGCACTGGACTGGCGACCAGTCCAGGGTGTACCCCGTCTCTCGCCCAAAGTCTGCTGGGATAGGCTCCAGCATCCCCGTGACCCTAATGAGGATAAGCAGCATAGAAAATGGATGGATGGATGGATGTTGCACTGTTTTTTATTTCAGGGAGCTGTGAGTACGTGGGAGAGGTGTATGGTCGGAGAGAGCTGGACAACCATTGATTGTTACCAGTGTGTCTGCATGAAGCCCTTTGGAGTGGGGGGCTGTGACCAGTAAGTACATTCCACCCCAAAGATCTATATTTTTTGTACACTAATGCAATTCGGGTCTTTCCTTCAGTAGTTCAAAGCCTGTGGGCTATCCAGAGTGGTGTGAAATCATCCTCGAGTCAGACTCTTATACCAGCATTGTCGTGATGAAAGCCAATCACAAGCTGCCCCACCTGTGTTGGCAAGGCCACTTCCCATGGAAGTTGGACAATGATCCCCAGTTTTGAGCCCCAGCAACTAGTGCAAATTAGAATTACCATACTGCCTTTTATTTGCCCTCTACCCATTATTATTACACCTTGGAATTTAAATGGATGATATTTCAAGTATCACATGAAATAGTGGATGTGTAGTGTATTTTACATTCTAAAATGTGATGTTTTCCTCTTAATGAGAAGTTCATGACTAAATGTTGTGTATCATCCATCTTAATGTATTTTTATGTCTTTAGAAAAATAATAATATATATAATATATATACATTTTTTAAAAAATACGAAAAATGTATAATTGTAAAAATAGACATTGATCATTAAAATAAATGAATAACCCGCTTAATTTTATTTTATGTTGGGTTTTTTTTCATTATAAGGCCACACATTCTCTATTAAATCATCAGTCTCACGCAAAACATTCCATTTAATGCTGATCGTGGTTTTTACTCGTATGGTTAATTTTTGTAATATCTCCTTACAGCCGTTAGGAGCAGTAATGAACAAAAAACAAACACTGGCAATTGCCTGGAAAACGGAGTAGAAGAAGAAAAGAAAGTCGCAGCAATGTGACGTCACGCCAGTGCGCGGGCATTGCTTGTTGTTAGTAAGTTGCAAAACACAAGCGATCCAACACAAGTGATCCATTCCGGTTGTTTCTGCACTTTTTAAGTCCGTGTTATTTCCGTTTACTAAAAAGAAGAATATCAGCGAAATGTGGATTCTGATTCCAGTGGAGCCGGGAGGTAACAGTTGGTGTCTTTGCTGATATTTTTGAAATACAAGGAGAATAACCTTAACTACGTTCTGACTGGACAGTGTCATTGATGAAACCGTTAAGTATGTTGGCAAAATATTAGTTTTAGCTTTGTATTTTTTCTTATTCTTCTTTAAAAATTGTTATTTTTATTATATATACCGACCTACATTGGATTGTTTATAGCATTTTTGATGCACACAATGTCTTCAGTGTGTCTGTACGCGGCCCTTGGTGGAAAAGGTTCCAACAGTCAGTAAGTTAGGAAAAAAAAAACCTTCTTGTTACTGACAGGTGAGACCCACTATCTCCTATCTGGTAAAGAATATGTGGTGGGTCGCAAGAACTGTGAAATTCTGCTGCCAAATGACCAGTCCATCAGCCGAGCCCATGCTCACTTCATAGTTACTGATCAGGTAAGAGCCGTACATGCATAGAGCTTTGTTATAAACCCCTAATTGGACACTTTATTAGAAAAATCTGCACGTGTTTAACCATTTTGTTATGTATTTCATGCCAAGACTCTGACCCTGAAGGACACCTCCAAGTATGGCACTGTCATCAACACCCAGCGCCTGGTGGAGAACACTCCAGTGAACGTGAAGTCGAGGGACAGTATTACATTTGGAGTCTTTCATTCCAAATTCAGGTACCGGAAAAACACCTGGCCGTATCATCAGTAAAACATTCATGAATTTATTATCCCCTTTCTCTCTGGTTCCTGCCCAGTGTGGTTCATCAGAAGCCAGTTGTTTGTTCGTCTTGCTTGGACAACGATGGCAAAGCTGGCCTCTCTCAGGCTCTGCAGCTCCTGGGAGGAATGCTAGTCAGCGCGTGGAGTAAGGACTGTACCCACCTGGCCATGCCTTTCGTTAAAGTTACCATCAAGGTCGGAAACCTCACTTTACCTCTGTGTCTTTATGTTTGAAGCATTAACATTTGTCTGTTTTTTTCGCCTTGGTCCCGTGTATGTCGACAACGTGTCTATGTGCACATGGTCGACTGCTGTTTTTTTTTTTTTTACCATATAATTTGACATCTGCCGCACGGTGCCTGAGTGGTTAGCACATTGGCCACACAGTCAGGAGATCTGGAAGACCAGGGTTCAAATCTCCGTTGGGCATCTCTGTGTGGAGTTTGTATGTTCTCCCCGTGCGTGTGTGGGTTTTCTCCGGGTACTCCAGTTTCCTCCCACATTCCAAAAACATGCATGTTAGGTTAATTGGCGACTCTAAATTGTCCATCGGTATGAATGTGAGTGTGACTGGTTGTTTGTCTATATGTGCCCTGCGATTGACTGGCGACCAGTCCAGAGTGTACCCCGCCTCTCGCCCAAAGTCTGCTGGGATAGGCTCCAGCATCCCCGTGACCCTAATGAGGATAAGCGGTATAGAAAATGAATGAATGAATGAATTTGACATCTGATAATTTTTGTAAATAAAAAAAATCATTCTGTTTATGTTGACATCTGTAGTATGTGTTTCCCACAGGACCGCAATGTAGTTGCAGTGGTTGGAGAATGATGTAATGACCGTCAAATTTGCGGGAAAATCTGGTATTTTTATACCAACAGCAACATAACTACTGTCTCTAGTTACTGTGAGGGAAAAAACTCTTTGAACCCCATCTGATTTTGTAAGTTTGCCCACTAACAAAGAAATGATCAGTCTATAATTTAAATGGTAGGTTTATTTGAACACTGAGAGACAACAATGACAAAAAAATCCAGAAAAATGCGTTTAAAAAAGAGTTGTAAATTAATTTGCATTTCCCAAAAGGAAATAAGTATTTGATCCCTTTGAAAAACGTGCTTCAGTACTTGGTGCTAAAAACTTTGTTGGCAATCACAGATGTCAGCCGTTTCTTGTAGTTGGCAACAAGGTTTGCACACATCTCAGGGGGGATTTTGGCCCACTCCTCTTTGCAGATCCTCTCCAAGTCATTAATGTTTCGTGGCTGATGTTTGGCAACTCGAACCTTCAGCTCCCTCCACAGATTTTCTATGGGATTAAGGTCTGGAGACTGACTAGGCCACTTCATGACCTTAATATGCTTCTTCTTGAGCCAATCTTTTGTTGCCTTGGCCGTGTGTTTTGGATCATTGTCATGCCGGAATACCCAAACACGACCCATTTTCAATGCCCTGACTGAGGGAAGGAGGTTCTCACCCAACACTTGATGGTGCATGGCCCCATCCATCCTCCCTTCCACCCCACCTCCATATTTGACGGTGGGGACGGTGTTTTTGGAGTCATAGGCAGCATTCCTCCTCCTCCAAACACGGCGAGTTGAGTTGATGCCAAAGAGCTCAATTTTGGTCTCATCTGACCACAACACTTTCACCCAGTCTTCCTCTGAATCAGTCAGATGTTCAGTGGCAAACTTCAAACGGGCCTGTAGATGGACTTTCTTGAGCAGGGGGACCTTGCAGGCACAGCAGGATTTGAGTCCTTCACGGCGTAGTGTGTTACCAACTGTTTTTGTGGTGACTATGGTCCCAGCTGCCTTTCAGATCATTGACAAGTTGGTCTCGAGTGGTTGTGGGCTGATTTCTCACTGTTCTCATTATCAATGAAACTCCACAAGGTGAGATCTTGCATGGAGCTCCAGACCAAGGGAGATTGGCAGTTAACTTATGTTTCTTTCATTTGCAAATAATTGCACCAACTGTTGCCACCTTCTCACCCAGCTGCTTGGCGATAGTCTTGTAGCCCATTCCAGCTTTGTGTAGGTCCACAATCTTGTACCTGACATCCCTGGAAAGCTCTTTGGTCTTGGCCACGGTGCAGAGTTTGGCATCTGGATTGATTGATTGCTTCTGTGGACAGGTCTCTTTTATACAGGTAACGATTGTCAGGCACTGGTAGAAATTAAAATAACTTTATTGTCACTGTGGTGACATACAACAAAAATACCACAGCTCTGTTAGATAAGACTATAAAATATAATATGAAAACACAATAATCTAAATGTATATATGCACAAATGGAGCAAAACCATGTGAACAAACATCCGTAGGTTCAGCAATCGTTAATCACCCATTACACATATGTCTCTGGACAAATTTACTAGTGCAAGCAATGGCTAATTTCAGTTTCTTTTATGTCGGCAGCCGCCTATGCCGGTCTGATTTCTGTCTACTTCAATTTTAGACCATTTCTGCACTGCTGTGCTGCCGTCCTATCGTGAAGCCTGAGTTCTTCTTGGAGCTCAGCAAAGCGGCCCAACAGAAGTTACCCCCTCCTAAAGCTGAGAGGTAGTCTTGTAGTTTTTTCTTGTTCTGACGTGGAATTGGCAGAGTGAGCTCATTTGTTCTGCTCCCTGTTGTTTTTAGATTTACTCCTGACATCGATGAGCCCAGCTTGAATAAAGAGGATGTTAACCTAGAGCCGGATGTCAAACGCAAAGAGCTTTTTGCAGGAAAAACATTCATATTTCTCAGTGCTAAACAGGTATTGTCACGTCATTGATCCATTTCAGTGGAATGTAAGGGGGGAAAATTTACCTGCCAAACAATTCACTACTCTAGTAGTATCTATAGAGACAGTTACTGGTTCTTTTCCCCGCTCCAGTCACATAATCTTATAAGCTAAGGGTTAGTTGCTAGGCTGCCATCAGTCCGGAGATCCTCGAAGATTGTCACGCTGCTCTGGAGTTTTTCCAAACGTGGCAACGAATGATTTCTTCTCTTTGAGTTACTCACAAAAACACACTGGATTGATTGATTACATTTTTTTAAATTGTTGTACATACATTGGAATACATTCCATATTACAATTCACAATAGCACATGTCCAACGGCCATTTAATCATAACCCCTTTCTTTTTTACAAGAATTGCTAATGCATTTGTTCACTTCCTGTATTTACAGGTACCCTTTACCAATTCTAATATAACATAAGAAAGGGATAAGGTGACATCACAATGTGTTGAAATAAGTGTTAAGGTTGCAAGTCAATATAAATGCATCCATTATAACTAATAATAATAATAATGATAATATAATAACTAAGCTATAACTGTTATTCCTTATACTTTGTAAAGATCAACTGCTTGAAGTGTTTCTTGAAATGGCTAATGTAGTGCATTGTTTTGAGTTTGTTACTCATTCCTTTCCATAATTTAAAGTTTTCTAGTGTTGTTCGTGCATATAAGTGTTTTAAGGAAAGTGTTTCTCAGTGCTTCTCAAGCAGTGAACCCGGGGCCCCTCTCTGGGAGCGGTGAACTGTCGAAGGGGCGTGAGACGCAGGGAGGACTTTCAATATTAGTTCATGTTTCAGCGCCATTCTAATTCAGAAGTTCTGCGGTCAAATTTGTTATATTTATTACCGGCTTAAGTCCAAGTTCACTTAGACGATGGACCACTTTTGGCAAAATAACATTTTGTATGTTGTAGTATTGTCAACTTCTCCAATATGGCTAAGCATGCTAATAGTGTATACTAGTTCAGTGTAGTCTAGTAGATCTAACTATGCAGCTGTGTAATTATTTCTCTTCTTTGTTGTTTCTTAGCTCAAACGTCTAAGTATAGCCATAAGTTTTGGGGGTGGTACAAGCCAGCTCCTGGAGGTCGGCTCCCTGCCCGGTGACCTCCTGGAGTCCCCAAGGAGCTGCGTGGTGGACGTTACTACTGGCAGTTCCCAATCTGTGCTTCCACCTTCTACCACAGGGTGGCATAATTCTGTGAAAAACTTCATTGAAAGGTTTGAACAAATCTCACCGGAGAGTACGGGTGCGCTATACTGCAAATTTTAGTATCGATCAAATACAAAGTCAATACAGGACCTATACAGCTGATACTGATACTGGTAAATTTTCCAGGTAATTGAGTGGTTTTGTGATTTTGCCTTTAATTAATAATAAAATACACAACGAAAAGAGTTTAGGCAAACAAAAATGTATTTTTTTTATCAACAAAAATATAACAATTTATTTCAAAAATGGAAATTGTCCAATTTTACTTCATGTTTGTTTATTTAATTATTTACTCAGATGTAAAGTAATATCATTTGTGTAAAATAAGTCAATAAAACTATGGTTGACTTCCATTCATATCGTTGGCTTTTTGCTCTCAAAGCCCTTCTCTATTTTCACTTAGAGCTTAATACATAAATACAGTATATACAATATACAGTATTTGATAATACAACAAAAACACATATTTGGGAAAATATACATAGAAGAGAACTCAAAAATATTGATCTTATCACACTAGTTTTGCTCAAACTCTTGATTGTACCCTGTCAATATTTGGTCCAATTCCCCCTTCTCATGATGTAAGAGCTTCTTTCTCTTCCTGTGAGACAGGAAAGGCCTTCGAGGCATCACAGAGACTGAAATCGGATTGGCTGCCATTTTCGCCTCTTGCGACAAGTACTGCAACCCGGCCAGTTCAATAACAGATACAGGTCGAAGAACCTCTAAAACATGATGAAAAGTGGCTTTTTTGTAACTACCATATTTAATGTATTTTGGTTCTTTTGGGTTTAGTGCCAAAAGTGAAGCCTAGAATTCCAAGCGCATCCTTGTCCCAGCATGTAGCAGTGGATGAGACTGTTTTACCAGCAGTATCACAGAACATCACAGCATACGCCGTCAACACAGAGACGTCACAAATGTACACAAAGGCAGGCAAATGCATTGTCTGTTTCATTTCAGTTTTCTTGAGTTGTCCCCCTTTGCCTCGTTTATCAGAACAGAGCCATGCCAGATGACTGGGAACACAGCGGTCGGAGAGACTCCGGAAAAAAAGCACAACGGGGCCGCAAGTCACCATGATGGTTCGAAAGCCACAACACAGGCGATAACCACAAAGTGCAATGTGGCAGATTCACCAAGCTCATCATTCAGCGTGACGGAGAACACATACTTCCAGAAGAAGAACCTGGAGTCCAGAGTTACAGGTAAATATGGTATATTGCATTTAAGGAAATCCTCAACAAACAAACATGGTTAATGACAGCAAAATACTAAAATACTTGTGTATATTGTATTTCGGTTTGGTTATGTCGATAAATGTTTATGTCGATGTCCGTCCAGTGTAGGGTCATCAACATAAACGGGTCCTACTGAATTGCAAAAAATACTAATCTAGTCACTCGTCACTTTGCGGGTCGAGATAAGTACAACCCTTTATTAGTTTAAAAATAAATATACTTTATCAAATTTGACTCATTTTACCTCAGTCAAGCATTTTTGAGCATAAAATTGGCCAAACGAAGTAAAATACATACACTGAGATGTATTAAGGATGTATTAAAAAGACACTGTGAATGATATGTAATGTAATATTTTAGACTAGTCGCTAGGTGTCAGTAATGTTGCTGTTATGTGCAGTGAGACAATAAAGCCAGACAAAAAAAACAGACTTTTGTTGCAAGTTTGATTGCTCTCACAACAGGAACAATAACATCTAAAAAACATCCCTAAAAAAACCACGGGCTACTGTTGCTGCAGTAACCCATGCCAAGCTAAAACTCAATTTACATCCATGGGGACATGAACATGTGCATGTAGTTTTTATGGACGCTGTAGGAGAAAAAAAATAAGCAAATAACATTAAAAAAACAAACATGTTCAGAAATATAGATAAAGACCCACTTCTCGTTGTGTAGAGCAATACATGCTTTCATGTTAAATCTCCAAAATAATACCAGAAAAAAATCACTAGATTTGTTAGTAGTTCACCAATGATCACAAAGCAGAAAATTAACAACACGGATCCCTCCTGCTATACGTCATCTTATTTTCTGGCAGACCAGGTACTGTATGTTGGAGGTACGATGCCCTCTACTGTGCGGAATGGTAACGACAAGCTACATTTACAGACAGGCCGAACAGGTAGCCCCAACTCTATTTGTGGTATTGTAAAACAGTAAAGTTTATGTTCATCTTGACCTGTGCTTATATCTAATTCAACGCCGGATCCAGTTGTGATGAAGAGGGACAATTATTTCATCATAAAGCTGATATGAATAACAAGAAGCAATGACAACACAAAGGAAAAAACACAAAGACAACCGATGAGAATTCTTAATCAACGTCACGTCTTTGAAACGTCTTTGCACTTTCAGCCCATCAAGACTTTAACAAGACAACTTTCCAGCTGCCTATGGCTAAGCCTAGTGTTGCTAAGAAGACATTCACGCCAAAGAAATCTCCTCAGGGCATCTCCCCAACGGCATCCCCACAGAAGCAGTCAACAATGACCAGTTTTTTTAAACCAGTCAACAAGAAGAGGTAACGCTTACGGCTGGTGTGTTTTCTTGATAAGTTGACATCCACTAAAACACAGAAATACAATTTGCTTTTAAATCGTACCAATTTGCGTTTTTATTCAAGGTCCTTGGATGAGGAGCTGTCAGCTGAGACGTCAGAGCCAAAGCGGCTTGTACTTGAATCCAACATCAACACCACTTTTGCATCGGAAGATACCCCTTCATGTTCAAAGGAAGCCTCTGCCCCAAATCCCATGTTCCCCGGCAATGATCTCGTCATTGGTCGATCAGCGTCTTCATCAGAACGGGCCTCCCACACGAGCAGAAAGAGAAAGGAGATGGAAGAAGAAATGGATGTAGCTGAACTGGAGTTCATCATGTCTGAGGAGATGGACTCATTTGACGAGTCGCTATCAGTTAGCCAAGCCCGTCAAGCAGGAATCCACGCTCGTGACCGGCCGTCAGCAACAGTGGAGGCTCTAAGTAAAAAGCAACGTACAGCTCGTGAAGATGATGATGATGCCAGCAGCCAAAGGTCACGTTTGGGCCTGGAAAAAATGCTACCTGCAAAACAGAACCACCAACCTGAGCTGCAAGCTGTCTCTAAGGTGACGGCGAAACCTTCAGAGACGACACGCTTCAAAGTGTCATCTGGCAGCACGCGTCAGCTTGTTGACGCTAACAAGTCCTCAGACAAGGTCAGGAGGAGATTTGTGGTCTTTTATGGTTCTTTTTCATGCTTTCAGTTCACATGCCTTTACTTTTCTTTATTCTCTTAGAATGTTGACCCACTCAAAGAAGGCCAACATGGCCAGCCCAAAGAAACTGCTCAGGTTCATCTTCTTCAACCTGTCAAATTGGAGGAAGCCCAAGTAAGTGTTTTAAGCTCTTACATGCAGTTAGGTCCAGGATTGTGGCAGTGTTTATAGGAGGTTCTCAGTTCTACGTACGAATTCCCTTCTTATGGCAGCAATGTACATCATAACCTATACCTAAATTTTATTTATAACAGTAATATATCTAAACACCTCAGTCATTGACACTGTAAACAGAAGACATGAACATATAAAATACAGTAATACAAAGATGATACACAAGAATTAATTTAAACAGTAATTTGGCATTCATGTAGCCTCTTCACTATTAGCACATGATATTGACTCAAATGTCTGCTTTTATTGGCCTTTAGGAGCCATAAAATGTCTGGCGCATGTTTCATGATAAGGTTACACACTCCCACATAAGACACCCTGTTTTACTTCCTGTTTGTGCAACCGTTCAGTCCTGATAGGTGTTTTTTGTGTTGACATTTAATAGCATTTAAACCAGAGTGTAGTGGTTGACTCTCCTCCTGCCCTCCTTTAAGACACACCAGTTGAGGTTTTTGTGTATTTGTATTGCAGGAAACCAAACTGGATGAAGATCAGCCTAAAAACCTGATTTTGGTGGAATTTAGATCCCTCATGGTGAATGTGCTGCCCAAAACTAAACCACAGCAGGCGCACACCAACAGCTTTGCAAAGAACTACAAACGTTTCCGCAAGGTCAGGACCTAACTTAGTACACAGAAGTCATTCATTCATTCATTCATTTTCTATACCGCTTATCCTCATTAGGGTCGCGGGGATGCTGGAGCCTATCCCAGCAGACTTTGGGCGTTAGGCGGGGTACACCCTGGACTGGTCGCCAGTCAATCACAGGGCACATATAGACAAACAAAGACATACAACCAATCAGACTCACATTCATACCTATGGATAATTGAAAGTCCCCAATTAACCTAACATGCATGTTTTTGGAATGTGGGAGGAAACCGGAGTACCCGGAGAAAACCCACGCACGCACGGGGAGAACATGCAAACTCCACAAAGAGATTCCCAGCGGAGATTTTAACCCAGGTCTTCCAGATCTCCTGACTGTGTGGCCAATGTGCTAACCACTCGGCCACCGTGCGGCCCACAGAAGTCATGCCAAATTATTTTTTTATGGAGGCGAGGGATTTTCAGACATATTTCACAGCCGCATGCAAAGAATTTGAGGCACTGACGCATTATGTGCATTAACAATGCTAAAACCATTCAATGAACAATTAACATCCACATCTTAGCTTAGTGTTGGAGGTGGCGAAGCAAATTAATGTGCAGTCCTCTCTCGTTTATTGCAGGTAATTTGGTTCAGACCCGACCACGATAAGCACATTTCTGCTAGGTAGGATTCAAAGTAAATAAACTGATTTTTGTGTGGCTGGAGCATAGATAACTTGTCTATGACCTTCTAAAAATTGAATTTAACATTATTAAAGCTCTGCAGACATGAAATAACGCCTCTGTAGTAACCATTATACTCGTTGTACCTAATACAGCACACATGATTAGTGACAATACGACATAACTTACATGTTAGCATTGTAGTACCTCAAATACAACGTGGTCAATGGCGTGACATTTAAAAAAGATTGTACGTGGCTCTTGAGTTTAAGTGCATCAGTTGCATTTTAGAAATGGATTTCTCAAAAGCCAAGACAATTTAATGCGGAAGGTCTTGTTGACTCAACAACAGAATAACTGTGAAGCTGAAATGGCATTAGTAACATATAATTGTCTTAAGCCTAAAGTACCTGATGGTAGTGTTCACTCCTTGGTTCATGTCAGGCATTAAAATAATGCAAAATAATTTTGCATTATTTTAATGACTGACATGACTGACATGACTGACATGAACCAAGGAGTGAACACTACCATCAGGTACTTTAGGCTTAAGATATATATATATATATATATATATATATATATAGTCACAGGGCCAACCCAATCATGAAAAAAGTGTGAAAAATACAGAATACAAACCATACACTATATATGTTCTCTTTCCATGATGGGCCAGATGCGAGTGCCCGGGACAGAGGGCTCAGCGCACATCATCGGTGGGCCTGACCTGCTGGCTCATGACCGGGGCAAAAACTCTGAACTGGATGAATGGCTGAAAGATGCGATTGAGGTTTGATTGCACCCACGTCTAATTGCTCTGTCAGCCATTGATCCGTAGAGTTGTGATTCCACTCACAATTTGTGTTTGTTTCAGGATGAACATCAGAACAGACGGGAGGAGAGCCAAGGAGATGACCTTTTTAGGTGAGATGTATTTTAAACGTATAAAATGTATGCAAACTGAAGAATCTAAACTACAAATATACACAACTGTAGCAAAACTGTCAACAAACAGCCCTTGGTTGAATTTTTTTTTAAAATCCCCCATACTTCTTATGTCACAAGTAAATGTGCAAGCAATGGCTAGTTTCAATTTTGGTTATGTTACCAACCGCTTTAGTTGACATCACTTAGGCAGTCTGACATAAATATGTTCCACCCTGTTTGCAACCACAGCTCAAATTCAGTAATTGAATTGAGATCAATATCAATTCAATTCTGAATTTTCCATATGAGTATTAGGAGGTAGTGCCTTTAGACTGGCAGACCAGGGTGGTGGTCCCCTTTTTAAGAAGGGGTACCAGAGGGTGTGTTCCAGTTATTGTGGAATCACACTCCGCAACCTTCCTGGTAAGGTCTATGCAGGGGTTTTGAACAGGAGAATCTGCCAGATAGTTGAATCACGGATGCAGGAGGAGCAGTGTGGTTCTCGTCCTGGTCGTGGAACTGCAACAAGTATACACATTCAGCAGGGTTCTTGAGGGTGTGTGAGCGTTTGGCCAAACCAGTCCACATGTGGACTCTGAGAAGTCATTCAAGCGTGTTTCTTAAGGAATCCTGTAGGGAGTACTCTGGGAGTATGAAGTACCAGACCAATTAATTCAGGCGGTTCGCTCCCTGTCTGACTGGTGTCAGAGTTTGGTCCGCATTGCCGGCAATAAGTCGAAATTGTTTCCAGTGAGGTTTGGACTCCGCCAGGGCTGCCCGATTCTGTTCATTACTTTGGTGGACAGACTTTGTAGGCGTTGCCATGGCGTTCAGGGGTTCTGGTTTGGTGTCTGCAGGACTGGGTCTCTGCTTTTTGCAGATGATGTGGTCCCGTTGGCTTCATCCTATCATGATCTTAAACTCTCACTGGATCGGTTCGCAGTTGAGTGTGAAGCGGTTCATAGTCCGAGGCCATGGTTCTCGCCCAGAAAAGGGTGGAGTGCCATCTCCGGGTCAGCAAAAAGATCCTGCCCCAAGTGGAGGAGCTGAAGTACCTTGGCGTCTTGTTCACGAGTGAGGAAAGAATGAATCACAAAATGGACAGGGGAATGGTGCAGCATCTGCAGTGATGTGGACTCTGTATTGGTTCGTTGTGGTGAAGAGGGAGCTGACCTCTCAATTTACTGGCCGGTTTACACTGTCCTGAGCTTTGGGTAGTGACTGAAAGGACAATATAGCAGGTACAAGTGGGCAGAATGAGTTTGAATTACTGAACGAATGAGTTGATCAATTATGCTGTTTTATGGTTGAATGTGACAATTAAAAAAGAAGATTGAAAAGACAGACAAGTTTTACATAATTATAGCCTAAATTTAGCATTTTCAATCATAAAAATGTCTAAATAAACTAAAAAACAAAAATAGGGCATTCAGAAGACACAAAGATACCGTGAATGATATGTAGTACACGGGTCACTACACGTCTTGGATGTTACTATAATGTTCAGTATAACAAAAACAGGGACTACTGTAACCCTTTACTTTAAAGCAAGCTAAAGGTTAACTCATTGACATCTCGTTGACATCGTTTACTGTCCACCACCCCTAGGGAACACATTTACAGCAACACACACAAGCACAAGTCTTATTTTTGTCTTACTATGTCTACTGTATTGGATAAAACGAGTGTAAAGGTGATTACAGGGGTCTTATTTCATGTTTAGAGGACTAATAATAATGTTAAAAAATGCATTTAGAAGGTCTAAAGCAGGTTTTCTATGCTCAAACAAGGAAAATATTAAATTTATAAATAAGGAATCCCACTTTGCGGGAATTCAATCATCATGGTCGGGTTCTCGAACCAAATAATTGCTATATATGAGAGATTGCTGCAACCTCTCTTATTTAAATATGTAGAAATTGAAATATTCCAAATCATGTTTATGATGTCGAATGTAGAGTAGATTCTTTACAAGCTACTTTACGTACTGTACTATAGAAGCTCTGTAAACCTTCAAAATAATGGTGGACCAGCCACGATGCACAGTAAAGTGTTAGTCTTGTGTACTTTGCCGCAGACTAAAACGATGAATGATTTCATCTCGTGCTGTCACTGCATATTAATCATAGTGACAGAACAGTAAAGCATACCGTTTAGCTGTAAAGGAGGGGGAAAGCAGTTATTTACTGCTTGAAATGTGCAGGGGCTACGGTTATAAGTGTTTATTCTTCTACCAGTCAGACTTGTCAATTTAAGTGTAAAATATCCTCATCACACAATAGTTCTAATCAGCATAATGAACCGAGAATGATGGCGGTACCCTTGAAGCAGGCTGAACGCTTTTTCATCGCAGTGGTTTCCACGGTAACAGGGGTGATGTAAGCTGGTGTGTTTTCTTTGACAAAGCATAAAAGAGACAGTCTGAGATTGTGTGTGTGTGTGTGTGTGTGTGTGTGTGCGTGTGTGTGTGTGTGCGTGTGTGTGTATGTTGAGGCTGAGCTGTGTTTGATCACTGAGTCATACTCAAGTCAGTCATGCGTGGCCGGGGGACAGACTCTGCCGCTAAGAAAACAGCGCAGTACATTTTCGTGAGCTTAAAACCAGCAAGTGTCCAGACGTGCTTTATAGGAAGCCTGTTTGCTTTAAAGCTGTTCAAACACACTCGGACATCGTTTGGGCTGCTTTTTGTTTGTTCAAAATGCCTCTAAGGACATTGAGGAATGAGCCATGGGGGATGTTAAAAGCCCATCCTGCGGGAGCCATGACATCACCTGTTGTCTTTTTGTGTTCTTTTTGTAGGTACAACCCCACCAAATTTACCAGGAGAAGATGAAAACCACCTCCATGCCCATCCCCATCAGTATAACGGTCAAACGATCACATCGATGCTCACTTAACAGCAAGGGTGGCTACAGTGCGGCTCCCTGGGGCCATCTTTCTTTTTGGCCTGCAACAATACAATTAAACAAGAAAACTGAAAAGAAAACAGAAAAAATAAAAAAGAGCAAAAATATAAATGTTGAAAACAAAATATAAACGACAGAAAAAGGGTATAATCCATTAGGAAAAAATCAAAATGTTGATATAATACAGTTGAACTATGGTTCATTAATTAATTAATTAATTAGTTAGTTAATTAATTAATTAATTACTTCATCATTAATTTGTTCCAAAAGGTTTGAAACTGATGCTAACTGAATCCGTAGTAGTACATAGTAAATCCAATTAATATGTTCTAAAAAGCCAAAAATGTGTTTCTAGTCTTACAATGATAGTTTTACATGCAGAAAACAATTTTCAAATGCAGTAAAATACATAAAAATCATACATGAAAAGGATAAATAAACATTTTAGGTTACTTTTACCATCATTGAAGACGTGATTCTTGATGCCAATGTTCCCAAAGACACAATATGGCAACGAGACACCTCACGTACACCACCTGCCTGTTTTGCCATGAGTTCTTTTTTGAATCAACCTCAATAACACAAAATGGAGCCAAAGAAAGTTTCAAGTGCCAGGATTTTGATCAAAAAGGTGAGTAACACTACTGAACTGATGGTGTCCGTGTTGCCACGTCTTGTCTTTGGGAACACTCACATCAAAAATCAGGTGTTCTGTGATGGTAAAACTAACTTTAAATGTTTATTTATCCCTTTCATTCTTGATTTATATGCATTTAGAATTGTTTTATGCATGTATGACGATAGACGGGTTGAAATTTTTGAATCAGCCGCTGATATACATCATAGATGGGCTACTTAGCTGCCATTTTGTTAGCAAGCTAACTTTGTTAGGAGCTAAAGAGGTATATTGATAGATATACATCAAGAACACAGTTGGACTCGCACAGTGTATGAACACTGCACTACAAGGTGCACGCCGCATTGTACAGTACCCGGAAAATGTACGTAAACTGGCAAAATTGCGGCTTAAATTTTTTACGGAAACAAATATAAAGACGGATGCTAACCGAGTTTTTGCTATAATCGCATTAATTCATAATGATGCCACCGGCAGAAAATAATGTAACACAATATGTTCATTGATTGTTTTATTTGTCAATAATTAAAAAAAAAACATGGCATACAAAACATTACAAACTTTTTTGTGATAAAAGTTGACATGCTGAGCAGCTTATCCTTAGACCAAATCGTTTACCTGCTTTAGCAAGCAGATGAGAGGCAATGGATGCAAGTGTTGCCGCCAACCGATGTTGTCTACTATGTGGGTGGCCGTTATTGTCCATTTATTCCACACTTCTCAATTCATTGCTATGGCATGCACTAACTAGATGCAACCAGCAGAGGCCCTATTACCAGTATTAACTAGGCTAAAGAATTACACTGGAACTCGGTGGTGTAAATATATGTGTGATAAGTGGTTGTCGACACAAATGGGTTCCACCAATCTATGGCATGGCTCAATATGACACGCATTGAAACAGGAGTTCAAAGCAAAATTCTCTTATTGGTCATTTTGTCAACCAAACAATCTAAAGTAGTCTTGCCAAAACATGGCGACAACATTAGGTACACCCACACAACAAGAGCTACATAGATGCTTGTTTTCATTGACACTGTCAGTGAGGTATTCATTCGTCATATAACCAAATATAGTAAGCAAAACTTCAGAAACACCTCTCTGAATCCTGTCATTGGAAGGTGCGGGTGTTCCTTATGATGTGGCCAGCGTGTGTATCCAAACAGTATAGCAAAGTCTACACATAACACTGCAGTAATACATGATTGAACACCACCATCAAGATGTTCACTTACAAGCTGTAAAATGATTATTTTGAATGCATAACCCCAAACGCTGCTAATATACTATTAAAAAGGGGCTAGCAGTGACCAGTCATAATAAATAAGCCAAAACCTATGCACACAAAATGTAAGCTTGTATTGCAGGTGTTTAAATGATGTGAGCTTATTATGCACATATTGAAACAAGCCGGGTGATAAACAGCAGAGCAATACACTCACCGGAAATTATTCTTGACTTGTCTGGCTTATCCTGTTGCATTTTTGCATAGTTAACTTATGATTTGTGATTTGTGCGCTATGTTTATTTTCACATTAAAACAAATTAACAACGCAGCCTTTATGTTGTTTTTTGAAAATGAGCTGCCTACCAAGGGCGTCTGTTTGGTGTAGTTTACTGTTGGAGGGATGCTACTAAACCGGCTGTGTGTGCTAAATGTCCTGAGATGACTAGAAAGTTAAGCTAAAGACCCTTGTTTTTACTGTCATGTATGCACATACAGCAAATTTCACCTCTGCTGTATGTTAAAATATGTAGAAATTATGTCGACAGGTTGTGTTCATTCATTGTGAGAGGTTTACCTGAAAACTAAGCAATCAAAAGGCAAAAAGTGGCAACTATATTGTGCATTTAACGCTGATGTGTTATTTATAACAGAAAGTTAGGGCCACGCTAAAAAGAAAAAAACAACACGAACATGGTCTGAGAATTACGCAACCTTCCATAATTACCAGAAAAAAGTTTTAATTTTATGAGAAGAAGTTGGGATATTTGGATGCGGGGGGGCAAATACTACCTTTATGAGCATAAAGTAGTCATTTTCTAAGAAAAAGTTGTAACTTTTGAAGAAAAAAATGTGTACAGAAAACAGTTGTAATTTTATTACAATTTAAAAAAACAGAATTAAAGTTGTATTGCTGCAAGAAAATTGTACTTTTACAGGGAAAAATGTGTAAATGTATGACCAAAACAAGAATAGCTTTGTACAATTTGGAGAATGAGAATAAGTTGGCATGTACGTTTGCAAGCGTAAAGTTGTGTTTCTGTGGGTAAAATTGTCACTGTAAGAGGAAAAAAAGAATGTATACATTTATGACATATTTGGGGGAAAATGTCATAACGCTACTAGGAAAAAGGTTTGTTCTTTGTTTTTTATCAAAAACCTAATGTTACAATAGTAAAGTTGTTAAATTCAGAGTCATAATACCACAAGACCAAAAATGTTTATTAGAATAAATTTTTAGTATTGATGAAAAAAAATACATCTTACAACTAAATTTGTAATACTAAGAAAAATAAAAATTATATTTTGCAAAAATAAAATTGCAACATTTAGAGAATTTGTATTATAGTTTTCCCAGAATAAAGTTGTTATATTAGAAACCCGATTGTCTTTTTTCTGTCAGTGTGGTGTGGAAGGATTTGACATTTGCTTATTACAAAAAAAGTTTTAAGTCACTAGAATTATTTTAAAAATCATGTCACTAAAAGATGCAAATGAACACTTAGTAGTTGGAAGTCTTCAGCAACACTCCCCATTCGGTACATTCAAACCTGCCTGTAAAATGATTTGCATAGACAGCCTCTCAGTTGCGTTCTGACTAAAGAAATAGATAAAAATGAATATTTTTTAACTTTGAGGAAGAAATGAGGAAGCATTTACATCTCAAAACCAAAAAAACGGATTGGCTCAGAGTCATAAGGAGCATATACATTGCTAGTTTCTTCTTGGTTTTGCGACATGGACATTTTCATTACTTGATGACAGCCTAGATTGACATGTGTAATGAAATTACCTGATAAATAGACATCCTCTTATTTAATAAGTTGTGAGGTTTCATGAGGAATGAATAAGTAGAAAATGTTGGCACGTAGTAGCTTAGCTTTTCTGGAAAGACACACTAAACCAGTTCTTTAGAAGTTAGTTCTTGTTTTGGTTGTAAAAATTACTATATATAATAGTTTCAAATAAAGGTATTCCCTCCATTGCTCATGAACTTCCCTTTCTTCTTGAGTTTCTTCAGAAGGCAGGAGGTGATGCCCAAAGCGCCTCCCTTCAAAAAGCGAACAAAGTTGTCTCCCACCAACGGGCCCATGGCAAATAGACTGGGCTCCTTGGTGCACTCAAAGGTGTAGGGGTGGATGTCGATGGGGTTCTGCTTGCAGGAGATGGGCTTTGTGGGATCATGACCCAGATACTGGCCCTGGCCCTTCAAGAAAAACAAATTGGGGTTGGTTCCAATCAGCACCAGAGCCATGGATATCTTAAAGGCCTTGAGGGAATTGTTCCCCTGTAGCAGACACTTCATGTCAGACTCGAAGGACACCACGCAGTGTCCGGGGAAACTTGTGTAGTCTTGAAAGACGCTGGTGTTAGCGGCCATGTTAGCTGCGGCCAACTGTGCCTTGGGGCACATCTTGGCACAGACCGAAGAAGCAATACTCATTGTTTGATTTGGACCACACAAGGGTGCCACGTTTGTGTAGGTCTGAGAGCACATCATGTTGTAGACTTTGTGGTACTCTGGGTACAAAGTCTTGGGCAGTTGTTTGAAGATGAGGTCGGAGTCGTCTGTGCTTTTCCTGAAGACGTGCAGCACTCTGATGTTGCTGTTGCAAGCGCACAGAACTGCATCTGCGGCACTTAACCCAGCGCCCATTATTAATACCGGATCTGAGCTTGTATCTAGCTTCCGCTGGTTTAAAGCCAAGCCCAGGTCTGAGATGCAGTGGAAGACAAAGGGTAGGTCCTCCCCTTCCACATTTAATCGAACTGGCGAATCAGATGCACCTGTGGCTAGAACTACATTCTCAGCAAACAGAGAGAAGGGGACATGAGTGTTGCTCTGCACCTGCTGGTATCCTCGTACTTCCCAGAGAGACCCTAATCCTCCATCACCATTTCCCTCAAAGCTTTTATCCTCACCATCATCCGTTATTTCACCTCCAAGCTTTTCCAGACCTTCCATCTTGTGTCCCCGGCAGAGTCTTTGGACTGATGTCACGTAGGTGTTGTCAACAAAGTTATTTTGGAGGCCTTGTAACGTCACATAGTTTCGATAATAGGATGAGATCTCCTCAGGGTTGGCCCTGTCACTGGTGACATCCCTTGGAAGAAGAAAGGGACAATGAGCAAAGAGGCAGCACCAAACCAAGTCAATGGGGTCCTTTCAGTACCTTCGTTTTTCGCCGATCAAGTCCCTGTAGTTGACGCCAGGTAGCTCCATCCAGATGCCGAGACTTATTGTGAGCATGGAGCCTTCCATTGCCTGAAGAAGAAAGACTATGAAAATCCAAGATAGCAACTTCAGTTGACTTAAAAGTTGGTATAGTGAAACCCGTCTAACTCTGGAGAACCTGTCAACAATCCCTCTAAGTCGACCAACTCATCAAGGCCTGGTCCTACAAGGTTTTCCTACCAAAAACTGCCCGCTTAAGTCAGTGTCGACATATGAAACACTTTTGACAACATAATTTTTGTGAGACCTGAAGGGGTCCTTTTGAAAATGAGTCCATTTAAGTCGACATATATTGTAGTGTATGTAGCGTGACAAGACAACAGTAAGATACTGTCGCTACTGTCTAGCATGAAAACGTGCACACAGTGACTTCCTGTTCAGGGTAAAGTAAGCTTTGAGTGAGTGAGAGTATAAATAAATATGAAAAAGGAGGAAAACAATGTCTTTATTATTAGTCATTCTCTTTACGTCTTTGGCCAAAGACAGTTAAATGGTTTTGGTTATGTCGACAACTTATTATGTAAACTTAAAGGTGTTCCACTGTGTAAGGGAACTTACATTCCATGCTCCTCCGGGCGTTGCCTTCCCTAACACGAGATGTGGGATGTGTTGCTGCTTGTCCCTCCTCCACTGGAGCACAGGTGGGTACTCGTAACCAAAGTCAGCATTGGGGTGGAGTAACGTGTCAAACAGCACGGCAACGGGGTTCCTGGACCTTCCCTCAAGACCTTCACTCAAATATTCCAGATCCTGCAGACAACGAATATCTGTCACAGAAGCACATGACTGACTTTGGGCATTTTCTAGTCCTCCTTCAAATCTGTTACCCAACCCGAACTCCCTTGCCGTTCGTACTTGCTCAGTGATGGGTAGGTGTTTGGTCTCCTGGAGTTTTCTGTATAATGTTGGGTTTGGGTGGACCGTTGCCGTGTCTAGGTAGGGCTTGTTGCCACTTAGCAGGTATGACAGACAAATACCAGATGGTCCATTACCTGTAGATGGAAACTGATCATCACAAAAGAGCACATGGAACAATTGTGATGATTGAAGTCCTGGTTGGTGATTACCTATGATGATGACAGGAACAGTGGGCGACTGCTCTTGTGGGTGGTGAGTGGTCTCTTCTAGAAGAGGCATGGCTGGAGCCTGGGCCACTGTGAAGGAAGAGAGAAAAGCTCCAGACATTTTCGTAAACGTTCCGTAATGGTTCATCTGATATTTGACTAACTGCAGAGCCGCAATTGTGCTTGGTGCTTTTTTCCTGACTAGCTTGATTATTTGAACAGGTTCAAACTGGATAGCTGTCTTTCTGTCTGCATGCCAATATTGTCCTTGTTGTAATCTCGTGACCTAACCCCCCTTATATGGAAGTACCCCGCCACAAGATAAAATGCCCACCCTGCCAGAGTGCCCACACCCCCTATCCTGTCCTATCAAACACCGCCTGAGGACGGCCTAGCGACTCTTTAACCCCAGTGCCGCTTCCCACACAAAAGCCAGTTCTAATCAGATTTATATAGGCTGCCGTCTGTTATGAAACATTACTATTGTGTTTCTGTGTTTTGGTGTTACACGACAGTGCCATTGTGTGGCCACTGGGCAGCAAATCCCCACTGATCACTCCTCCCAGTGGGTTGTAATCCCGCTGGGTCTGTTTATGCCTTTACCGTCCGTTAGAACAGCAGCAGTATAAGAATGGGTTCCTGGCACTATGACAGACACAAACGTCATAGCTCCTAGCGATAACAGCATGGTGGGATGTGTGTGGGTGACAGATGCAGTATGATTTTGCCCGATCGGGAGGTAATGGAAGCAACATCTTCAATGCCATGGTGGAAAGTTCTGGGTAAATGAAACTTAACAAATTCTACCCGCACCCTGCCAAAACGCAACTTTTAAGAAATGTACAATGACAAAATATATGACAACTGAATTGAAACCAATTGAACCAACCAACTGAAATCAACCCCCCCTTTCTGTGGCACATGGCAAAATGATCACATTTCAAATTTGTTATTATTTATCAATGTTTTTTTCTGAACAATGAATCTTGTAATGTATTAGTCTTGCGAGATTTTTTGACACCTTACTCAACAGCGTGAAAGCGGCGAGCACAAGCAACTTTGACCCCAATGTGACATCATAGTATAATTTTTCAAATAATCACACTTCTTTCCAATGTACAAAATAATGCATTTATATAAAATGTGATGTAGTTATTTACAAAACTGCTTTTTATTGACTTTTTTTTAAATAATTGCTTCTGTTAGGCTACGCCCACAGACTGGTACTGAGCCACTGCCCCGTGGTTGTGGACCCCTGCCCTCTAAGACACACCCACTGTGACACACTCCCTAAAAACATCACCTCACCTAGAGTAGAAGGTGCCTACTTGGCTTAGTTTTCTCCCCAAACCTTTGGGCACTTGCTTTAATGGGTTTGTTTAGTATGGTTAAGGTTAGTGAGATGAAAGTTATGGTTAAGCTATACGACCAGTGTATGTAAATAAAAGTGGCTGCTATTGGTTATTGGCTTGTTTACATTCCGGGCGTTCATTCCACACATTGCCCTCCATGTTTGGAGAATACAATGCCTATTTATTTGAGACTAAACAATAGCTATCAATAAGAGTATGGCCATGAGTCCGGCAGGGTCTCAACAAAGCTGTCGTGTGTTAAAGATGCAAAACGACTAATTAAAAACCAACCACAGTATCTCTGCCTCTTTGAAGATGTACAATAGATTGCAATTTATGCAACAGAAAGCAAGAGACAGGCATGTGTGTTAGAGATCTTAGAACATTTCATCCCTTTCATTTCATTGCATTTCAACTTTCAGTCGTTCTTCTTTTGTTCTTGTTGGTAACATACCTGCATGTTTTCACCAATAAATAGTAAAATCAGTCACCTTGGAGACCAGTAATTAACCGCATAAATACTGCATGTGCTCTACCTGAAGGGACAACAATAGACTCTACCCTCATAAACACTAAAGATGCACTACAAGGTTGAGTTATGTTCATTATCATTCATTTCTACTTCCAGAGTGTCTCTGTTCACAGTATATGGTACCAGGCCTCATCTTTGCACCTTAACACATAGGATGCGGATCACATGCTGGCTGAACTGACACCATGCTGTTGCCGCTACATCGTGGTAAGCCATTTCTCCATCATTGCATCATTTGGGTCAACGCAGGGACGCTCAAAAGTCCCATTCAAGGACAACATTTCTTACCGCGTTGTGGATTGTGTCTCTTCTTTCCTCCCCGTCGCGTCCTGTGATCACGACCCACCGCGGCTGTGTGTGTGTGTGTGTGCCGTATAAATAGTCTGATGCTGGTGGGAGTACTTGTATGGACGCGCACGACGGATTTCGCGCACTTACAGCTGATAGTCCAAGCCGAGAAATGGAGCTCTTCTCTGTGTAAGAAATGCGAGAGCAAAACCGGTAAGTGGATTTTTTTTTATGCGCATATCGGTCTGCGCCGGTGAGAGTTTGCGCGTTCATGCAACGTTGATGTTAACATGCGCGCTCTGCACTCCACGTGGCAGCGAGCGTTGTGAAAGCCGGCGCGCCCCCGTTACACGTGAGAGGCAAAAAAACAACACATAGCAAACGGTAATCTGTGCTCGGATTTCGGTGTATTGTATCCGATTATGGATTTTAAAAAAACATGTGTATTAAAAATTCATTTTAAGATCCGCTCGCTTGATGAATTTTCCAATCTATCGTTATGATGGCAAACCAGGATTAAATCGAGAGTAGTTGAGACAAAATCTACGTATACTTTTGTTTTCGCAATTCAACAAAACCTTTTATATTCTGCAAGTGTCTCAGATCTGTTTATAATTCGAATACCTTTTATTTAAAAAAAATTCAAATTTACGACGATCATATTGGGGAGTAAACGCACCACCTTCAGCCATTGGCTCGTCTCCCGTGGATTGATAGCTTGTCGGGGGTCACGTGATGCGGAAACAATTTCGTCGTAGCATGTAAACATAAACTGGCTTAAAAATGTGACGTTAACATTGTTAGTAATTAATTCGCCTTAACGCACTGTATTGGACACAATCCACATAATTAATCAGGTACTTATGTGAAATATTTCCCTCAAAACGCACTGACATCGTATAGCTTGCTAGCCGATCACGTGATCGTGTCGCACGGGTACCCACGCAGAAGAAAAGCTACATGGCCGCCTAAACACGTCTAAACTCTTCTAGACATGGTTCAGCTGTGTAGAATTTGCCTCCGTAAGGTAAGTATTCTTGTAAGGACGCCATATTAGGATTCTATAACTTGTAGTTTCTGCTAAGTATTTGGAAAAGTGGCAGTCATTGCATAGCTAGCTAGTTATCTAGCTAGCTTGTGTTGTCCAAACAGTCAATGCTCTCTGGATACAAAATGACGTGTATTACAAAATTACTCGCGTATTTCCAATGTTACCAGACACAAAGTATAAGCAACTAAACTTTAAAGGGTTTCAACTTGTGGCACGGTGATCCTTCATTTTGAGAATATCATATGATACTCTCTTAAATACTCTTTTTTTTATTGCTCACTTCAGCTTTGTTTACTCGCCAAATGCAGGAATTACTAAATAAGTACATTTATCCTTTGTTATTTGGAAAAACGTAATTTTCTTTTATTTTTTAGATGCTTTTGCCGGGAGAGACCCACCCTGGACTAAAATGATAAACCGGCATAATAACATAGCAAAAACAATAAGAGGATGTGTTTTTTGTGTCTTTTGCAGTATGGAAACTTTGTGGACAACATCCGCCTGTATGTCCGTGGTGGAGCCGGCGGTATGGGCTTGCCTCGCCTTGGGGGGCACGGAGGAAACGGTGGAGATGTTTGGGTGGTCGCCACCGAGAAGATGACTTTGAAAAGGATCAAGGACAAGTATCCTCAAAAGCGCTTTGTAGCCGATGTGGGAGCCAACAGCAGGTTAGGTAACAATGATAGAATAGATGCCAGATTGATCGGAATCAATGGATTGTTTAGTCTTTGAATTGATTGTATGTCAACAGTGTGTGTTCCCTGAAAGGAGAGGGGGGGAAGGACAAAGAGATTTTGGTTCCTGTGGGTATCACAGTCACCACTGACGATGACAAGATAATTGGTAGGTGGAAAACTGCCACAGTCAGGATGAACAACAACACTGCTTTTCACATACAGGTCGGCCTTGGCTTCCTCATGTGGTGTTTTGCTCTTTTGTTTATACAGATCGACACTGTATATTACATAGGAAGCAGTGTAGAAACCTTTTAGGTGAAATACACTGCATTCTGGGATCATTTTCCCCATAGGAAATAATGGAAATACAAATACAGTGCAACCAGCCTAAATCGGTCAGTTAAATAATGAGGTTTTGCATAGTCAAGGCCACTTTGCTCTTTTTTTTCCTAAAAGGAGACCTGAATGCAGAGGGTGATCGTGTGATAGTGGCCAAAGGAGGACACGGGGGTTCCTTGTCCTCTGCCTTCCTACCCAGCAAAGGCCAGTCAAGGCAGATCAAATTGGACCTCAAACTCATCGCTGACATGGGCATGGTGGGGTGAGTGTGTGTCAAAGTGTGTTTTGTCATTAAGGGCCACGACTCAAGGAACCTTACTTTGTCACCAACAGGTTCCCAAATGCGGGCAAGTCGTCCCTGCTGACAGTCTTGTCTAACGCCACCCCTCAGATAGCCAACTACCCTTGTAAGTGCTTGTCTTTGTCGCTTACCTACATTGTTTTTACATGATATGTATTATTAGTTATTACAAATTTTTATGTTATATTTGTTATGGGTATTACCGTAATTTCTGGTGTATATAACTGGCACAGTGTTTAAGCCCCACCCACTAAATTTAGAGAGAAAAAAAGTCCATCCGTCCATTTTCTATGCTGCTTAATCTCATTAGGGTCGTGGGGGTATGCTGGAGCCTATCCCAACGGACTTCGGGTGAGAGGCGGGGTACACCCTGGACTGGTCACCAGTCATTTGCAAGGCAGGCCACACGTGTCCACGGCATAGAATGGCATACTGTAGCGTGCAAGAGTCCATGTGGACCAGATAGCAAGACCAGATAGCATTAGAAAAAATGCTAAAATCATCACACAGCAACGTACTACTTGAAAGGTAGGTAAGAAATATAAGACAAATAAATTACAAGTTTAGAATTAAAAATAAACTATTTTAATGTCTTCCCATCATGCGTGACTTCCCAGCAAGACAGTTCATTGACGCTGCAATGATTCATTCAGCTGCCCAGTCCACCAGAGGCAGCCATGATTGGCTGCCTCAACAAGTGTTTTTGCAAGCTAAAATAGCCATGGACAGCTATTTGGGGGCTTGTGCCAATGTGACCATACCTGAAGTCGACTTGTTCTGTTTTTAAAATATAGAATTTTTTAAATCGCATCAGCTATAGTTATTACACATTTTACATTAAAATTGTTATTACATTTTTAACATGAAATGTGTTAGTTAACACATACGTATTATTATGTTTGTTTATGCCCGGCACCATAGAGCTAAACTGGCATTTGCCATAGACCACCAGAATTGGCAACTACGCCACTGGCGCCCTGTGCTCTTCACAGATGAGAGCAGGTTAAACCTGAGCAGATGTGACAGACGTAAAAGGGTCTGAAAATTCTGTGGAGAATGTTATGTCTGCTACATATTCAGCATGACCGGTTTGGTGGTGGGTCAGTGATGGTTTAGGGAGGCATATCCCTGGAAGGACTCACAGACCTCTACAGGTTAGATAATGGCACCCTGACTGCTATTAGGTATCGGGATGAAATCCTTGGACTCATTGTTAAAACCTACGCTGGTGCAGGTTACCTGGTACGCTGGTGTACCTGGATTCCTCCTGGTCCACGACAATGCCCGACTTCATGTGTCTAGAGTATGCAGGCAGTTCCTGGAGAATGAAGGAATTGATACCATTGACTGGCCCCCACGTTCACCTGACCTAAACCCAATAGAACACCTCTGGGACATTATTTTTAGGTCCATCCTCAGACTGTCCAGGAGCTCAGTGATGCCTTGGTCCAGATCTGGAAGGAGATCCCCCGGGACACCATCTGTGGTCTCATTAGAAGCATGCCCCGATATTGTCAGGCATGTGTACAAGCACGTGGGGGCCACACAAACTACTGAGAATCATTTTGAGTTGCTACAATGACATTTTGACAAAATGGACCAGTCTGCTCCATCATTTTTTCATTTTTGGGGTGTCTTTGATTTCCCCCTCTATAGGGTGATCATTTTTATTTCCATCAAATGATGTGGCATCATTTTGTTGCTAATACATCACCTACTCATTACCAGGAAAGATATTCAATATCATTTTCCCCCCATTTAGATTGGATGTGTTTTCAAAGTGTTCCTCTAATTTTTTTGAGCAGTGTAATATTTGAAGTTTATTCCCATAAAATTGTTTTTTTTTTTGTCTTAATATTTTGACTTGATTTTCATAAATTTACAGCATTTTTTAGAATTTTTGTTGGAATTTTTTTTTTCACTTTTCCAACTACTTTGGCTTTCTTCTTGTAAATTTTATTCTCGCAAGTAGGACTTTAATTCCCAAAATATTTTGACTTTATTTTTGTAACACAACTTTTTCAGCAATCTAATTTTTTAAAAGATTACAACTTTGTTGTTTTGTTGGTTTGTCATAACATTTTGTACCCTCTGGGTTGGGAGTGAGGTCTTGCCTCAGGTGGAGGAATTCAAGTATCTCGGGGTCTTGTTCACGAGTGACGGATGGTTGTGAGGTCAACAGATGGATCGGTGCAGCGTCTGCAGTAATGCGGTCGCCGTACCGGACCGTCGTGGTGAAGAGAGAGCTGAGCCGTAATGCAAAGCTCTCTGTTTACAGATCGATCTACCTTCCCACCCTCACCTATGAGTTATGGGTCATGAGCGAAACAACGAGATCGCGGATACAAGCGATGGAAATTAGTTTTCTCTGTAGGGCGGCTGGACTCACCCTAAGAGATAGGGTGAGGAGCTCGGCCATCTGGGAGGAGCTCAAGTAGAGCCGCTGCTCCTTCACAGAGGTGACTCAGGCATCTAGTCCGGATGCCTCCCTGGTGAGGTGTTCCTGGCATGCCCAGTTGGGAGAAGACCCCAGGAAAGACCTGGGACACACTGGAGACATTATGTCTCACAGATGGCCTGGGAACGCCTCGGTGTCCTTCCTGTGGAGCTGGAAGAGGTGGCCGGAGGTCTGGACTTCCCTAGTGAAACTGCTGCCCCAGCGACTCGGAACCGGATAAGCGGAGGAAAATGAAATGGAATGGATTTCTAGCTTAATATTGTGAGTTTATTCTAGTAAAACTACTGCAGATTTTTGCTGTTGGCATTTTTAAAAATGTTTTTGATAAATTATATTTTAGAATATGTTGTGGGCCAATAAAGAAAATAGCCCCTGGCTCCAAATGTTCCCCGGGCTGCACTTTGGACATCCCAGGTCCATGTGAACATAGTATTGTTAACGTCGTCATTACCGCTAAGTACAACTGCAACATATCTACTGTCTATACTATATCCAGTATATGTATACTTTATATTCTCCACAGTTCTGATGCATTTTGTTATTTTGCAGTCACAACTTTGAAGCCCCAGATTGGTATATTATTCTACCACGACCACAAGCAGGTATGCAAAGACGGGTTGTGTGCACTTCTATGCCTACACTTACTACATGTCTTAGTATTGTATAGAAATACAGTATTTTGAGAGCGCAAGTGTGTTCACACTGACAGGAAAATGTGGTGCTTACGGCACTCAATATTCACAATCTTGGCTTCATCGTGAAAGGGAGCCATTAACTTGCAGCGGAAAGTAGTGAAGAGAAGGAGGTAAATATCAGGTAATATTTGGATTGTCATGCGCATGTAAGATCGCAACGACCGTAATAAATTTCAGACAGAACCACGCCGTCAGATTTCTCACACTCAAGAGTACACAGTATTCTTATGAAGTGTAATGACGGAAGTATTCCTTTTGAGACACAGTCACAGTACCGACCCAATTATAAGATAACTTCTTAGATATAAATATTTAAGCCAAAAAAAGACAAAGAAAATATATATTTTCAATATCAGTGAAATAACCACATTTCATATCTACTGGACAGTTGTTTGATGGCTCTGAACAATAACTCCTCCTCTGTTGTGTGAGAGACCGGAAGAAAAGCTCGCCTGGGGAGAAGTGGTTGGTTTGAATGTGCAATATAAATTTTTAGAACCCGAGAATAAGATGGCATGTTTTTTTTTCTTATACTTTCTTGGCTGGGAAAATACTGTCCATACTCAGGTCAATACAGTATATATATATATATTTATTTGAATGATTGCATTTTGTACTGACATGGCGATAATTGCTCTTTCTTGACGTAGATCTCTGTCGCGGATCTCCCAGGTTTGATTGAGGGTGCTCACATGAACAAAGGAATGGGCCACAAGTTCCTAAAGCATGTGGAGAGAACCAAGCACCTTCTCTTTGTGGTTTGTGGCAACATGTTCTACATTCATCATACACAGGGACCTACTTCACAAACCTACACTTTATATGCTTTTTCAACAAATTACATGTAAAAATGTATAACATTACAAATCAATCATTAATGGTAAGGCTTCTTGCATATTGTTTTTGTTTTTTTTAACATTTTTGTCACAAAAGTGTAAGTGACAAAACATTTGACCTGAACTCTGACACCAAGCATTTCTACTTATAACCCGCGACACACGCCCCAGCACGAGGACGAGGACACCATATAAACCCTCGCTGTGGAATAAGTAGCACAAATACAGCCGGAACAAGCAAAATGGTGCAGAAAGGTGAAAAACTGGGGCCCTTTGAGCCTCTGTGATAGATTCTGATTTCTCTTTTGACGGCAATTTTGATAGTTTTGTGTGGCTTTTGGGGCACAGACACCCCCAAATGGTGGTTAAATTCTGAATTGTACGTCTAGCATACGGTACGACAATACAGTAGAAGGTCCCAGTTTTGTAATTGAGATGGCAACTTGATCCAAACCTCCCCAAAGTTGTAATTTACTCAATACACCACAAGTGGAGATAAACTATATAACTGCCGACAACTGCAATGCATGTGAAAAATCCAGACTATGTCCAGTGGAATACATTGTGGTTCTCTACAGTTGTGCTTTTTTTTTTAGGTAGATGTTTGCGGGTTCCAACTAGCAAGTCAAACACCATTCAGGTCGGCCTTTGAGGCTGTGCAGCTCCTCACCAAGGTGCCACTCATCAAATCAGTGTTGTGTTTTCTGTTGGACTTGACTGTGCAATGCGTTCACTTTCTACCACGCAGGAGCTGGAGTTGTACAAGGAGGAGCTTGTGAGCAAACCAGCGCTGCTGGCGGTCAACAAGATGGACCTGCCTGGTGCTGAGGAGAAACTGGCTGAGCTTAAAGAGCAGCTGCTAAACCCAGAAGGTAAACATGTCATAAGCGCAAGCGATCACTGTGGAGATGATCCCCGTTTTCATTGATACTTTTTTGACCCTCTAGACTTTTGCAAAACTTTGCTGCCTGCGGACTTGATACCAAAGAGTCACATGGCATTCAAACAAGTGGTTCCTGTCTCCGCAACCACGGGGTTCAGTGTGGACCGCTTGAAAAGTTTGATTCGGGAGTCGCTGGAAGAAGATGACGCCTCGGCGACCGAGGCCTTCCGTCGGGAAAGACTGCAGATGCTGAGGCAACGCTCATGTTAGTGTCACACCACAAACAATGTCACCCCCCACCCCCAATAATAACCAGTTTGACAAAGTTTGAGAAGCAAGGTTGTTGATGAAAGATTTATTTTATATTAAATATTACAATACTGAATTAGGAGGGGAAAAAAAGGGGTGGGTGATTTTTGCATCATTGTCCTGCACAGCACATAGGCAAAACTTAGTCACAAAAAAGACAGTGTTTTTATGAGGACATGTGGACGGGGCTTTCAATTGTGTGTGTGGAATACATTCAATGGACCAGCAGGGTCCTGCTTGTGTGTGTGTCAGTCCATGACATCAATACAAACATTTTCACTGAATGTAGAGTTCTTACTGAAAGGAGAAGAGACGATGGCTGACGCCGGGTGAGGAGTTCTGTTCAAAAGGCAAATGAGCTCAATTTACATCAAATATATTTTAAAAAATTCTCCACTCAAAACACGAACACAATAAAGCACTTCATTAGCGTATGAGTTGCTGCTGTACATAATGCCAAGAGAAAAGTGAACAATGTAGATGTACTTCATAATAAAAAAATATACTAGTTGCAATAGTATTGCAGTATGATGACCATACGCTAAAGCCTAATGCTGACATGAATCACAAAGGGTGCGAAACAATGAAAATGCACAATTAAAACTGTACAAAGGATTCGATTTGGGGACGTCGATGATGTTTCCCAACCGCCCCCCTTCAATAGCTACACTGCTACTAATAGAAACAAACATATTTTTCCTCTTTCGTCAATGACGTATGTGACTGAAAATGTTTTGGACGACATGCTATAGGCGGCGGCCATTTTGATATTTGACATGATTTAACGGGCTGAAGCCATGCAGCAAAGAAGTTATATCATTTAAAGGGGTCCTGACTGCGCATTGCGAAGCCTTTTAAAAAGATGTGATGGGAAGCTTCTTTAAATTACTCCATAAATATCAAGTTAAATAAATCTGTATTCTTAGATTCCACTTTCGCCTCCCCGACCACGCCTGCACTTCCGATTGGTCAGGAGTCAAGCCCGAGACACGCCCCTCGTTTGAGCACTTACTGGCTAATGTTTGCCAAGCAAACCGTGGGGAAGAATTAACATACTGGATAGGGATGTGCGATACCACTAATTTTGTTTCTGATACCGATACGTTAACCTAATTTGTCTAGTAAATTTTGAAGTGTTTCATTTCGCAACTTAAAAAAATACAAGCCATTTAATTGACTTATTAATTAATGAGAAAAAGTATTAACTTAAATAACAATTGTATTTATATTATTAACTGCATATTTGTAATTATGGTATTATTATATTTTGATTAATTGAGTAAGTAAATTAGTTTATACCCTAAAGTATATTGAGGTAGCAGGGTGATTTACAAAGTCAAGCTAAAATACAACAGAAAAAACAAAATCATATATAATATATGAAAAAATGTCAAATAATACATCCATTCAAATAAATAAACTACTATAAGACTTAAAACTGTATTTGCAAATCTTAGCTCTGTTTACAATTGATCATTGTTGTCAACGGACAAAAATGCTTCAGACAAAGATTACCTCAAATGACTAAAATATCAAAAATGATTTGAGAATCAATTTTAGAGCATGAGCAGCTGGTATCTGAAGTATCGTAGGCACGTCACTCATATTAGATGAATCCTGGAGAATCTGGCGTGGAACTGTGCTTTGTTCAAACACAAGTCAGGTATGCAACCGCAACTGCAACTAATGATAGTTAGTCGATTAATCTGAACCTTGTTTCAAAAAATCCAGTAAGGCGTCCAGTAAGTGGCCAAACTTGTTCCAGTGAGGGCCACGCGGCAAAAAATGAAAGGATTCAAGAGATGTTCTAAGAATATATATTTCAAGACAAAAAAAGCATCTCATCATTGTGATATTATTAGATGCAACTTTTTCCCATTTTGCATTATTTTCCAAATTTGAAATAATCAATGTCAATTTTCTTCTGGAAATAGAATCACTCTGTTCCCATAATATTATTTATTTATTAACCAACCTAATTTTCTTGAAATTACAACTTTATTTTGTTTTCTTTCTTATACTACATATAAAAAAATGTATTAATATGCTACTCAAATGACATTATTTTGTGGCTTAAAGTGTGCATTTTTCTCATTAGATTACTTTATTCTCTTAATATTATTACTTCATTCTCACAAAATTACAGCTGCCCCCCACCTCCCACACTATTCCAACTTTCTTCCTGCACATTTTCTTCTTGGAACTATTACTTTTTTCCCATAATATTTTGACTGTAACATTATAACTTCATTTTCGTTTTTAGTATTACACCTTTTAAAGAAGTCACTTCAACATTATGGAACTAAAATTGTTTTTTATTATTTTTTTAAATATTACAATTAAATGACAACGTTTTGCAGTTCAAATAAAATGTTTTTATCTTAATATTTTAATTTCAGTCCACTTTTGCTGCTGTTCTTTTTTTTTTTTTTAATATATAATTAGCTCTGCTTCCATGGATGACTAAGGAAATTCTAAAATATTCACAATGGAGAGGCTTGAATCAAAAAAGAAATAAGAAGATATTTAATTTTTTAAAATAAAATATGACTAATGAAATACTGTACTAATGGGGTTAGTTAAATCTTTTAATTGGATCATCAATTAATAATTAATTGTTGCAGTTGTAGTTTGAAACACATCCACCTCATGATGTTACTTCCACATTGTAGAGTAGAAGTGAAAAGTTAATGGGATGGGATGGCATGGGACCCCTTTAAAGACAGTCTGCATGTCAGACATGCATGTCTGGCTGCACTTGGGCCAGTGCAGCATGAGGACATTGTTGGTTCTACATTGGCCGGTTGCTCTACTCTTGAAGAGGGTGTCAGGAATCCAAATGTAAAAATGGAAAGACTATGAGGTGAGTGAGAAGAACACGTTTTGGACACGGGAATGTCACAGAAGAAAGTTTTTGTTCAACCAAACATTTTTGGACATTCTCCTCTAAAAGGGATGTGAAGCTTTAAGAAAGAACAAAAAAGTGTCATTTTCTTTCCATATGTACACGACCTAGAGAGAGAGGAGGAGTGATGCGTGATTGATAGCTATGGTGTGGTATATCGCCTCCTCACATGCGTTCCGTCCAAAGGGAGTCTTTGTTGATTCATGCATTTAGTCTTTCTACACTCACCAGTGGTCCAGTGATGCAGTGGTGGGCATGAAGGACATCAACGGTGGTGGGGGAAGATGGCTCAGGGTTGAGTTGGAGCGTGGGGGGAGTCTAAGCTCCAACCAGTCCTCCAGCGTTGCCAGTGACACTCACTTCTGTTTAGTTTCACTCCCAGGGGGAGAGGAGTTTGTCTTTTGTTGATCAGAGTACATTTTGTTTATTTGTTTTAAGTATGTGTGCGTGCGTGCGTCATTCAGTGAGTGTGTTTTCCTCTGCTCTTATATCGATGTCTCCCACAACTGCAAAGATAAGAAACATCAAACTCAACTTCATTGAGACGTACAGTATAATATATTTACTGTTGTTTTGAGAGTGACACAAATACTCATTTTCACAAAGTCTGCTGCCTCCGTTTTTATGATGCTAATTTGCATTTTCTCCATAATGCCAATAAATTGCAGTTCCTCTTTGTACTGAGAATTAACTTAATCCCAAAACGGCACTTCCGCATTTCCGCCCTGCCACAATAAGCAGCAGCTGACATCACTTTAGTGAGTCGGGTTAACAAAGGTCAACATGACTCATGTTGATTGAGTTCGCATTACAGATTCGAAGTTTCAAGGGAGGGCTGTCCTTCAAAATCCTTGTTTTTCCTCTTAACCAAGGTTACCTGCAAGGAATCAGGTGCCTTCATCGGTTCTTAGCAGTTTGAGGATACGCAGATTCTGATTTACCGGTAGATTACTCTTGGAACAATGACAAGAAGTAGTTTGATTGTGGACATATGCACCGGATACTGCGAGAGAAGCAATGCGTGAGACGGGGCCGCCAACGAAAGGATTGCCGTGACTGCAGCCGAGCTAGGTAGATAGGTGAGCCTCCTGCCGTGGCCAAGGAAGGTGCACTGTGGGCGGACACGCCCTCTGAGAAGCCCCGCTGGAGCTGTGGGTGTCAAGAGAACCAGTGTAGCCTGTAGAGCGCTTCATTACTTTGAAACGGTGCGCCAGGAATGTTGAAAAAAAAAAAAAGTAAAGTTTTCAAGCTAAAACAGCATAATCCTTGCACTCATGACAAATACATCTATTTATTTATTTGTGTCATTATTTAAGGGGATTTATTTGTTATTTTGTATTATTAGTTGGACTGAAGGTTAAGACTTGTGTTTTTTCATGGCGCAACGTATACAACCATAGTAGTTTAGCTATCTCCAAATCCAAATTTAACTGGTGTGAAAAATATAAATATAAAATATAGAATGCTAAGTATTGATTTTATCAAATAAAAAAATCATAATTCAAGTAATTTTTGGTCTGTGTCTACACAATATATTCATCTGTTCTGTACAACTTTTATATACTTTATTTTACAATGTAGGATTAATATCTACATCAATACAATTAAACCGAACAGAACCAAATCCTATCAAGCCGTTTCGTTTTTAAAATATATCGTTTTGAAGTCCCATCGTAACCTAACTAGATTGGAATGCAATCATCAAAGAGATACATGCCTAGTAAGCTTGCACCCAAACCAACCATTCATCAGATCATCAAGAAGTTCAACGAGAAAGTCAGTTGTTGTAAAGAAGGCTTCAGGGTGCCTAAGAAATTCCAGCAAGCATCAGGACTCTCTCCAAAGGTCGATTTAACTGGGGTTTGGGGCACCAGTAGTGCAGTGCCTTGTCAATAAAGGTAGCGGGCAGGCATGAGTGCATCTGTGTACACAATGAGGAGAAGACTTTTAAAAGATGGCCTGGTGGCAAGAAGGACATGGGACTCCCAAAGACTGAGGTAAATTATTTTTTTTCTGATGTATTGCCTCTCCGTTGTTCGGGACATCCAGAAAAAAAGTTTGTCCAGAGAAGAAAAGGTGAGTGCAATGTCTTGCCAACAGTAGCATCCTGAGATCATTCATGTGTGGGGTTGCTTCTGAGCCAAGGGAGCGGGATCACTCATAATTTTGCCAAAAAAGACAGCCATGAATAAAGAATGGTACCAAAACATCCTTTGAAGGCAAGCAACTTCTCCCAACCAAAGTTTGGTGACAACCAATGCTTTTCCAGCAGATGAAGCACCTCACCATAAGGCCAACGTGATAACTAACTGGTGTGGGGAACAAAACAATTCGAGTCCATGCCCAACAAACTCCTCGGACTTGAATTGCTTTGATAACTCAATCCTCAAGAGGCAGGTGGACAAACACAAACCTGCAAATTCTCCAGGCACTGATGATGCCATCAGAAGCGAACTGGCAGTCGTGTAAACTGAAAAAGAAGGGTCAAACCTGCAAGTATGAACTCTTTGGATAAACGTAGTCTTTGACACGTTGAAAATGCCTGTATTTGTATTTCAGTATCATAGTATCATCTGACAAAAACAGTATTGAGGAAGCAAACTTTGGGAATCAATACTTGTGTCGTTCTCTGAACTTTTGGTCATGACTAGAAATGTTGCTTACCAAAAAATGGTCGCAGGGCAAGTTTTGTGGGGTTGTTAATTATTAGATGAATGAAAAGGTCACCTGTTATGTTCAATGTACCGTTTAGCAATGTTTTACCGTTAATATGTATCCTTAGTGACGGTTTATGCACTAAAAATTGATCCTCTCCCTAACTTGTTTGTGCCACTTCAAATGCTTCCTCTGAAGTTGCAGGTTTTCTTGACACCATGAAAGAAACATCTCCTTCCACATGGACATGGTTACTACCTAGGCGATCCATGTATACATCCACCACTTCACATGGGACAGCGTCATAAATAAGGCTTCGCTACACTTCTTAAAATAAAGCCTGCTAACGTTTCTGTAATCATCTACAAACATACAGACACGGCAGCTGGCGGCAAACTCAAAACTATTTTGCACAAACTTTTGATTTGGCAGTCCTGTGAATCACAAAATTAATATTTAGCTCTTTCTAACTGCTTCACAGCTGTGTGGCATGGACTCAACCAACTTCTTTTCAGCTGTTGTGGTTTTGTTCTCCAATTTAAGGCATTGGAGATCATTTTAGCTGAACAGTCAACATTTTTTTGCACCTTCATAAGTTTTCCCCTCCCCAATCAACTTTTTAATCAAAGTAGCTGTTCTTCTGAACAATGTCTTGAACCACCCATTTTCCTCAGGCTTTCAAAGAGAAAAGCATGTTCAACAAGTGCTGCTTTCATCCCTAAATAGGGACCACCTGATTCTCACCTGTTTTTTCTCTAAATTGATCACTGATTGAATGCTACGCTGCTATTTTTTTAAATCACCCCTTTCAACTAATTGCCAAAGTGCACAAAATATACTAATAACAGTGATTCATCTGGTTACATTGGACTACTGTATGTCATAAATGGCATCTATTACTTTGGACAAGTGCAGGGTATGCAAGTGGATAAAAACACAATAGCTTTCTCAAACAGCTCATTAGCATTAAAGCTACAGACACACAAAACTGTAGATTCCAGCATTAAGGCAAAAATTTAGACGACACACTTCCAAAACATTAGTGTGGTGTACGAGATGTATATCTGAAATGGTTACATAGCAAAGATTAAAATGGGAGCAGGAAGAAAGATGGCGTAAGTCACCCTTGCACTCTGCCTGTTGGCTTTCCTCTGGTCATCGGGAAGGGGCGGCATAGGATAGGGGAATCTCCTGCTGGATGCAATAGATCCTGTAGAGGAAGTGGGGGACTTGGCAGGAGACAGCGTCCTATTAGGAGGAAAAAAATATAAAATTGGTTCCTCTCATCTTGCCAGTCAGGTCGCGCTGTTTGGCTTCTTTCTCCACAAAGTATGTAAAACCACCGTGTCCAAGCGGCTGTGTAGGTGCACTCATGGCTCCCTCATGTGCTTTTCACTTTTGAACATGGTGAATAAGTGAGGAGACCACTCGCAGACCTCACTGCCACACTGAAGCAAACCCACAGCAGCTTGTTTCCACTACATTACATTACTTTACAGTAGTGTGTATACACTGTATGTGAACCAGTCAGCTTAGTGGAAGAGGAAAAAGAGGAACCTGCAGCTTCAAGAGATAAATACTGTATTCATTTACAACTGTAATTTACATTTGGTTCATTTTTCACTTTTTCCATCAGGGGTTGCCACAGTACGGTCAATGATATGGCTATTATCGACCCAGAAACTGATTATTCCATTCCATTTTCTTCCGCTTATCCGCCTCCGGGTAGTGGGGGCAGCAGTCTCAGTAGGGAAGTCCAGACTTCCCGGTCTCGGGCGACCTCTTCCAGCTCCACCGGGAGGACACCAAGGCGTTCCCAGGCCAGCTGTGAGACATAGTCCCTCCAGCATGTCCTAGGTCTTCCCGGGGCCTTCTCCCGGCTAGGCATGCCCGAAACACCTCACCTGGGAGGTGCCCGGGAGGCATCTGGACTAGACGCCCAAGCCACCTCAACTGGCTCGTCTCGATGTGAAGGAGCAGCGGCTCTACTCTGAGCTCCTCCCGGATGGGCAAGCTCCTCCCCCTATCTCTTAAGGTGAAACTCATTTCCGCCGCTTGTATCTGCGATCTCGTTCTTTCAGTCATGAACCATAACTAATAACCATAGGTGAGGGTGGGAACGTAGATCGATCGGTAAACAGAGAGCTTTGTCTTCCGGCTCAGCTCTCTCTTCAACACGACGGTCCGGTACAGTGACCGCATTACTGCGGATGGTGTACCAATCCATCTGTCGACCTCACGCTCCAACCTTCCCTCACTCGTGAACAAGACCCCGAGATACTAGAACTCCTCCACCTGAGGCAAGACCTCACTGCCAACCCGGAGGGTAGAGTCCATTACAGTCCACTCATTTCCGACTGAGAACCATGGCCTCAGGTTTGGAGGTGCTGAATCTCACCCCAGGAGCTTCACAATCAGCTGCAAACCGCTCCAGTAAATGCTAAAGGTCATAGCCTGATGATGCCATAAGGACCACATTGTCTGCAAATAGCAGAAACGAGATCCTAAGGTCACCAAGCTGGACTCCCTCAACGCCTTGACTGCGCCTACAAATTCTGTCCATAAAGATTATTAACAGAATTGGTGACAAAGGGCAGCCTTGGCGGAGGCCAACGTTCACCGGAAAAAAGCTCAACTTACTACTGGGAAACCCTCCAGTAACCTTGCAAGGGTGTAGAGCTGGTCCAGTGTTCCACGACCGGGACGAAAACCACATTGCAGCTCCTGTAACCGAGGTTTGACTAACGGTCGTACCCTTCTCTCCAGCACCCTGAAGTAGACTTTCCCAGGGAGGCTGAGGAGTGTGATCCCCCTATAGTTGGAACACACCCTCCGGTCACCCTTTTTAAAAATGGGGACTGCCACCCCGGTCTGCCAGTCCAGAGGTACTGTTCCCGACTTCCATGCAATGTTGTAGAGGCGTGTCAACCAAGACAGTCCCCCAACATCCATGAACTGATCAGTTCTATTATTTCTTATGGGAACTCTCTAAAATATAAAAATTACATGCCTTTTTGTGAGAATGCATGATCATCCTATTGTAAGATTCCCTGAACAAAAAAAAAGACATTTAATGGGAGCCCTGTCCACGCCTTCTCCCCCTGTTTTGGAAACAATGGGCTGCAGGGCACAGCGTTCAGAGTGGCAACATTGTGGGAGGAAGGGGTGGGGTAACACAGTGATGACGTCATCACCGGGACACACGTGGTCACTGGCGGGCGCGCTTTTGACGTTGCGACAGTCAACATGCAGACCAAACGAGGTCACAGGTGGTGAGCAAGGAGGGGAACAAAGAGACAAAAGTTGGACATACACTCAGACAAGATTACACATTCAAATCAAATCCAGCTGTAAAAGAATAAAGAGGAGCAAGGCAAATCAAGGGTTTTCGATGCTCAGTTTTGAACACTCTGTGTAGTTTGAATTTGCTTGGCCAAGCGACGTAACAGCAAATAGTGAGGGGAGGTTGTAGACAGGCATAATACCTAAGATACGGTCCTTGTGTGTTTTTATTCACATCTTCTACCCATTTAGTTACATCATAAAAGACTGTTTTGTCGTGAGGGGTTAAATACCTGTGGGAGAAGGGGTGAGGTGGGGGGGGGGGGTGAATAGTACAAAACAAGGAGAGAAGAGGAAGTAAGAATGAAAGAAAATGGAAAAGGATTGTAAAAAGTGTCAGCGTGAGTGTTGGGGAGAGAGGAAGAGGAGATATTTTAGGACAGAGCGGAGACATCCTGAACAAGACAGCGTGGTTGAAGCCCACACCCCACCCACTTTGGTTTCTGATGGAAACTATGGAGGAAAATCACACACACACACACACATCACCCTGATTGTGCATTCCAAAGGCTCGTTTACACGTCATTCCAAGCATCGTTTTGAGGCCAATGAAGTCTCATGCTTGCAGTGCAAACATGCCAAACACAGCCAGTGCCAGTGTGGTCATCACGGTGCATTCACAGGCACACCAGAACACTCATGTACCTGATGTGTTAGAAATGTTAAACCACTTGTAAAAATGTCCCAAAAATTGCCCTTATATAGAAAACCACACCACAAATACACATGGTAAAGGTGTGATGTTCGGAGTGTCCATGAATCCCTCCCATGCGAGTGTAGTGAAGAATGAGTGACGTGTTTGTGAGTTAGAGATACACATGTAGTGTTGGAATTGCACTACTGTTGTTTTGTTCAGGTCAGAGTAAAAGAATGGCAGACTGTGGTTTGTGAGTTAGAGATACACATGTAGTGTTGGAATTGCACTACTGTTGATTTGTTCAGGTCAGAGTAAAAGAATGGCTGACTCTGATTCTGTGTGGACGCTTCGTTTTGGCTCTATCTGCTGTCATAACATGATGCATATAATTTTACATAATTAAATATTTTTTTATTGCCTGATTACTAATAACAGCCATAATTAAAATCCATCTTTTTCTTTTTTGTTCAGTGGGGCATCAAGTTTTCGTCCTCTATTTCTTTTAACATTATCAACACTGCCCACCATGGGGGTACTTACTCTGTAGAGTTGGAGCGAGCGCGGAACTTCTTTCCTTTCAGTTTCTTGCGATTGCCACTCATGTTTCCTGATCAGACAAGAGTTAGACAAAGAGTGCGGCTACCTGCAGTAGTATTTGAGCTTTGGGTGTTACCTTGCCAGGAGTTGCTCCTCGGCCGGCCGTTCTCACAGATGTCAGAGATGTGTTTGGCATCCGGGATCCTCTCGCTCCACGAGTGGGAGAGGCCATTAGATCTACAAATGTGTGCACACAAGCATGGCATTGACAAAACTGACATAATGCCATTGCGGCAGATGACAACCTAATAGTTTAAAGTGACAATGTACATTAAGATATATACATATATCTCAATACATGAGATGTATACATAAACGGTACAATCATTGTACCTCTGCATGATGAGAATGTTAAAATATTTCTTAAACATTAATACAGATTTTATGATTGCTTTAATTAATTCAAATCTGATGAGTTCCTATCAGTTTAAATTAGAAGGTTGACCGGGTTTGAATTTAGCTCCACCATACTAAAAGAAATGCATCTCATGATAGGGAGTGACTGACCTGCCACCTAGTGAATGTAGGTGTAGATGGTGTATACCTCACCCCACCCAACACACACACACACAGTTAAAAACAACGGCGAGCAAATGAATGAAGGAATGGTGAGATGGCACACCTGAAGCCAAACAGTGAGATGTTCTGAGTAATGGATGGGATGGATGGCGTGAAGGACAGCGCGCAAATCTGAAGGTGCGACAGACAGGCTGACCTCTTCTTGGAACTGCAGCCCGAGTTTGTGCTCACGCCAGGCGGCATGTCGCTGTAAAAGGAATCGGCATCGCTTGGCTTTGTTACATAGTCACCTGGGGGCATTTGCCTGCACATACAAGAGACGGTATTCATCTTGGCGTATGTACTAGCAAGTTGTGATCAACCTATGACCATTCATTTTGCACTCTGACCCATTTATTTGAACCATCTTCAAAATTCACTTAGTTTCTTGGACTTTCCCATTGTTCTGAGTAGGGATGTCCCGGTCCAATATTGACATTGGATATCAGTCCTATATCAGTAAAAAAACGAGTAATATATCAGCCTTCATGTAAATTATCAAATATTAGCACTTCAAAACAAGCAGTTCATTTCTGACTTCTATCCGGTAGCACCAATTCCAGCATGCCGACTCTGCAAGATCACGACAACGGTGCTACCAATGAAGCAGCCCTCGTCAGAACTCGCACAAACCCTCCCACGGCGGCACAGAACACAGGTAGGTAAGATAGGCGACAAATATACAAGACAAGTAGCAATACTAGTGTAGAATAATAAACAACTACAGTATCTAAAGTGTTTTCCATCATGCATAAACAAAGAAAAGCAAAGCAATGCATGATGGGAAGCTGTTAACGTTGTTTAATTATTCCACACTAGTATTGGTACTTGTCTTGCAAATTTGTTACCTACCTGTTGCGTGTTAAGTTGCTGTGTGATGATTTTAGTGTTCTTTCCTTTATGACACCGTGAGTCATGACCACCTGCGATTTCCAATGGGACGATGAGTTCATTGTGAGTTCTGCTGTAGCTAATAATCGGTATGAGATCAGAGACTAGAACATTAGAACTTTGCCACATATTAGCTGCACCTCTGTGTAAGCCACAGGGTTCAAACTTTTAAAAAAGTAGCGGCTTATACAGCAAAATTACGGTACTTAGTAATGTTCATTCTTTTTAAATAACCCTGTATATATAATAACAGTTTCGTTATGGCATCAACATATACACACTCTTTATTAAGCTGTGAATATTTAAATTGAGAATAGTGAAAATTTAAATGGAGAATAGAAAAAGTGAGCAAACCGGCAGAATCTTCGGTGAACCTCGGATTCCACGTAGCATCTCTGCTTGTAGCTCCTGAAAGGTAAAGTGGTGGGCCATCAGTCAACAGTGTGACACAACTGTTTCCAAAAGTGTTGCATCTTTACTAATGTCATATTATAATAGTAGCTGCTTGAAAAATTAATGATGTAGCATGCATAATGTAGTGCAGTTGTACATCACAGCAAACTACAACCACAATAATACTTTTACATGAACACCTCTCACACTGTTTATCAAAACTGAGCATTATTTCTTTGTAGAGACATTACTTGTCATACTGCTTTTTATTGAGTGTCAATATACAGAATAGGCCACTGGGACACTTACTTGTAGCACCAGGCTGTCACAGCCAGTATGAGGGCAAGGAAGAGGATGGAACCAACGATGGCCCCGATGATGATGTTGGTACTGGTGATGCCTGACACACAGGAAGAAAGAGACAGAAGGACGCCAGATTTGTGGTAGTTGACTCTCCTGTTTTACTTAATAGGGACATATGGGGGGAAACACAACCACAAAGCACCGCAGAGAATCATGCCATCACACCACACTTAGCAAGGAGAGTGTAAGAGGTGAAAATGGGGAACTTGGGTTCAACCACCGCTATTCTTAAGGGAATTGTAGGGTTCCTCATTTGGAGGATTTACCAACAACTTCACAGTTCATTCAATACGAAATCTTAACTGGCTGAGGTAAGCTGGAGTTGGGAAAAAAAGTGGGGTAGGAATCGGGAAATGTCAAGCAGATAGAATGAAATAGTAACTCAAATCTGACCTCAAGGCACTGCATCAAAGACCTGCCAACAAAGAATGGGTGTAGAAAACAAAACAAAGAAAAAGTGATGGTGACTGGGAATGAGCAATCAACAAAACAGCAAAGCATAAATTATTCATACAAAATGAATGAGCATTAAGTGGATGAGAGAAAGAGAGATAAAAAAAAGAAATGGAAATGAATAGTGAGAATTGGCGAGAGCGCTACCTGTAACTGAGGCTGTGGGTCCCACTACGAGATAGCTGAGCGGTGATGTGGAGTTACAGTCCTCTCCTGCCCAGCCCAGGTAACACACGCACTTCAGCTCATTACTGCACACCTGCATCGGAAAATACCATTGCAAATACAGTCTGGTTTCAGCAGACAGGCTACATTTTATTCTGGAAATACTACAGTAATATTTATAGTATCTATCTATCCATATAAATTGTGATGTTCTCTTGTAGATGAATAAAGCATTCATCTACCTATTAGCCCTGAAAACTAGCTTTGCAAAGCAGTTGAAATTTACACTAAATTTAGATTGGATATTGTAGTTGTAGGAATTTTGTCAGACACTGTCCACTGGAAATAAATGCAATTTACAGGAATTACCAGAAATTGTGGGGTGTTTGTCTCATACACCAACCATTATGATCATTTTGTAAGCAAATATGCATTTCAGACCATCCATCCATTTCCCTCCACTTATCCAAGGTCGGGTCACAGGGGCAGCAGCCTAAGACAAGAGGCTTCCCTCTTCCCAACTACTTCTTCCAGCTCCTCCTGGTGGATCCTGTGGCATTGCCCGGCCAGTTAAGAGTCATAGTCTCTCCAACGTGTCTCGGGTCTTCCCCGAGGCCTTCTACGCATCCCCAGGAAGGTGTTCGGGAGGCATCCAGACCAGATGCCTGAGCCACCTCATCTGGCTCTTTGGCGCATAAACGCAAACAAGAGTCAAGACCCGTCCCCCTACCCTAAGGCAGAGGGGGACAACAAGGCCCTGAGCTGTAATAATTGCAACCCCTGCCCTTCGCCTCTCACTGCTGGCAATGGCAGAGTAGAATATAGTCCAGGTTCCAGAACCCTTGCCATACATCAAGGGTAAGTCCAACAATATCTAGCCGGAACTTTTCCACCTCACGCACAAGCTCAGGCTCATTCCCCACCAGAGAGGTGACATTCCACGTACCGAGAGCTAGCTTCTGCAGCTGAGAATCAAACTGCTACCCTTAGCTGCTACCCAACTAACTCTGCACCCGACCCCTTTGGCCTCTCCTATGAGTAGAGAGCTCATTGGAAGAGGACCACAAGTTGCCTTCTCTGGCTGTGCCTGGCCGGATCCCATGGGTGCAGGCAACCAGATGCTAACCATCATGCCAGGGCATTAAAGACTATAAAAATTAAAAATTAAAAATAAAAAATGTAACAGTGTACAAGTTAATGGAAGTTGAACAACCATTGAACAATTAAAAGCATGCTCTCAAAGACCTTGCATTTTTTGACATCTGGGCTATCAACATTTTTCACCAGAAAATTGCCCTGTGAATTCCAATGAAAAATTATAGTCATTGTCCTTATCCAAAGACGACATTAGTTGCAAACAGTAATCTAATGGGGCTACAATGACTAATACATGAGTTTCAAATACATGAGTTTCACACATGAGATGCATATTGTATGTTAGTTGACTGCCTGCATGTGTCAATGTTTGTACCCCATTTCCAGAGCAGATGGTTTTGTCAGTGGTCCCAGGGCAAGTGCTGAAGTTGAACTGCTGGAGGGGGAGACATTTGTGGTTGAAACAGATGCGGTCTGTCCCGCAGGCCGTCCCGTCCTCCACGTAGCCAAGGTCAGTATCTCCATCAATCACCACGTGAGCACCACTGACAAAAATGCTTTAGTTACTCACACAACATATTTTGAAGTAAGAACTCCCTTAAAATGTTTGTTGTGTACCTGCAGTCCAGAGAGGCACTGTGTCTCGCCACTGAAAAGGACGTCAGACCTCCTTGTAGTTCTCCCAGTCGTGGGGCAGGCGAGATGTTGGAGCACAGTAGATAACCGCAGTGAACGTCCCTGAAAGATCGAGATGTAAGTAGAGATAAAGCACAGTAGAGATGTATGGGTGAGAGTCACGAAAAGACTAACTGACTGTTTGTTACACTGGATCCAGGTGTCTTTGTCCCTCCCACAGTTGCCCTTCTCTGTCCCCTCAATGTTGAGCTTCTCATAGCAGAACTTGTCAGCCGCCGTGGCCTCTGGAGGACAAACCACACACTGAATGTACCAAGCATGTTAAATCCTGAAAGATACGTATGCTATCTAAGAATTATGTTTGTAAGTGGCTAGACATATGGATACTTGCAGATGTGTCCATGTTAACGGACAAACAGATGTTTACATTGCAAGTGTATGTAAATGGGTAAATGTGTGCATGTACTGTAAGTAGACAGACAGATGTGTACATTATGTGTGCAAATGGTCATCTAGATGCTGACATTATGTGTGTATGTGAATGGACATACAGGATAATGGACAAATACTACAGTACATTAGGGGCGCACACAAATTGACAAATAGATGCTTACATTATGTGTTTATGTGAATGGACCTCCAGATCTTTAGATTAAGAATGTATATGAACGGGCAAACATGTTTATATCACATGTGTGTGAATAGACAGACAAATGCGAACATTACAAGTGTATGTTAATTGTCAAACCAAGTTTAAATTACACAGGTGTGAATAGACAAATGCGTACATGACATGCGGGGGAGAAGGCACACAAAAAGGCACGAGTGTGTGTGTATGCAAAGGGGTAGATATTTTTTATTTTGTGTGCATATACAGTAAACGGACAAATACATAGAGGCTTACATTAAGTGTGTATGTAAATAGACATACGCATCTATGTTCGTTTGTATGCGCATCAAAATGGGCAGATACTATGTACTTAATGTGCTTATGCAAACAGATGTTTATATTATGTAACTGAATGGGCAAGCCTTTTTAAATCACAAACAAATTATACGTGGATGTGAATAGTGAAACAAATGCCTGCATAAGTGAAGGCACATACACATATTTGCATTAAGTGTGGATATATGGACATTAGGTGTGCATATAAAAGGGTAAAAAGATGTTTATGATTATGTGAATGGAGTATGTGAAGGGACTTTCAGAAATTTACATTATGTGTTTATGTGAATGAGCAGTATTTACATTATGTGTGTATATAAATTAACAAATACATCAGACAAGTTGCAGTGTGTGAACGGAGGTTTGCATTATGTGGTAATATGAATGGACGGATCTTTAACTTATGACGTGCATTTAAATGGGCAAACAAATATTTACCGTATGTGTGTATGCAAATTGACATACACATGCCTCATTTTGGGCATCTGTGAATGGACAAACAGATATTCCATTATGTGTGTATGTGAAAGACTTACTCTCTCCCCAAATGTACTTGCACTGTTTATCCTTGGTTTTGCATCTCCCATTAAAGCAGCGCCCCTACAGACACCAAGAACAAGTCAGAAATATGCAAATATATGCAAATATATAATAAGTATTAGGTGCTGTCGGGTTGTCTCACCTGATCCTTTTCACATGTGTAACCATCCATCTTATGTACATTTGGTGGACACTGTCAAAGCAGGACAAACATTAAAACCTTGTTAGATGGATTTGATGCTCAGCTGAGAGTGTAGACAATGCTCACCTGGCTGGAGTTTCCTGTGCAGTTTTCGGGAATGTCACAGTCGTTCACTGCATCCCGGCACACAACGCCCATGAATTCCATCTGAGGGATTGCAGGAAGAACAGCAAGAGGACTCATTGAAGGCGTAAGGGTGCCCTTGATATATACTGTTTGTAAACATTTTTGCCAATATTACTCCAAAGTGAAAGGAAGAAGGGGTTAGCATGAACTGCTTGTCACCTGGCAGTTATTGCAGCACAACCCATCGCTACATTTAGAGCCATGGGTCAGGGTGCACTTTTTACAGCAGTTCTCTCCCTCTTTGGCGCATTCCTGTTACAACAGATACAAATGATTCTTTTACAAAACATTCACTCTTAACATTTCATCAGCTGTCTATCTGGGCAAACTAATTTATAATCATGCAGCAGTGTGCATCCTTAGATCAAGTGTGACACTACATGAGTTTGTCGCTGCCTAATTTGTCCATCATACAACTAATGATTATGAGGTTAGGAGTACATCTCGTCTGACATTAAAGCAACTTACCAATGGACTGCCACAGTCACATTCCTCGCCTGGCTCCACAAAGCCATTTCCACATTCAGGAGGGTCCAGCAGCTGGAAAAAAATAGAATGAAAAAAAGAACACAGATCTCCATCTAAAAGAAGGAAAACTTGTATCCTATTCTGAAGGATTAAAATAAGAACTAAAAATAAAATGAAATAATATTTCAAAATATGTTAAATAGGAGTGTCACAAGAATTCATGTCATGAGATGAAAATCGACAATATTTCTCCTTTACAAAAAATCTGTCTCGCGGAAACATGTCAGCCAGAGGTCTGTCAGCCTGTCAACTGTGGCGTCACTAAAGTGAATGGTAATACACATAATATGGAAGTGGCAGGATTGGAAGTGCACATTAAGTGCTTTACGTTCACTGTAGATCTTGCCATCCTACCTGCGCTTGGGGTTCCCAGTGTCACTTGCTCAAAACTGTGATTTTTTTCAAAAACTGCTTTGGTGGTAATGTCCAAGCAGAAAATGTAGTAATTCTACAAGTTACATGTAGAATGTGATAGTCAGATCTAATTTGCACCTACTTCTTGGTTCGAATATGAATATGCCATTTTTGTAGCGTAAACATGAAGCAATCTATTTGCAATCTGTTTTACATGTGTCTTTACAGAACTACACATCATCATAAATGATTATTAGTGTCATCATCATTTTAACATTCATTATTTTTGTTTAAATTTGTAGAAAGAAGTTCAACAGTTAAAAGCATTTTGCAAAGATATAAAATGTTTCAAAATGTCACATTGTTGGGTGACTCAGTTACATAAAAAAATCTAGTTGTGTAGTCCTATGATTTGTCTTTGTAAGTAAGGTTGTCTCCAAAATCATATATCATCTTGTGTGTATAGTGACACCCCAATATTAAATAATGAACATGAATATTAATGAATACGGTATGAACATGATTAGAGCCAATCATAATTAAAAAAATATGAATAATACTGATGAAACTGAACATTTTTGAAAATTTGATAGTGTGGAATTGATTTTACATTTATGACATACTTTCAGGGGTTTGTTGAACAAACAGGCTCCTCCGCCACTGTTTAGGAAGTTGTAGTATTCCTCCACATTGCAGTCAGAGAACTTCTTGGGCAGGTAGAAGCTGTTCAGCACAACCACAGCACACTAGTATCATGTGGTTACCACGGCATCAGGTAAACAACACTGTTTGGGGGGAAATAACTCTCTGAAACACTCAACAGGATGAGAAATCCAACCAATCGTTACCTTCCAGCTGTAACAATAAGGCACAGATCACATACCATGCAAGTGCAGAAATCCTCACAGTTTAGAAGATCCTTACCACATCCTGGATTTAGAGTACGCCTACAAATTGTGAGGTTTGGCTTCAGTAGTTTTGCACTGGGTAATGAATCTTAAGTGAGGTGGTGGAGGATCCTAAATTGAACTGTTGTTGCATCCACTTTCAAGTCATTTTGCACACTCGTCATTACTGAAACGTAACAGAATAATGGAAGCCTGTCTGGACATCTATCCATCCACAACCAAGTATTTGCTTTTATTCAATATAAGGGGTCAGCCAGATTGAGGAAAATTGAAGTGTGACAGCTACCGGTACTTTCATGGTGAAAGCGCACTACAATACTCCGCACCTTGTTGCATGAGATGTTTTAAAAGGTGTTTTATTTTAATTTTAATTCCCATTCAATTTAAGTGAATTTAAACTCTACCTCTTCATACTCCTACCGCATTGGATATGTTGAACTGAGTAAATTAAAACTTTCTTGGACATGTTTGAAATAACCTTTGCTGCATTTACAAATAAACCATAACTCCTGAACCAAAAACAAAAATCAGAAACAAAAATCTTCCCTTTGAGCTCTGTTACTTCCGCCATCTTGTAGCAGCTAGGATTTTATCCAACGAGATTCATGTTAGCTTCTGTAGCCGAGGATCAAACCACCAAGGCCTCCGCCTCCGGCCGCCACCCAGCTTACTTACCACCCGACCCCTTTAGCCCATCCTACGAGTGGTGTGCTCATGGGATTGGGTACCCACGTTACCTTTTCAGGCTGTGCCCGACCGAGCCCCATGGATGCAGGCCCGGCCACCAAACGCTCACCATCGTGCCCCACCTCCAGGCCTGGTTCCAGAGGGGGACCCGGGTGACCCGCGTCCGGGCGAGGGAAAACGAAGTCCAATGTTATTGATTCATCGTTAGGGTTTTTGAGACACTCTCTGTCTGGTCCCTCCCCTAGGACCTGTTTGTCATGGGTGACACTACCAGGGGCATGACAGCCCCCGACAACTTAGCTTCTAGGATCATTGGGACACGCAAACTCCTCCACCATCTGGTTAGGATGCCTACCGGACCCCTCCTTGGGGAGGTGTTCAAGGCCAACCTGTAGGAGGCCTCGGGGAAGACCTAGGTCACGCTGGAGAGACTATGTCTCTCAGCTGGTCTGGGAATGCCTCGACATCCGCTGGGAAGAACTGGACTAAGTGATCAGGGAGAGGGACGTCTGGGCTTGCATGCTTAGGCTGCTGCCCCCGCGACCGGACCTCGGATAACCAAAAGAAAATGGATGGGTGGATGGATGGATGGAGATTCATGTTTTAATAGAGCTGACAATAGATAAACCTGTGAAAATAGAACGCTCAGACATGCACGGCGCTGTGGAGTAAAAAAAGAAGCTTACATCAATGGACATGACTGTGGTCGCACATTGAATACAAATGTCTGAAATACCATAATCGTGTTGAATTGCAAGAGAAAGTGAGAGAGAGAGAGAGCGCCAGAAGACAAGTGACAGAGTGAAGAGGTGCTCGTCCTCTGTCACGTGACCTCCTGACATATTAGGATAGATGGCAGGTGTACTACGGGAACCCAATCGAGCGGAAAGTAGTTTACCACACAGTTGAAAGGATACGTATTAATTTACCATGAAACTGACATTGCAGACAGTATCAATCGATTACACACGGATGAGACAAGTGCTGGAAAATGGTGAAGGGTCCAATGGGAGAGGTGAAGCTATTGTCTAAAATGAACACATGAGCAAAAATTTAACAAATGACTCATGTAAGTTACACATACATACACTGGAGATGCCGTTAAGTACACCTGCTCAATCTATTGAGATCCAATACAAAAATGTTGCCTTTCCAAAGATAATAATGCCTGCCACTACTGTGGCTGCTGTTTGAAGTGATGTAGAACTGGATTGTATATGCTGAATGTGTGTAAAATGTTAAAATTTTAATATTATGTTTGTAAAGGCAGAATTGTCATATTGAATCTTAGTAGATTGGAGATTAGGTGTACCTATGAAGTGTCAGCTGGGTGTAGACTTGAAGAACATAGATGCAGCGTTAATGTTCAACATGATGATGACAAATACAGCCCTTGTAGAGGAAACTTTTGAAGGACCATCAAACTGCATTAGTTCACATCATTTGAACAATCCACAGACATTTGCAGCGGCTGCCGAAATGTGGCGAGAAAGGTTGTGATGGCTTACAACTGTTCTCCCAAAAGAGCACAAGCAATGTTCTAGCCAGGCTTCTGCTCACCTGCTGTCCCATTTGGGATAGACGAGGAATGCAAGAAGTATTTAAGAGGAGGGGGGTATTTACACAAATGTACAACACATATCACAGTGATGAAAAGGGTTTTTCCACAGTGGCGCAAAGAACTTAAATGTGTACTTAATGAACAGAACACCAAACACGTGGGTCCTCAAGAGTTTAAAGAGGTGCCAAAGTACCACTAACTACTACAGTACAGAAAAAGAGCATAGGCTGACACCTACTGGTGAGCTGTTTAACTGCACACTCCTCGAGCATTATTATACATTGTTGTACTGTCCTTTTAGTTAATGTCTTGATTAAAAAAACTACACTGACTTACCCAACATCATCCATGATGCAGCCTGTCCAGCGGTCATCACATTTGCACTCTCCTGGAAGAAGAGAAACACAATTGTTAAGTATTTTTATTTTTAAAATTCTACTGTATGTTTGCAAATACTGTGTGTTAGATAAATGAGGGATTACAACGTACCATTAAGGATCCTCTTCTTGTCAGAGAAGATGCCGATGTTCTGCCCCAGGGACTGAGCCAGAGTTATGGCCATCTCATCTGTTTTTCCATACTGGTGGAAATAACAAATGCAGAATATATAATGGGTAAACATTGGAAAAAGAGAGAGCTCACTATGGCACTCTGTGTGGGCTACTATTATCGACAAACTAACATCCCAATTCAGGGAACTCATCCCAATGTTTACCTCATTGACTCCTCCCCCTTTAGAGAGGGAGCACACTCCTCCCATGTAGGAAGCTCCCCCCCAGCTGCTGTGAAAGCGATTCCCTCTGAGGAGAAGAAACCAAAGATGAAAAGTTAGAAGTGTCCATCCATCCATTTTCTTATGCTTATCCGGGTCCGGGTCGCGGGGGCAGCAGTCTCAGTAGGGAAGTCCAGACTTCCCGGTCCCCGGCAACCTCTTCAAGCTCCACCGGGAGGACACCAAGGCGTTCCTAGGCCAGCTGTGAGACATTGTCCCTCCAGCGTGTCGTAGGTCTTCCCCGGGGCTGTCTCCCGGCTGGGCATGCCCGAAACACCTCACCAGGGAGGCGCCCGGGAGGCATCCGGATGAGATGCCCGAGCCAACTCAACTGGCTCCTCTTGATGTGAAGGAGCCGCGGCTCTACTCTGAGCTCCTCCCGGATGGCCGAGCTCCTCACCCCAAGGGAAAGACCCCAAGGCCTAATGATGAAGAAAATCAAGAGGAGTGACCGCACCTCGCCCAGACGTGGGACACCTGGGCCTCACCCTGGAGCCAGGCCTGGGGGAGGGGCTCGCAGGTGAGCACCTGGTGGCCAGGCGTTCACCCGTGGGGCCTGGCCGGGGCTAGCCCGAAGAAGCCACACGGGAACTCCCCCCCACAGACCCACCACCTGCAGGGGCAAGCATAAGGGTCCGGTGCAATGGGATTTGGGTGGTGGTCGAGGGCGGGTGTCCGGGCGACCTGGTCTTTGGCGGCCAAATCTGGTTCTTGGGACAAGTTAGAAGTGTACAGCCTCTAAAAATGGATGGTACAGTAGAACCCTTTTAAGTTGACTTGGTCTGGCTGGCTCACGTCAACAAAGCAGTGGTTGACATAAGAAACTAAAACTAGCCTTTGCTTGCCTTTCGCATTTACTTGTGAACCTACAGTACTTTATTAGTTTGCCGATCCTGTATGTCGGCCAAGACTTATGTGGACACTTTTTAGTACTATAATAAAAAGAACAAAGTGGACCAGAACTTGATCCACTTAGATAGACTATTAACTTACACGGGTTCCACTGTCCTCTGCATACAATGTGTGTAGTTTTTGAGACACACTTACAGTATATTAAATCTGAAAGCATACACTGTAATCACATATTGATTACTTTTATATAAATTAAATTTCTAATAATTGTGACTCACGAGAAGAGGTGTACAGAGTCGGATCGCTCTGTGATGAAGTCCTTTCGGTACTTCATGAACTCCCTCAGGGTCACCATGGGGTCGTCGTCAATATTGAATTTGTTGTCAGCGGACCATGTTTCCATGGCGACCAGCACAATGCGCGTATTGAGCTGTTCCTTGAAAATCTGGGAATTCAAATTTAGATGAATAAAAGGTCCTCCACTTTGCAAAAAATATATTTTTTAATGATTTTATAACAGTAACATGTGTCCCTAGAGCCTGTTTATGAACACCAAACATTTAACATCTCCTTCACTTGTTTGCTCCACTTTTAGACAGCTTCTATGTCGTAATGACCAGTGATTCCAGTAAAGCATTACTTTGTTACTCTAAAATGGACACATTACAGTAACGAGTAACTTAATGCATTATTTCAAAACAAGTAATCAGATTAGTTACTTATAATAAAGTTACTTATACTACTATTTTGCCTTAGTAAAATGGTAATGGTAATGGTTAATTTTATTGGAACATGCATATAAATTACCTTGGAATGCATCACATAAAACAATTGACTGTTAGGAAGAAGCAACGCTTATTTAATCGTACCCCCCCATCAGTTTCACCCTAATGTGATAAACTAGTAGTCAAAGTCCTTGTCACGGTAAATAACTTATGTGGCAGTAATATAATATCATAATATATAATATATGTAATGACTAATAAATAGGGAAAACAGAATATGATTGTGGGTGAGTACAGACAATGTGCTCACAAAGTAATGGAGAGTTAGTGATAAGGGTGATAATATATAAATATAATACAATATATCTAAAAAATAAATACTTTTTATGTGTCTCATTTTCTAGCGGGAAATAAAGCTGTTATTTTGAGAAGGGGCTGCAAATCCGGCGATCTTTGGGACTTTGCTGGTTGATCGCAAACATATTAGGAAAAAAACCCACCATCAAATCAATGCCCTCCCCTTCCCACGAGATAGACCGATAGGCACCCTTTATTACCACTGAACACGTGTTGGGAATCAATGTCGACTTTCCAAAGACAATCTGCATCATCTGATCTTTTTCAAGGCCATGACTAAAGTGCACGACCTTTCACCGGACGTTCACGAGCCGATCGCCTTACAGTCATGACCCTGGAGGTTCGATCAAATTTCAATAGCTAAGCACAGAAACGAATGATCAGGCAAATGTGATGACAGCTACTTTGTCATGCTGCTACACTCTCAGTCCTCAAACTGAACACTCACGAGTGGCCGGTTAATGACTGTTTACAATGGAGAGTCAGCTTGGTTAAATGACAAATCAGTGCTCAATGCCTCTACTAGAAAGTGCTTGTGGCAAGCTTTCCGAGAGGATGATCAATACAGTTCTTACCATGTCAGCCATATTGACCACTGACTTAGCATAGTTATTGGTGTGGCCGATGCAGAGCCGATGCTTCTTGTACTGGAGTGAAAGACAGAAGGGGAAAAAGACAAGAGACACATAAGTGGAAAATATAATCATGACAACATATTTACATGCTGTTTTATTATGTTAGCTCCACTTGCCATTTTAAAGCAAGAACTGAATGCATGAGGCAGAAGAGTAGCCACAATATGGTAAATTGTTACATCATGTTATACAATACTACAGTATAAAGTATAATACATGACACTGTGTGTGAGTACATGTTGACTCACACACCCATTAATCACCTCTGTTATATTTTTACTACTCTATTTCCATAATTACATCTGTACTATAAAAAAATCATTACTTTAGGTATTAGTTTTTTAACTACACTTTTTTTCTGACATCAAATGTATCCATTATATTTTTTGGAATGAAATCCTTACATTTAGGGTCACATTGGAAAGTGCTAATGTTTGCTTGTAGTAAAGACAAGAGACGATACAAAATTAAATAAATAATCAAAGCATATTTTTTAAATATTGCTGTGTTAGTGGAACATACCATTAAATGGTCATTGATCACCATCAGTTCGATGTATTTTGTCTCAACTTCCACGTTTCTTGACATACGTGGAGCCTGAAAGGGAAAATGAAACAGTTGTTAAACGAGATGATATCATCAGAAGAACCGAACAGAAACACCCAAACACGAGAGCAGCTCGGGTATGTGAGAAAAGACAACGCAGGAGGTTAATATTTCATGGAAAGGAAGTGCAGGGAGGATGTGGAGGGCTGCTGAGTAAGATAAAACTGTTCTCGGCTTTTAGCTTTGCAAACTAATACCATAATACATACTGGTGGGACACTGTTTAATAGGACTGGACAGAAATATAACTAATTGCTTATAAATATATATACCTGTCTTTTTTTTCTCCTGTGAACACCTCTTGACCCAGGAAATGGAGGGCTGGGAAAAGGTGGCTCTGGAAGGTCACCTAAAAGAAGTTAGTCCTATCAGTACTGTCACATACGACTGCCTTGATCCCACTTTATAGCAATACTCAAGCGTACCAGCGAGATCATAAAGAAGTCCATCTGGTCCTCCTCCAGATTTGTATACCATGTGAACGCTGTCATTGTCCTGAAGGACAAAAAGGTCGGTTATTGCTGCAATGCCTCACTTGCACCAAAACTTTGCACTGTAACTTCAACCATAAGGGAGCCTGGAAAAAGGCAAGTGAATGTTAACATTTACTGGCTATTAAGAGATTTTATGGGACTTTACTGGCTTTGAATAAATTTAACACCTTTTAATTGAGTCACCCATGTGCCTATTAAAAGGGGGATGCTGTAGATCAATTAATCCCAAGTCTGTGCTGCTTACAGTCCCTGAATAAATTTTGTTTTTATTGACTACCAGTGATATTGGTGCACACACACTGTTTGTTGACAAAGTCCCGCAAATACAGATGTAAAACTGTGAAAAACATACAAATAGATACACAATACCAAAAAAATGAACTATATATTAAATATACTACAATACTAGATGTAGTGGACCAGGATATTGAAAGTATGAACCATGGGAGCAACTTTGCCAAAACAAAAACAGCATAAGCACAGTTAGGCATTTTTAGTATTCAACTAAAATTAGCCTGCGACCCTAATGAGGATAAGTGGCATAGAAAATGAATGAATGAATGAACTAAAATTAGCTGAACACGCACTTTTGAATATGGTTTAGACCACGGGAGTCCAAAATGTGTACAATTAGGGCTGTATATAGAAATAGTCCCTCTTTGTTACATGTTGTACGAAAAGATGCTAAACCTATTCCATTGTGGTTATCAAACAAAACAATCACATCCTAGCTATGTGTACGGGTGACAAGCTGATTTATGTAATGTATGTATGTAACATTCATTCATTCATTTTCTATTCCGCTTATCCTCATTAGGGTCGCGGGTATGCTGGAGCCTATCCCAGCTGACTTTGGGCGGGAGGCGGGGTACACCCTGGACTGGTCGCCAGTCAATCGCAAGGCACATATAAACAAACAACCTGTCACACTCACATTCATACCAATAGACAATTTAGAGTCGCCAATTAACCTGCATGTTTTTGGAATGTGAGAGGAAACCGGAGTACCCTGAGAAAACCCACACACGCACGAGGAGAACATGCAAACCCTGCACAGAGATGCCCAATGGAGATTCAAACCCAGAACCTACTGACTGTGAGGCCAACATGCTACCCATTTAGCCACTATGCGGCCTTTATGTAACATAATACATCTTATTAATAACGATTTTATTTTTAGAAAATGCCAGGGGCCGATAAACAAGCTGCGGCCCAAAAATGGCACCACATTGGAAAAAAATCCTGCAAACAATGGCAGGCCATTCTCATTCATTAACAGGTGATCTGTAATTGACATAATTTTGCATTGTTTGCTATGAAAATTCCTCAAACATTTGCAGAAAAGTATGGAATTAATGTAAGTAATTCTTTGACACTGGTTAGCTGCCAGTAGCTTTTGAACAACCTTTTGGAAACGCCTGAACTAAACAGTCATAAGTGATGAGGCCAATGAAAAATGTTTAAATTAGATTTTTTAAAACATTCTTCAGCCAAATTAAACACTAGTATTCGGTTAAAGAAGAGCTCATATTCATCTCGATTCACGTAGGAAACCTGCAAGACAGCGCTGTGGGGAAATCCGGCCCCTGCCCTCTCTGACGCTACATCCTGTTTATTGCTATGTACTGTACCTTAACCGCACTCGTTTGCTTTTCTTTTACAAATGAAAAAGAAAATGCCACAACCTTTCACTATGAACGCCATTGAGTTTCTGGAAATATAAGGTACGGCGGAGTTGGTCTGATGTGTCCCATGTTCCGTTTTTAAGCCCTGTTTAGTCGCACACGAAGGAGGACTCAACAGGTTGCAGAAGTGCGGTAGCCTTTAGCTTACCGACGCTAGCCGTCACGGTCCGGGTAACAAAGCAGAATTCTTTTTAATACTTAAACTACCTTTATTACGAGTACTTCCTTTGGCACACCGCGGATTATATCACAGTCGAGTATAGTTAATTGTAACGTTATGGGTTATGTGCCTGCTTACTTACTGAGTAAAGTTAGCAGCAGTTTGTTGGGTAGGCGGCTAAGCTAGCTAGCAGGCAGGTGTGCTCATCGCAATGCATTAGTCGCTAGCAGGATATGACGTCACTGTTATGGTTAGTTTGCATTTTGATAATAAACAGAGGGATGGATTAGATCGATTTTACAGCTCCTGAGGGTAATTCAAGTTTATATAGCAATAGTAATTCTAGTAATTCTATGATGGAAAAAGCCATATGATAAAAAACTTTTTCAAATATTTTGTAATACGGCACCCCGTGTGTGTAGAAGCAGAAGATGAAGAGACGGTTTACACAGTCACTTAAAAAAACTGACATCTAGTTGTATTTTTTTGTGTAATTTTATTGTTCACTTGTGTAGCCTGGTGTGCTTTCTTCCCCAGCAGCAGACTCCACCACAGATTGTTTGCTAATGAAATAGGAGCATTGTTTGAGAGACAATGCATATTAGGACAACCACACAGTAGTGAATAGATCTACAAAGTGGGGGTGGGCTAAAGTTAGGTCGGACTGTGCCTAACTTCACTATCGACAAATCAAGTGATCTAAAATGAGGCTATTATAGTAACTATTTTGTCTGGATTCTTCTCTTTTTAGCTGGTACTTTCTTTCTTCCCAGTGATTTGCAGCTCCTCTCAGCAGCGACAACAAAAACGCTATGTCTTGCCGGGACATCCACGCCACCAACGCCTTTGCCTTCTTTATAGCCTTTGTATCTGTGGCCGGTATGACCGTAGCAGCCCTAATCCCCCAATGGCGCGTGACCAGACTGGTCACCTTCAATCGCAATGCCAAGAACATCAGCGTTTACGATGGGCTGTGGGCAAAATGCGTCAAGCAAGATGGCTATTCTGGCTGCTACTTCTATGACTCAGAGGTATGACGGTGAAGTTCTGTGTGTTTTACAGTGGCTACAGAGCATGAGCCACTATACCTAGCCTGTTAGGTTAGGTATTCCTAAAGGTAATCATTTTAAATGTTGTCAAACATCAGCTATAAGATTACACACTTTAATATTAATACTTTGTTGAAGTAGCTTTTCTTTTATTGACAGCATTCAGTCTTAATGGGTAGGGACTTTCGACAGTGTTTTTCTTTATTGTGTTCTATAAATGTTTTCCCTTTGTGTTTCCAGTGGTACTCCAAAGTGGACCAGCTGGATCTGAGGCTTCTGCAGTTCTGCTTGCCTACAGGTTTAGGCTTTGGCTTATTGGCCTTGCTGCTGTGCATGGCAGGCATGTGTAAAACCTGCTGTTGCTCGGACAAGCCTGAACCGGACATTAAAAGTATCCGCTTCTTAGTGAATAGTGCAGGCTGTCACCTGGTGGCAGGGATGTTTCTCTTCCTGGGCGGCGCCATTGCCATCGCACCCTCCATCTGGTTCCTGTTCCGCACAAAGGAGCTAAACAACAGATATGACACCATTTTCTCTGACGGCTTCGCCGTGTACGTGTCCATTGGCTGCTCTGGGGGGCTAATGCTGGCTGCCTTGCTCATGTTCATGTGGTACTGCATGTGCAAAAAATTGCCCTCTCCCTTCTGGTTGCCCCTTCCCTCCATGTCCACCTCCACATCCACTCAACCGCTCACCACTAACGGATTCCCCCCATCGCCAGCGTATGGCCCTCAGCCCATCCCGCCGCCTCAGGCCTACCCTCCCACGGTGATCGACACGCAGACATATGTTCCGGCCCAGGGATACGTGCAAAGTGTGGCCCCCCCCGCACCACCACAAGTCTACATCTCTCAGATTTCTGCTCCTGACGGGTATGGCTCAGAAGTGGGGGGAGGGCAGGCATACAGCTACGCACACTCTCAGATCTACGCCCCATCCCAGAGCTATGCCCCCTCTCAGAGCTACGCACCCTCTCAAAGTTATGCGCCTAGCTATGTCGGCCACCGCTACTCAACCCGCTCACGCACGTCTGCCATTGAGATTGACATTCCTGTGGTGACGCAGTAACAAAAATGAGGCAAAAGTCAATGAGTCTTTTAAGCGGCTGATACAATTGCTAATCATAAAAGCGAGCACCTGTTAAGAGCTTGAAGTGTTTTATGAAGGATAACATTTACCCAAGAACAAAGACTCGCGCTGTTGGTGCAAATGGTTCAAGTGTTTGTTTATTAAAAACACTAAAATATGTCCCCCCCCAACTGTCCTTCACTGTTTGCAGCCATTGGTGCCTAATAAGGAGCCGAATACACATTCATTGGAAGCCTTTACACTGGATGCCAAATAACTGCAAATAACTTCTGTTACATTAAGTGCTCAGGATTCAAAAGTTTGTCACATTGCCAAGTAAAAAGATTTCTTGATGAAGGTGTTTGCTACTACAGCACTACTTTTGTGTAACATGTATTGATCATGTTAGCATCTGTTAGAAATGCACTAATATTAAGTACTAATGTGAGCAACTGTGCCACTTCACACTAATGAATTTTTCAACTTGTATCTTGTGGTTACTGTAATGTGATTCAAACAAGCTGTCACACGGGTTAAATGATGATGCTGTACATAATGATACATGTGGTAGAAAAAGTCGTTGTATCACTTAATGAAGAACATGCTAGGATTTTTATTGACCACTTTTTCTAACACTTTATTTTGATATTTGTTTTTCTACACGATCTTCTCTATTAAAAACACGTGATATTTGTGTCATTTGTACTGTCACTTAGCAAACATGATTTCATTTCTTCACACACCTTCATTTATAGCAGTGGTTCTCAATTATTCTCTGTCATGCCCCCCTAGGGGACATAAATGTTTTCACTCCCCCCGATATGATATTGAGAAACTGATCTCTATTTATTTGTACTAAAAGGACTAAGACTGAACTCAAATCGGAAATCAAAAAAATACAGCAACATGGAGAGCTGTAAGGCATACAAACATTCTCACAGGGCGGCCGACCCGTTCATGATGCTGGTTGTAATAAAATTCTCTTTGTTGAAATGTTTTGCCTCATTGACATTGCTTCTCCATCATCCATCGTTAACTTCTAGTTTGTGAAGATGGAAAGCCTACATACACATCGCAACCATAACCACCTCTTCCAACCACACTGGGGCCACAACAGTACCGTTTGAGGCCTTACACTAGGCGAACTTGAGCATGGGTCAGATTGTTTGGTGTGTGGGTGTGTGTTTCTAATGTAGGCATGAATAAACAATAACTCCCTGACGTCTGGTCTGATCTTCCAAAATGATGTTACTAAATATTTATGTAATCACAGCACAGGCTCCAGGGAGGTGAACGTCAGACGTTGATCTCCCTGGTGTTTACTGGTCTCATCTTTAAAGCGAGAATCTCAAACGAGCAGCCAGGAGCATAAAGCGCTGCAGTCTGCCTCTTTCATTACCACTTTAAAAATGTTTGGTTTAGTGATTTAAAAAATAGCTTAATTGGAGAAGCGCAGGACATGCATTTGTGTTGTGCAGCACAATGCATTACTGCTGGCTGACCAGACTTGTCTTCTTTGTTCCCTACCGGCCATCATGAACACACATCGCCTTCAGACGCTGCAGGGTGTGCGTAGTGAAAGGAGATTAAGGCCCTAAACACTGACGGCTTGATATGTTGGGCTACAAAGAGAAGAGGGCGGAGCTTGCGTTGCCACGGGACACAACACCGTCTTGGCTGACTGGCTGATGAATATAATGCAATGAGGCGTTCCACGCTCTGGTTCTGTATGTGTGAATGAACTGAAACACCACCCCCCTCCTGTACCCCCGTATCCTGTAAAGTAAAAAAAAAAAATCTTGGCACCCCCAGTCACGAACTGCCACTAATCATCTCCCCCAGAAAAATCCACCATAGCATCACCACATGGAACAAGCTCCCCAACCCCCCACACCTAGCCACACTCCCCCAGCCTCCTTCATTCCCAAAAATCAGCACACTTCTTATCTAAGCTGAAGGTCCGTAAAAAAAAAAAGATTCCTGACAAAGAAAGCCCACTATGGCAACAAAGGCATGGAAAAGAACGCTCTAAGGAAAGCAGTGTTGGCCGGCCGTCTACCTTGACCAGATGGGTTAAGATAAAGACAAAGTACGGCTGGGAATTTCTATTCCAGTATTGATACTAGCGTTTGTTTATTTTCACAAATATTGTTTTTGTTGTGATGTTCTTGTTGTTACATTGTTGATGTCGTAATAAATATGGTTGATCACAAATAATTTTGTTAATCATTTTTTCCCCTAAGATCTTTGTCATGTGTTTTATTCTACTAAAAACACCATCAAGAAATTCAAGGTCCATCCATCCATTTTCTTCCGCTTATCCGAGGTCGGGTCACGGGGGCAGGAGCCTAAGCAGGGAAGCCCAGACGTCCCTGGGCTAAGGCCCCGGATGCCAAGGCGTTTCAAGGCCAGCTGAACGACATAGTCTCTCCAACGTGTCCTGGGTCTTCTCCGAGGCCTCCTACTGGTTGGACGTGCCCTGAACACCTCTCTAGGAAGGCGTTCGGGAGGCATCCTAACCAGATGCCCGAGCCACCTCATCTGGCTCCTCTCAATGCGGAGGAGCAGCGGTTCTACTCCGAGTCTCTCCCTGATGACAGTGCTTCTCACCCTATCTCTAAGGCAGAGCCCACCCACCCTGCGGAGAAAACTCATTTCGGCCCGCGATCTTGTCCTTTCGATCACTACCCAAAGCTTATGACCATAGGTTAGGGTAGGAACGTAGATCGACCGGTATATTGAGAGCTTTGCCTTTCGGCTCAGCTCTCGCTTCACCACAACAGACCGGTCTGCATCACTGCATACGCCGCACCAATACGCCTGTCCATCTCACGTTCCATTCTTCCCTCACTCGTGAACAAGACCCATCCATCCATCCATTTTCCACCGCTTATCCGGGTCCGGGTCGCGGGGGCAGCAGCTTCAGTAGGGAAGTCCAGACTTCCCGGTCCCCAGCGACCTCTTCCAGCTCCATCGGGAGGACACCAAGGCGTTCCCAGGCCAGCTGTGAGACATAGTCCCTCCAGCGTGTCCTAGGTCTTCCCGGGGGCCTTCTGCCGACTGGGCATGCCCGAAACACCTCACCAGGGAGGCGCCCGGGAGGCATCCGGACTAGATGCCCGAGCCACCTCAACTGGCTCCTCTCGATGTGAAGGAGCAGCGGCTCTACTCTGAGCTCCTCCCGGATGGCCGAGCTCCTCACCCTATCTCTTAGGGTGAGTCCAGCCACCCTACGAAGGAAACTCATTTCCGCCGCTTGTATCCGCGATCTCATTCTTTCGGTCATGACCCATAACTCATGACCATAGGTGAGGGTGGGAACGTAGATCGATCGGTAAACAGAGAGCTTTGCCTTCCGGCTCAGCTCTCTCTTCACCACGACGGTCCGGTACAGCGACCGCATTACTGCAGATGCTGCACCGATCCGTCTGTCGATCTCACGCTCCAACCTTCCCTCACTCGTGAACAAGAACCCGAGATACTTGAACTCCTCCACCTGAGGCAAGACCTCACTCCCAACCCGGAGGGTACAGTCCACCCGTTTCCGACTGAGAACCATGGCCTCGGATTTGGAGGTGCTGAGTCTCATCCCAGAAGCTTCACACTCAGCTGCAAACCGCTCCAGTAAACGCTGAAGGTCACAGCCTGATGAGGCCATAAGGACCACATCGTCTGCAAATAGCAGAGACGAGATCCTAAGGTCACCAAGCTGGACTCCCTCAACACCTTGACTGCGCCTAGAAATTCTGTCCATGAAGATTATGAACAGAATCGGTGACAAAGGGCAGCCTTGGCGGAGGCCAACGTTCACCGGAAACAAGCTCGACTTACTGCTGGCAATGCGAACCAGGCTCCTGCTTCGATTGTACAAGGACCGAATGGCACGTAGAAGCGGACCATCAATCCCGTACTCCCGGAGCACCCCCCACAGGACACCACGAGGGACACGGTCGAATGCCTTTTCCAGGTCTACAAAGCACATGTAGACTGGTTGGGCAAACTCCCACATACCCTCGAGTACCCTTGCAAGGGTGTAGAGCTGGTCCAGTGTTCCGCGACCGGGACGAAAACCACATTGCAGCTCCTCTAACCGAGGTTCGACTAACGGTCGTACCCTTCTCTCCAGCACCCTGGAGTAGACTTTCCCAGGAAGGCTGAGGAGTGTGATCCCCCTATAGTTGGAACACACCCTCCGGTCACCCTTTTTAAAAATGGGGACCACCACCCCGGTCTGCCAGTCCAGAGGTACTGTTCCTGACTTCCATGCAATGTTGTAGAGGCGTGTCAACCAACACAGTCCTCCAACATCCAGAGCCTTGAGAAATTCTGAGCGGAACTCGTCTACCCCCGGAGCCTTGCCACTGGGGAGTGATTTGACTACCCCAATTACCTCAGCCACGGTGATAGAACTGTCCACGTACGTATCCTCAGACTCTGCTTCCTCTATGGAAGGCATGTCAGTGGGATTGAGAAGGGCCTCGAAGTATTCCTTCCACCGACCAACTATATCCACAGTCGTGGTCAGCAAGCCCCCGTCCGCACTGTAAACAGTGTGAACTGGGGGCTGCTTCCCCTTTCTGAGGTGTCGGACGGTTTGCCAGAACCTCTTCGAGGCCGACCGAAAGTCGTGCTCCATAGCCTCACCGAACTCCTCCCACACCCGAGTTTTTGCCTCGACCACCGCCGAAGCCGCGTGCCGCTTGGCCTGCCGGTACCTGTCAGCTGCTTCGGGAGTCCCGCAAGCCATCCATGCTCGATAGGACTCCTTTTTCAGCTTGACGGCAGCCCTAACCCCCGGTGTCCACCATCGGGTTCGGGGCTTGCCACCACGACTGGCACCGACCACCTTGCGGCCGCAACCACAACTGGCTGCCTCAGCAATAGAGGCACGGAATACGGCCCATTCGGACTCAATATCCCGGTCCTCCCTCGAGATGCAGGCGAAGCTCTGCCGGAGATGAGAGTTGAAGACTCGACGAACGGGAGATTCTGCCAGACGTTCCCAGCACACCCTCACTACGCGTTTGGGTCTGCCAGGTCTGTCCGGCATCCTTCCCCGCCATCTAATCCAACTCATCACCAGGTGGTGGTCAGTTGACAGCTCAGCCCCTCTCTTCACCCGCGTGTCCAGAACATACGGACGCAGGTCTGATGATACGACCACAAAGTCGATCATAGACCTGCGACCTAGGGTGTCCTGGTGCCAAGTGCACTTATGGGCATCCTTATGTTCGAACATGGTGTTCGTTATGGACAAACTGTAATTCGCACAGAAGTCCAGCAACAACACACCGCACGGGTTCAGGTCAGGGAGGCCGTTCCTCCCAACCACGCCCCTCCAAGTCACACTGTCATTGCCCACATGGGCGTTGAAGTCTCCCAGTAGAACTATGGAGTCACCAGCTGGGGTGCTCTCCAGCACCCCTCTGATAGACTCCAAGAAGGCTGGGTACTCTGAACTGCCGTTCGGCGCATAGGCACAAACCACAGTCAGGACCCTTTCCCCAGCCCTAAGGCGTAGGGAAGTGACCCTCTCGTTTACTGGGGATGACTCCAACACAGAGGCACCAAGCCGGGGGGCTAACAATAAGCCCACACCAGCTCGCCGCCTCTCCCCAGCGGCAACTCCAGAGAAGAACAAGGTCCAGCCCCTCTCAAGGAGTTTGGTTCCAGAGCCTAAACTGTGGGTTGAGGTGAGTCCGACTATATCTAGTCGGAATCTCTCCGCCTCTTCCACAAGCTCGGGCTCCTTCCCCACCAGAGAAGTGACATTCCATGTCCCAAGAACCAGATTTGGTCGCCGAAGCCCAGGTCGCCCGGACACCCGCCCTCGACCACTGCCCAAATCACACAGCACCGGACCCTTATGCTTGCCCCTGCAGGTGGTGGGTCTGCGGGGGGGAGTTCCCGTGCGGCTTCTTCGGGCTAGGCCCGGCCAGGTCCCACGGGTGAAGACCTGACCACCAGGCGCTCGCCTGCGAGCCCCTCCCCCAGGCCTGGCTCCAGGGTGAGGCCCCGGTATCCCACGTCCGGGCGAGGTGCGGTCACTCCTAATGTGTCTCTTCATATGGGTCTTCTGAATCACTCTTAGTCTGGCTCGTCACCTAGAACCTGTTTGCCTTGGGAGACCCTACCAGGGGCATAAAGCCCCCGACAACATAGCTCCTAGGATCACTCGGGCACTCAAACCCCTCCACCGCGGTAAGGTGGTGATTCACGGAGGTGAACAAGACCCTGAGATATTTAAACTCCTCCACTTGAGGCAAGACCTCATCCCCGACCCGGAGATGGCACTCCACCGTTTTCCGGGCGAGAACCATGGACTCGGACTTGGAGGTGCTGATTCTCATCCCAGCAGCTTCACACTCAGCTGCGAATCGATCCAGTGAGAGTTGAAGATCACTGCTCGATAAAGCTAGCAGGACCACGTCATCTGCAAAAAGCAGAGACCTAATCCTGTGGCCACCAAACTGAAACCCCTTAACGTCCTGGCTGCACCTAGAAATTCTGTCCATGAAAGTAATGAACAGAATCGGTGACAAAGGGCAGCCCTGGCGGAGTCCAACTCTCACTGGAAACGGGGCCGACTTATTGCCGGCAATGTGAACCGATCTCTGACACCAACTCAATAAACAAACTCCCATGCACCCTCAAGGACCTTGCCAAGTGTATAGAGCTGGTCCACAGTTCCACAACCAGGACAAAAATCACACTGCTCCTCCTGAATCCGAGATTCGACTATCCGGTGGATCCTCCTCTCCAGAACCCCTGAATAGACCCTACCGGGAAGGCTGAGGAATGTGATTCCACGATAGTTAGAACCCTCCGGTCACCCTTCTTGAAAAGCAAGACCACCACCCCGGTCTGCCAGTCCAGGGGCACCGACTCCAATATCCATGCGATGCTGCAGAGTCGTGTCAACCAAGACACGCCCACAGCATCCAGGGCCTTAAGGAACTCCGGGCAGATCTCATCCAACCCGGGGCCTGGCCACCAAGGAGCTTTTTGACCGTCCCAACCATACACGGTGTTGACTGTGCACTGCTTCCCCCTCATGAGACGGCGGATGGTGGACCAGAATCTCTTTGAAGCCATCCGGAAGTTGTTTTCCATGGTCTCTTCAAATTCCTCCCATGTCCGAGTTTTTGCCTCAGTGACTGCCAGAGCCGCAGACCGTTTGGCCTGCTGGTACCTGTCAGCTGCCTCCAGAGTCCCATGGGCCAAAACTTATAGGACTCTTTCTTCAGCTTGACAACATCTCTCACCACTAGTGTCCACCAACAGGTTCTGGGATTACCGCCACGACAGGCACCGACCAACATACGGCCACAGCTCCAATCAGCCGCATTGACAATGGAGGCACGAAATATCGCCCACTCGCACTCAATGTCCGCTGCCTCCTTTGGAACTTGGTCAAAGCTCTCCCGCAGGTGGGAGTTGAAATTCCTTCTGATAGGAGACTCTGCCAGACGTTCCCATCAGACCCTCGCAATGCGTTTGGGTCTGCCAGGTCTGACTGGCATCCTCGCCCACCATCGGAACCAACTCACCACCAGGTGTTGATCGGTTGACAGCTCAGCCCCTCTCTTCACTCGAGTGTTCATTGCGACACGCAAACTCCTCCACCACGATAAGGTGGTGGCTCAGGGGAAGAGAGAAATTCAAGGTAAAATCACAAATCAGTCGTTTAATGATGTGTATCAGCATCAGCAATTTTGGCCCTGGTATCGGATTGATACCAAAATATGCAGTATTGCCCACCCATAAGACAAAGTCGAGGGACAGTGGGAGAGAGAAAGGATAAAGATTATAAAAAATACTGTTAAAGTAGCATAAAACTTTATGTCTAGGTTTAACTCTGTGTGGCTGATTGACTTTATTTTACTTGTATTTACTCACATTATACAGTTGTTGTTATGTCACTTATGTTGTTATGATGAGTTAAGAATGTTATAATGTTATGTAAAAATTACCTGTCAGACATTAACAATTTCAGAAATAACCATAACATACCACTAGGTGACAGTATTGCAATTATGTTTTACTTCATTTTAGTTTCATTTTTTTAGTCATTATGCAGTTGCTATTGTCTTTACTCTTGACAGTTTGTAGCTAATAATGTCAAAATGTTACTTAAAAATTGTCTGAACATAGACAATGTCAGTAACATCCATAGAATACCACAAGGTGACAGTATCGCAACGATGTTTCAATTAATTTGAATTGTATTTAGTTGCATTATTCAGTAGCTGCTGTCTTTATTCTTGACAGTTGACAGTTAAGAATGTGAAAATGCTATTGAATACCTGTACAGACATTGTCAATTTCAGCAATAACAATCACTGAGGTAATTTTATAATTTGGTTTTATTAAGATGTTCTTTTTTCCCAGCTTCTTGTCAGCAGTGTTACCCTAATATGTCACATAGGGTAACAATAATCATGAAATTTCCTTTTGTTATTTTTGTATTCGGTCTGTTTTAGCCCACCTGCTATGTGGTCAGATGTTCTCAGAAAAGCAGGTGAGGATGTTTAAAAAAACAGAACATATGGTATTTACTGCTTATGCATGTCAGCAGCATCTTTCCTCAGAACGTGCACAATAACACACAAGCAAACCTGCTAATGTGCGCTTGAACTGCTCACTTTAATGGTGCACTAGCATGCTGACTTAACAGTAGCACACTAGAAAATCCCATAGGTTACTACAACGTTTGCTCTGCTAACATCCTGACTTTGCCGTGTCTGAAAGAAGAGGCAGATGGATTTACCATATGGCCGTCAGGAGTCATGCTGGCTCTATCTCAACACACGCCTCCTCCTGCTGTGGTGATTTTTGCTTGATTTGCTTGATGATTGTGATTTTTAATCCACTAGAACACACACGTTGTTGGTGCATTGCAGGCCTGATAGTCAACATTGTTGTCTGTTCATTAGCCAACAGCTACATGCTACATATGTAGCAATGCATCTCCTTAGACAAATCATATGTACAGTATATTAAAAATGTATATATGAAAATGTGCAATGTTTTGGCACCTTCTCTGGTCATTTTTTACACTAGTCGTTAGCTTTTAAGTTTTCAGCTACATGCTATTTATGTTAACATTTGACTGGTAAAATGATTTTACAAATATACATATATTTTATTTTTTGGTCTTTTGTTTTTAACAGAGAAGACAACTCTTTAATATGTCCAGTCATTGCCATTTTTGGTTCTATGGTTATCATCATTCTTTTGTCTTGGCAGATAGTAAATATGCCCTTTGTTGGTAAGCTTCTTTTGTCATTTTAATGATAGTCATTAGCCATTACACTTTTGGCTACATGTTATTAATGTACAAACTGCTCGTAAAAATTATTTCACATAAATCATATATCATTTTTTTTATTTTATTGGCCATATTTTACCAAGCAGACAGACTGTCGTAGTACGTTCCATTTCTCGTTCAATGGTTATTATCATATTTTCCCTCTTTGCTTTGGTAACCTACTGTGGTGGCATTGCAAAAAAGAGTCAATGACCTTTAGTCTCTCATGATAATATTTTGTTCAATTTTGATGCAAAACATTTGGCAAATTGTCACTTTTAGAGGTTCAGCTGTAATTTATACTACACATACATTTCACAGACATTTGTCACTGTTCTTTCTGTGTTCCTTGTAAAAGAATAACTCAATTTCTATCCATGTCCACTGTATTTTCCAGCTTAATATTGCACACTCTCATAAAAAAAATACAGTGCATATTGTACATGCAATGACCAAACCAACAGTTGTATCTGCCCCAAAAAACACAACGTTGTTAAATGTTACGGCCTGTCTTTGAGCCGCTCTTGCCTGCAATGATCTAGAAAGTCCAAGATCTCTAAACAGGAGCAGCTAATTTAAACTGTCTTTCTGCTCTTTTGAATAATTCATTGTCTCCAGAAAACACTGGAGAGGAGTGAAGCGGGAGGAGACAAGGCCAAAGAAAAACAGAGGCTCTTCGTTCAATTCTATGACAACCAATCCAATTATTACATTTATATGTGCCCTTAATGAAAGAACTCACCATTTGCAGCGTTTATCTTCTCACCTTGATCTGTTTCTGCCTCTGGCATTACAGCCTCACATAGAAATGAATGCTGAGTAGCTCTCCAACAATTATAGACATACCACAACCCAAAATCCATTACCTCGCTTATCTTGTCTCATTGCTGATTAACTGTAGAAGGAGACTCACATCTTGTGGCTATTTTAATTAGAGAGGACAGAGAGTCACACATACACACAATATCTTAAGCCCCGGGCGTCTCGTGGCAATCTGAGATCCGTCTTCTCCTTTTGACCATAATGTCTTTAATCGCTATTATCTAATTAGCCAAAGGCTTTTTTGCCGCAGGCTTTGTAACTGATCACATTGAAAATTGGCAATGTCACCTTTGTGTGTGTGCAGGTGTGTGCGTGTGTGTGTGTGTGCATGATGTGTAACAGATATATTTTTGTCCTATCATTCTCTCAGGACAATGAGGCACCCCCTTTTTAATCCTGCAATACAATTATTTCATTCATTACCTGCTGCATCCAACAGCAGATTGTTCAATGGTCTAGGTGTAAAAAACTTACGTGGTGAGTCCTGCCCTGTCCTCCTGGTTCAATCAAGTAGGTGTGATTGCCATCAAAGAACATTCCACTGCAAGAAAAGGAAAAGAGTAAAGTCAAATTGTTAAAAAGTGTTTGAACTGAGTTTTTGTGACGCTGCCTTTATGGACCCTCAATAATTCTGCCTTCCCTATTATTTTTATATTCTGTACAATGTCATACGTCAACTAAATATGAATCAAATGATACAGTCAGTATAGTATAGGCAGAGATATAGAGAGATGATGTCAACATTTGCACATCAGATCATTTTGGGGTAAAATAAGATAAAATTTGGGAAATTCTAGTTTAATATGGAATTTTCAGCACCGCCCCAGCTGTAACTTTTTTCTTATGTCTGGGGTGCTGGTGGAAAGACCCAACCGCCTACTGCGGTTATTTCACATTTCATTTTATTTCACATTTGGCCTGTGCTAAGCTGGGTGGATTGCTATTTTTTTGAATGGAAGTTAAATTACGTTAAAAATACAACCCCCCTCCCCCCACCAAAAGAAAAACATTCAAAACAGGAGGATGCCATGAAAACATGGGAGTTTCTTAAGGAAAAGTCCAAGCTCTTCTATGACGGGAGTGCTCTGCTGTTTTTTTAAGAGCATACTGCAAAAACTGAAGTCAAAGATGCTAATATGACAGAAGGGCTCCGCTGTACTTAAGCACATACAGCAAAAACTCAATTCAAAAACGTTCAATATGACAGGAGAGGTTGGCTGTTTTTAAGGACCTACTGCAAAAACACTAGTCTGAGATCCTTTAGTCTATGTTACAGGAGCATGCTGCTGCAGTTTAGCACAGGGGTCCCCAACCACCGGGTTACAGAACCAGGCTGTGGAAAATTTTCAGGACCAATGATAATAAAAAGTCACGTTTTTTTAAATTAGTTTTGTAAATTGAATTGTATTTATAAATGCATATCAATTTTGGAAAAAAGTTACTATTTTATTAAAAAAATAATATACTTTACTTTACTTATACTTTATACAAAAACCCCACAGTTTTTACAGGTTTATGTCAATATGTTTAATTGTCTTGCACAGCATTAAGTCACAGCAGTCCTTGAACACATCATAGTTGTGTGCTTAGAAACAAAGTGAAAGTTTTACCAATTCTGCCACAAATACTCTTGTATTATTCCCGTTCACCAGCTATTTGCTTCATGATGTGGCTGTAAACCACATTGCGCAACTCGGGTAAACAAACATCTGAGAAATACTTGCCTGTTTACCCATGCCATATTGGGGCTAAGATCAAAGCATTTACTACCGAACAAGATCGACAACCTGGCTGCAAAGAACATCAAGACCTATATGCTTTGCTAAAACATGGCTAACAGCTAGCATCCCAGATGCTAACGTGGCGCTAGCGGCTGGACTTCAGCACAGTCAGCGCAGATATGGACACAAGATCTTGTGGAAACGCAACGAAGATGGGTCTGCACTGTATTTGAACAAGCGGTGAGATCATCCTGGGCATGTAAACATTAACATGTCCATCTAGCAGCATTTTTAAAAACTGGTTTTCATTGTAGGGAAAAACCCGATACAGAAATCTACCGGAAGTGTGTTGTTGGTAGTCCTTGCATATGAAGCTTTTAACATCTTAATAAAACTCTTAGATTCAGTGTTACATACAGTCGGTGGACATTCATCTTTATAAAGTGTCTACCTAATAAATATACTTTTTGAAAAGGTTGGTGATCACTGCTTTAGTTCAAACCTACAAAAGCGTGAGTCAACATTCCTTGTATGAACAGTCACTCGGCTGTTTTTAAGCACCAACTGCAAAAACGTCAAAAATCTGCTGCTGTATAGTTGTTTTTAATCCTTGCTAGTTTCCTTCCCAGGAGATGCTTCGCCAGGCCTTCGTTTGCTGCTTTTGTGAAAAGATCTTGGCAGGCTGACTTTCCAATGAGTCAGTAAAAGGTAAAATGCTTGGCCGTCCTCAAACGGACAAAATACGCGCATGTGCTCACGCCACTGAAGTGCTGAGCACTTCTTTTAATAAGTCAGAAATCAATTTGTCATTCCGCAGCTGGGTGAAGGTCTTTGGCTGCACGTCGGCTGCCAGAGCCTGCCGTCATGAGAGCATGTGCACCTGAAGTGACCGCGCCATGCCCGTTAATTGACTTTCATCTGATGCTTTTAAGAGATGGGCTGTGTCCAAATCAGGGGGGTAAAGTCTCTGTTAATTCTTTTTTTGTAAAAATTAACGCCAACCAACTGTGTCTTTTTTGGTGTAATTTAATATCGGCTGTGGGGCATTCAACTCTAATAAAAATGTGCTTGTGTTTAACAACTTTGTTGACAAAATGAGGATTATAAACACAGGCTGCGATAAAAATCATCAAAACATTAAAGCAAGTGCTGGCCAAATACTTTTGCACCATGATTGTCTATATTAGCAGAAAAAACAGGCCTTTTTTAATCAGCATCAAAAAGAGTCTGAACTAAAAAGGAACACGACCCAGCGGTGAAGGATTTTCATCTGACATGACGGAAGAAGCGGAGAGCGATATCCCCTCTGTTTGCGGTTAAGAGCTATTGTTGCAATGTAGGCTTAGGTTTCTGTTTATGTGAGTGTGTGTATCGCGCACACATCCACACACAAAGAGAGAGGGAGAGAGCAGGATGTATATTATGGTAAACACCTGACGCAGCTTATGGGAAGTACTGTAATGTCTGACACTGCTATACAGTCAAACACACGTGCGCACACACACACACACACAAAGAAGGTGAAATTAGACATTTTTCTTGTATGGACCAGCTAAAATATCCCCACAATACAGGTGTCAAATGTGGTGCCACATTTGCACGTGTCCCAGTATGCATACACACACACGCACACGCATTAGTCACTGGTAGAATAAACCCTCAAGATTCAATATTCTAATATTGGGGACTAGAAATGTATGCATGCAAACCAACAGGAGGCACCATTCAATCTCTCCTAAGTGAGTCAGAGCTTTTCTTCCTGTAGTAATTTGATGATCTAATGCAAGTCTCTGTAACAATTATCAGAACATGATATGTGGGTTCATTGTTTGGGGGCTTTTTATAAGGGTTCCTCTGTGGGTCTTATTTGTTTCTAGAAATGTTATGGATGGCGGGATCAAACGCTCTTTGGTTGTAGAGTCCCCACGTCTGCTTTACTCGAAAACACTATAACAAGTTAACCAAAATCATGAATGTCCAAAACTCACCACCACTCATCAACCCAAACCAACCAAAACTGTATTCACAAGACCGATTGGAGGGTAAGGCACTGTTGTCAATGTACTACACTAATGATGGGGATGCCATACAACTTCATGTCAAAAAATCCAAACTATCCCTTTAAAAAGAAAGGAGAACAGAAAGTTGATATATATGGTCACACCTTGGTTTTCCTTCGCCCCAGTTTTTATATGATGATTGAAAATATTCTGCAAAATTCATTCATTTTCTATGTCACTTATCCTCATTAGGGTCGCGGGTATGTTGGAGCCTATCCCAGCTGACTTTGAACGAGAGGCGGGGTACACCCTGGACTGGTCGCTAGTCAATCCCAGGGAACATATAGACAAACAAACATTCACACCGATAGACAATTTAGAGTCGACAATTAACCTAACATGCATGTTTTTGGCATGTGGGAGAAAACCGGAGTACCTGGAGAAAACCCAAGCACGCATGAGGAGAACATGCAAACTCCACACAGAGATGCCCAACGGAGATTCGAACCCTGTGAATCCTGACTGTGAGACCAATGTGCTACGCACTCGAGCACCGTGATTCTGCAAAATGTTACCTAAATTTTCGTACAGTATTGCATGTAACAACTAGTCTGCCTGGTTTTAAGGTTTCATCATCTCATCCACATTTATACTACAGCACCTAGACTAAAGCACCACTAAACTAAAGACCAAGAAGATCCTTCGGTCCTGAGCTGTGGAGCTGTGGAAAACTCCCACCCCACGTTACAGATTTTTATAATGAACTTAAAAGGATTCTTAAGCCTCCTCCGTGAATCACCACCTTATCGTGGTGGAGGGGTTTGAGGGCCCGTGTGATCCTAGGAGCTAGTTGTTGGGGGCTTTATGCCCCTGGTAGGGGCTCCCAAGGGAAACAGGTTCTAGGTGACGGGCCAGACTAAGAGTGATTCAGAAGACCCTAATGAAGAAGAACAAGAGGAGTGACCACACCTGGCCGGGACGTGGGATACCGGGGCCTCACCATGGAGCCAGGTCTGGGGGAGGGCTCGCAGGGGAGTGCCTGGTGGCCAGGCTTTCACCCGTGGGGCCTGGCCGGGCCTAGCCCGAAAAAGCCACACGGGAACTCCCCCCCGCAGACCCACCACCTGCAGGGGCAAGTATAAGGGTCTGGTGCAATGCGATTTGGGCAGTGCTCGAGGGTGGGTGTCCGGACGACCTGGTCTTCAGCGGCCAAATCTGGTTCTTGGGACATGGAATGTCACTTCTCTGGTGGGGAAGGAGTCCGAGCTTATGGAAGAGGTGGAGACATTCCGACTAGATATAGTCGAACTTACCTCAACCCACAGTTTGGGCTCTGGAACCAAATTACTTGAGAGGGTCCGGACCTTGTTCTTCTCTGGAGTTGATGCAGGGGAGAGGCGGCGAGCTGGTGTAGGCTTATCAATAGCCCCCCGGCTTGGTGCCTCTGTGCTCGAGTCAACGCCGGTGAACAAGAGGGTTATTTCCCTACGCCTTTGGGCTGGGGAAAGGGTCCTGACTGTCGTTTGTGCGTATGCGCCGAACGGCAGTTCAGAGTACCCTGCCTTCTTGGAGTCTATCAGAGGGGTTCTGGTGAGCACCCCAGCTGGTGACTCCATAGTTCTACTGGGAGACTTCAACGCTCATGTGGGCAACGATAGTGTGACTTGGAGGGGCGTGGTTGGGAAGAGCGGCCTCCCTGACCTGAACCCGTGTGGTGTGTTGTTGCTAGACTTCTGACTGCGAGGCCTGCTTATCACAGTTTGTCCATAACAAACACCATGTTCGAACATAAGGATGTCCATAAGTGCACTTGGCACCAGGACACCCTAGGTCGCAGGTCTATGATCGACTTTGTGGTCGTATCATCAGACCTGCGTCCGCATGTTCTGGACACGCGGGTGAAGAGAGGGGCTGAGCTGTCAAATGACCACCACCTGGTGATGAGTTAGATTAGATGGCGGGGAAGGATGCCGGACAGACCTGGTACACCCAAATGCGTAGTGAGGGTGTGCTGGGAATGTCTGGCAGAGTCTCCCGTAAGTAAGGGTAAGAACCCTTTGCAGGCTATGCAGTTCGGTTTTTGTGCCAACTAATCAACTAAAACAGCAAATAATGTTTTTCTAGAAAAAGTGAAGTGTTTTTTAGATACTAGTCCTTTTGTTGGTGCTGTTTTTCTTGATTTAAAAAAGGCATTTGATACGGTTGACCATCAAACACTATTGTCTAGATTACCAAAATTTACCTTCTCTGAACAAGCAATCCTTTGAATAAAATCATACTTGTCGAATCAAACCAATTGTGTGTCTGTCATCAGTATCAAATCCCCATATTTGGACTGTCAAGTTGGTGTACCCCAAGGATCTTACTTGGGCCTATATTATTTTCATTATACATTAATGATTTACCAAGCGTATGTAAAGATTTAAATACTGTACTATATGCAGATGATGCTGTCATCTTTACAAAGGCAACGTCTGACAAAGAAGCCTCAAAAAAGTTGATATCAGCAATCACCTATGTTGATGACTGGCTTACTAAATCATGTCTTTTACTAAATTCTAAAAAAACTGTCTTTATGTTATTTTTTAAACGAGTAGCAGCAAAGTCTAATTTACAAGTCTTTCTGAAAGGAGATGAGTTTTAGTTTGTACATGAATTGAAAAATCTAGGTGTTACTTTGGATTTTACTTTATACTTTAAAAAACATGGAAAAAAAATATCCAAAATCGTTAACTTTAATATTTGGAATTTCAGGCAAATTAGAACATCATTGCCAGAGAACGCTGCTAAAATGTTTCTTCATTCCATGATTTTTTTCTCATATTGAATATTGTATTACCAACTGGTCAATAACAAGTTTGACAACTTTAAATTTAAAAGAATCGCTTTTTTAAAAAGCTCTAAATTATAATATTCTTAGTTTGGAGAATTTTACAACATTTAAATTTGCATGTTCTACAGTATTTATAGGGTTTTAAATGGACTGGCTCCACCACCTCTGGCTGAGTTTATTCAAATGAAATCCACCATGAGTGGTAAGGTAACAGGAGCCTCTACGAGAGGTGATTGTCTAATTCCTTACAGATTACTTTCAGCCAACAGGTGTTATCAGTCGAAGGTACAGAAATTTGGAATAACATTCCAGTTGCAATAAGAGACTCTACTACCTTTATTGATTCATTCATTCATTGATTTTCTATACCGCTTATTCTCATTAAGGTCGCGGGTATGCTGGAGCCTATCCTAGCTGACTTTGGGCGGGAGGCGGGGTAAACCCTGGAATGGTTGCCAGTCAATCGCAGGGCACATATAGACAAACAAAGACAAACAAACCGTCACACTCACATATGGACTAATTAGAGTCACCAATTAACCTAACATGCATGTTTTTGGAATGTGGGAGGAAACCGGAGTGGCCGGAGAAAACCCACACACGCACGGGGAGAACATGCAAACCCCACACAGAGATCCCCATGATGTGCTACCCATTCGACCACTACCTTTAGTTCATTTAAAATTAATGTCAAACAATGGCTTAGGAGTAACCATATCTGTGACCATTAATTTTATAATCTTTTGTCTTTATAGTGTTTATGTATGCATTGTGTTTTATTGTTTTATTCTACTGTTAATATAGTGTCATTGTTGTTGTGGGTTTGTTTGTTTGCTTTTTCTCTTCTTTCACTTGGCATATTTACACATAAGTGTTGATTAATATGCGTTGTCCCTTTTAAATAAATAAATAAAATAAAATAATTTAAATAAATAAATAAAGCTCCCCTTATTTTCTGGCTTTCCACTTGGCATGAGTTGTGTGATCTTCTGTGTCTTTTATTCTGTTCTTTTTAGTTTTGATTGATTTTACATATCTTAGTTTTTATTTTTGCCTACTTCTTTTATTTATTGCAGTTATTGTAGTTTGTAATATTTTAATGCCTTGAATGTTGTTGTTTGAAATTTCTATATATATATATATATATATATATTTTTTTGGTTATATTTTTATATAAAGTGATGTATTCCAAAGTAATTTACATGCATGTTCAAATAAAATTAAACCATTACCATTACCATTATTTTAGTTTTTACTGTATTCATTTGTACATTTACTTATTTCTTGTTTTACTACTTCGTGCAGCACTTTGGAAACTGTGTTTAAAAAATGTGCTGTAAAAATAAATGCATTGGATTGATAGACAGAGCACTGACAAATTACATAGATGTAAACATAGTTGAATAATGGATGAGTACAGACAATTCACTCACAGAGAGATGAAGCGTTAGTAAAAAGTATATTAGTGATTAGACATAGCATTGACGAGTTTTTTTCAATGTTTTCTGCATGTAAAACAACACATATTCTCCAAAAAATGTATTTTTTGGTCTTATTTTTGGGTGTCTGGAACAGATTTATTTATTCACATGTCTTACATAATTTCCTATGGGGAAAATTATCTTTGTTTTCATACATTTCAGTTTTAGTGGGAGCTTTTGGAACAAAAATTGAGGTATCCCTGTACAATGTTGAATATGAAACAGTGCGGACATGATACTAATCATTACAGGTTACAACTAAACATTAAAAAGGGGACTTATCTTGCTCATTTCAGGGGGCTTTAAGATGATATCAGATCCCAGTAGGGCAATATAATAACTTTCTTTTAACAAAATACTGCATAAATCTCAAGTTGTGTACAAGCGCTAATCTGCAGTTTTCTTCTGAATGTTGATCCTACCTGTCTGTTTAAATTTGGGGAGCCCAAAGTGCAGCCAGGGCTTTTTTTTTAGTTGGCCAAAGGCACGTTCTAAAAATAAAATTTAGCAAGAAAAGTAAAAGGCAAAACAAAAAACAAAAACAGGAAAAATTTACAAATCAGCAGTAATTTTAGTTTTTAAGTTGTAATGTTGGTAAAATTAGTTTGCGGGGAAAAAAAATACTGTTATGAGAATAAAGTGCAATGGAAAAAATGGAAACAATAGCTGTAATTTTATGAGAATAAATTGAAATTGTTAAAAAGAAATCACAAATGAGAAAAGAGTTTCAATTGTGTAAGAATAAACTCATTATATTATACAAAAACAATGTCATTTTAGTAGCATGGTAAAATATTAAAGACGTAATACTGCGAGAAAAACAAAATAAAATAAAGTTGGCATTTTTTTAAATATTAGGTTGGGGAAAAAGTTATTATAATAGTTATTATATTTTTTTTAAGGAGAAAGTTGAAATATTTGGAAAAAACCCAGCAAAAAAAAGGAAAAAACAAAATGAAGTCCATTTTAATAATACACTTTTTCACCTATATCACAAAGTATAATATATATATAAAGTATATATAAAAGTATATTTATATATAGTATATATGTATAATATATATCACTTGATAGCACTTGCAGATTTGGGTTAAGAAATAACAACGTGGTCCTTGCATTCCTTTCATTTTTCAGTATATGGCCATTGCTGGAAAATAATTTGGACACCCCTGGTTTAATTTTGTTAAACCAAAACAGAGCCTTGCTGGATGTAATTACACTGACATATAATGGCTAAATAAGAGCATGGCTAAAGGGTGCACATGCAGTACAAGCATGTATCTTGTGTACTTACTGCAGTCCATGACAGGTAGAGAGGGCCGCAAAGGAGCGAGGAACATTTCTCACCTTCCCCTGATAGTAGCAGTGTTCTCCTCCCTGTTAAAACACACACACACATACATTAGGTTCACTACACACACACACTGATAATGTGAGAAGATATAGCACATGTAACTGTGTCATCATTTGTTCTTCATCACCACCAGTTCTCCCTTTATTTACAATCTCTGCAAGCGTAAACATATTTATTTGCCAAAGAAGTGCACTGTGTCTAAAGTGCTAGGTGGGCCTCGTCTCTTCCTTGCTGCCAAACGGCCATTAGGCAGGAAGCTGGACTCCCCGAGGAAACTCGGCTTTTATCAGGAGGATCGATTGCTGCGCTGATGCTGCGCATAGCGACGTACCGCTAAGCCCTCTCGTTTTATGACTTTGCACGCAGGCGCTTGCTGTTAAAAGCATTTCAACGGTGAATGTCAAAACACTGTGGATAAGCGGTATAGAAAATGGATGGATGAATGGATGTGTTGAATAAAAGAAAAAAAAGACAGTAGCCATCACTGCAGCACTTTGGATTATTACCAGGGGTGTACAAAGTGCGGCATGAGGGACCATTTTTTTATTTTCCCTCGGCACATTCAAAAAATAAAATTGTAATAACATCATTACTGCATTATGAATGAGATATATTATTAGGGGTTTCACAAGACCTCACAAGATTAAAACGTGCCAAGATTTCTCGTTTAGAAAAAGAGTCTTGTTGGCACTCGGTCTGGGACGACAGTAAATAAATCAATTAATCACACAATAAATGAAAATGAACGTTATAATTTTGTCTATTTATCATATAGCAGGGATCATGGATCAGTTTGCATATGTCAAAATACTTGAAGAGGTCATGTTGCCTTGAAGAGGACATGCCCTTGAAATGAAAGACTGACCCCAAACGCACTTCTTGGTTCCAAACCAACAAAATTCATGTTATGGAGTTGAATGCCCAATCCCTAGACCTTAATCCAATGGAGAACTTGTGGGGTGACATCAAAAATGCTGTTTCTGAAGCAAAACCAGGAACTGTTAATGAATTGTGGAATGTTGCTAAAGACTCTTGGAGTGGAATATCAGCTAAAAGGTGCCACAAGTTGGTTGACTCCATGCCACACAGATGTGAAGCAGTTATAAAAAACTGTGCTCGTACAACTAAATTCCTTCCCACTACTTGCCCAATTGCACAGCCTTAAGAGCTTGCATATCATGTATGCTGGGTCTTGTTTGTTTTCTGAGAATCTACTGCACATACTGGTAACTTGTTTGCCATGTAGAAATACAAACATACTAGTAACAATGATTAATCAGATTAGCCACATTGCACTGCTATTATTTTGAACATTACTGTATTGCCATGTGCATACGTGTCTGTTTTCCTCATCTCCAAACAGGCAGGAAGAGAGTTCACTCTGTGCATTGGTTTCAGCAACTTGGCACTTTTGTTCCATAGAACAATGGCATGAACAAAGTGAGCACTTTTGTCATTCTTTTGGTCTCGGTGGGTAGAGGCAGGGCAGGCAAGAGTGCAAAAGATCATAATGTAGTAGAAATTAAAATAGTAAATTAAATTAGAAATGGATGGATGGATTCAATTAAATTAAACACCCTGAAAAAAGAGTCGTGACTGGTACCTCCCCTGGGGGACACCAGAGGAGGTGCAGCAGCTTGAAAAACAATAAAGAGAACATTTCTGTAATAAGACTGCAAACATAACTGCCACTGCAATGAAAAAATCTAATACTATCTGAAATGAAGATCATAAATACTATTCATATTTTATTTGTTTTTCCTTTGTCTGGCACAACTATGTTATTTAAATGTTTTAAAGCAGTGGATTTCAAACTGGGGGGCGCACGTTATTGATAACCACCAACTTGAACCAGAAATAAATAAAAAGTCTTTAAATATTCCACAAAGTCAAAGCCCATGGTGAGATTGCTCATACATCACACATGCACAAGCAATGTAGACTTGTTATAAAATAAATGTGATTGCTCCTCTAGCCTTTCATTGATGATGACCATAACTATATATCATAACAATAAACAGGATGACTCAAAATAAGCCACAAAAAAGTAAACTCAATCTACACAATGTAGACGTGTCATAAGTAATGAGCTCGCTCTCCCCACCAGTTATTAAATTTACCGCCACCTTGCACAATAGAAATAAAAATAAGGACCCAAAATAAGCTGTATAAGTACAATAAATTGTAGTAATATAGCACATGATGCCACACACATACGGGCCAAAGCCTAAATGCTGTAGCGCTGTGTGAGTGGATGATGTGGAGAATCTTACCACGGTGATGACTGTCCTCCCTTTGGCTGACAAATGCTTCTCCACGTACTCTGAAGACAGCAGGTCACTGGGATGAGTGAAGACAAGAGGAAGAAGGACAAAAAAATTACCAAATGTTGATGGTTTTCATTTAAGTGTCACTCTAATATTTTACGGAATGATTGTATTTAGAGCTGCCATAATTAATCAATAATTGATGATTATATCTATTATATCTATCTATTCATTTACTATGGCACTTAACCTTATTAGGGTTGAGGGGATATACTAAAGATGATCCCAGGGTACAATCTGGACTGGTTGCCAGTCAATCACAGCGATGATTAATCTATTATCCAATTCGCTGACAACTATTTGGGTAATAAATTAATCATTTAATTAAAAAATGTACTAGAAATACCCTGATGTCAGCCTCTAAAATCTAACATTTTAAAAAAATATATCCTTAGTCATCCATGAAAACAGCCCTGTTATCTTTGTGTTTCAGGCAAAACAAAATAGTCACACACTTCGCTTTGACTTTGGAAAATAGCAATAGCCTCTTTCTGATATCTTGAAAAACAAAACGCTGATGATGCGTGACTGAGATGTGAGCGTAGAGTGTGTGTGTTAGAACTTTCCTACACAACGTACGGGTTTCATCCACTTGTACTTCTGTGTAGCAAAAAAACTCCCCATGCATACACACAAAACCTGGTGGTGGAACAGTGAAACTACAAATAGCCATGGCCATGGTCCGGTGCAGGGCTATCATTTTATGTGCTTTACAACTTGACCATCAAACAAGGTACACTCAGAGCAGACAGATTAATCGAAATAATAACCAAACGAGTAATCAGTGATTTATAATAATTGTTAGTTGCAGCCCTAATTGTACTCCATCTGAGCTGCAAGGAGCCTTAAAGCATCAACTGGGCTAATTATGACCCCAGCAAAGAGGGACGAGGCTATTTCCAGCCAGCAAACACAATTAAACACATGCGTGTGTGCCTTGGAGACATTGTCTGTGCGAAGAGTGTCTATCACTGCAGTGAAGGACGGACAGAGGTGGAGTAAAAACAGTAACACGGGCCAAATAGGAAGGGAATAGGAAATAAATTGAGAGGGTGAAGTAGGAGGAAGACAGTAAAACTTGAGTGTGTCTGTGTGTGTGTGTGTGTGTGTGCGTGTGTTTGCGTGTGTGTGTGCGTGTGCTTGTGCGTGTATGTACGCTTTCTCAGCAGCACCAACCCAAAGGAGATATCTACACAACCTAACCGAGACAAAGATTAATGGGGTATAATGTACACACGCTGCACTGCACAATACTGCAGAGAAGTATAAATAAGAATCAGCAAAGTTTATTATTCATTTATATTACAGTCAATGTATTTGTATTATATCATTTTCAAATATATTTCTTAATATATTATTGTTGCATTATACAATTAACAAACAACATTGACGCAAACATAAGACGGCATTTTTTTCTACCGAAAAAAGTCTCAAAAAGATGGGGCGTCATACTTTATGTCAGTCTGATCACCTCCTAGTGAGCTTGGGTATATAATAATCTGTCTTGGTGGTCAAATTCATTCATTCAGAAGAGCATAAAAATATCTTGCATTTGATCTAGCTCTAGTTGGCACTGCTGTTTGTGCATTTCAAAAAAACAAAAGTGCTCGCTTTTCCTCACCGAAAGCATGGCAGTGACAAGAGAAGCATCACGCATGCTTGACCCATTCAGGATGCAGTGGTGCTGTAAGCGACTCCCGTACGACATTACTGCGTATTTTATTGTCCGATCAGCAACAATAATGACGACTTATATTGCAGACATTACACAGGCTGTAGAAAGCCATGGTTTATGTTAAATTTGTCTGAAACATTTCATTATTGGTGACATGCTGGCACCACAATCCCACTTAGTGTGCACTCAGATGGTAGGCGGGGCTTGCGCACTTAGCCGAGAGGCAACGCTAACGGTGGGGTCACCTTTGGTGTACACCCTGTATTTGATCAGGAAATGTGCAAATTCAGCATTTTTTACTTGAGAAAATGTTTAAAATAATTGAAGTATTACAATTATCAATGTATAACACAGTTCAAATGACAAATATGAATGTTTATTTTATGTTATTCTACTTTTCATCATGAAAAGTGAGGCTCTTTCCCAACAGCCTCCCCTAATCAAACGATACTGCTCTAAATGCAGGCAAACTAACTGAGCTTTTTTCATGTCACTCTCACACACCTTTCTTTTCCATTCCATTTTCTTCCGCTAATCCGGGTCGCGGGGGCAGCAGTTTCAGTAAGGAAGTCCAGACTTCCCAGTCTCCGGCGACCTCTTCCAGCTCCACCGGGAGGACACCAAGGTGTTCCCAGGCCAGCTGTGAGACATAGTTCCTCCAGCGTGTCCTAGGTCTTCCCCGTGGCCTTCTCCCAGCTGGGCATGCCCGAAACACCTCACCAGGGAGGCGCCCGGGAGGCACCGGACTAGATGCCCGAGCCACCTCAACTGGCTCCTCTTGATGTGAAGGAGCAGCGGCTCTACTCTGAGCTCCTCCCAGATGGCCGAGCTCCTCACCCTATCTCTTAGGGTGAGTCCACCCACCCTAGAAAGGAAACTAATTTCCGCCGCTTGTATCCGCGATCTCGTTCTTTCGATCATGACCCATAACTCATGACTATAGGTGAGGGTGGGAATGTAGATCGATCGGTAAACAGAGAGCTTTGCCTTCCGGCTCCGCTCCCTCTTTACCACGACGGTCCGGTACAGCGACCGCATTACTGCGGACGCTGTACCGAACCGTCTGTCGACCTTACGTTCCAACCTTCCCCCACTCGTGAACAAGACCCCAAGATACTTGAACTCCTCCACCTGAGGCAAGACCTCTCTCCCAACCCGGTTGGGCAAACTCCCACATACCCGTGTAGAGCTGGTCCAGTGTTCCGCGACCGGGACGAAAACCACATTGCAGCTCCTGTAGCCGAGGTTTGACTAACGGTTGTACCCTTCTCTCCAGCACCCTAGGGTAGACTTTCACAGGAGGCTGAGGAGTGTGATCCCCCTATAGTTGGAACACACCCTCCGGTCACCCTTTTTAAAAATGGGGACCACCACCCCGGTCTGCCAGTCCAGAGGTACTGTTCCCGACTTCCATGCAATGTTGTAGAGCCGTGTCAACCAACACAGTCCTCCAACATCCAGAGCCTTGAGGAATTCCAAACGGAACACGTCTACCCCCGGAGCCTTGCCACTGGGGAGTGATTTAACTACCCCAATTACCTCAGCCACGGTGATAGAACTGTCCACATACGTATCCTCAGACTCTGCTGCCTCTACAGAAGGTATGTCAGTAGGATTGAGAAGGGCCTCAAAGTATTCCTTCCACAGACCAACTATCTCCACAGTCGAGGTCAGTAAGCCCCCTTCTGCACTGTAAACAGCGTGAACTGGGGGCTGCTTCCCCTTTCTGAGGTGTCGGACGGAGGCCGACCGAAAGTCGTGCTCCATAGCCTCACCGAACTCCTCCCACACCCGAGTTTTTGCCTCGGGTGTGGGACTGCCGAAGTCGCCGCTTGGCCTGCCGGTACCTGTTAGCTGCTTGGGAGTCCCGCAAGCCATCCATGCTTGATAGGACTCCTTCTTCAGCTTGACAGCAGCCTTAACCCCCGGTGTCCACCATTGGGTTCAGGGCTTGCCACCACGACTGGCACCGACCACCTTGCGGCCGCAACTACGACTGGCTGCCTCAGCAATGGAGGCACGGAATACGGCCCATTCGGACTCAATATCCGGGTCCTCCCTTGAGATGCAGGCGTAGGTCTGCCGGAGATAAGAGTTGAAGACTCGACGAACGGGAAACTCTGCCAGACGTTCCCAGCACACGCTCACTACGCGTTTGGGTCTACCAGGTCTGTCCGGCATCCTTCCCCGCCATATAATCCAACTCATCACCAGGTGGTGGTCATTTGACAGCTCAGCCACTCTTTTCACCCGCGTGTCCACAACATGCGGACGCAGGTCTGATGATAAGACCACAAAGTCGATCATAGACCTGCGACCTAGGGTGTTCTGGTGCCAAGTGCACTTATGGACATCCTTATGTTCGAACATGGTGTTTGGTATGGACAAACTGTGATTCGCACAGAAGTCCAGCAACAACACACCACACGGGTTCAGGTCAGGCAGGCCGTTCCTCCCAACCACGCCCCTCCAAGTCATACTGTTATTGCCCACATGGGCGTTGAAGTCTCCCAGTAGAACTGTGGAGTCACCAGCTGGGCTACCTTTCTTTTCTTAAAAATATATGTTCCTCAAAAAACTTGGCGTATTAAAGAGGGTAAGCCTTTAATCACAAAGGTACCATTTCATATACCTAATTCATCAATTTGCAGTAGTCAATTTACTTTACTTTTCATTAAGATGTTTCTGGCAAACATTGTACCAAAAATGAGTCAGGTGCGCCTCTCTTACGCAAAACTGGGGGTCAGGTGTATTGTTATTACATATTCTGCCTCACAACAGAGTGCAGACTCACACAGGAAACAGACTCCCCTCTAACACTAATGGCCGCTTCACTCTGGTAATAAAAGCAGAGCACACAGGAGAGGAGAGGCAAGGGAGATAAAATGGAAAGATGGAGGAATGACCATCAAGGGGCGAATAAAGAGGTAGTGAATGTTAAAAAGAGGGGGGTGTCAATGCAACCCTAAGGGCTCTAACAAATATCCCATCATGCACTAGTCTGTGGAAAAAAACTGACCGAGGTGTATGGGATATAAGAGTACCAACAAATGAAACAACAAAAATACCAAAAAGAAGCAATTTTCTTGAAATAAAAGAGCGATGAAGTCAGTGTGTGTGTGCATGTGCGTGCATGCGTGTGTGTGTGTGTGTGTGTGTGTGTGAGTCTTTGGGTCAAAAGCATGCTGTTATTCTTTGTTCTTTGTTTGTGTTTAAAATTCACAGCTTGTGATCGTTATCCAGCGCCACGCTTAGCATAGTGAGGCATCATGACAACCACGCGGGCCTCTGATAACAGATTTAAGATCATTGTTACAGGATTTAAATAATATATTAGCTAGACAAAAGACAAAACATCAGCCCCCATGCCGCACATACACACACGCACCAAACACTTTTCCCCTCCTGTTAACATGTCATAGTAAGTTGTATTTGGTAAATAAATACTATGTGCATGAGTACCTAGTCCTTGTGCTTACCAAAACGTATATTTGAAATACATATACATCATGAGTACTTCAAAGATGACATACAGTAGTGTGCAAAAGTTTAGGCCATGATGTGTTCCTGGAGAGAGATGGCTTCTTTGCGACCATCTTAACAAAAGTCTTAAAAGACCATCTTAACAAATCAACGTTTGCAGATAATGCAGACGCTGGCAGACTTTCTTGGACACCCTGAAACCTTCTCTACAACAACCGAACCATCCAACCATCCTCTAGCAGCAATATTCTTACCTGTGAAGCTCTTTTTGTGCTCAGCAATGACTCCACATGCAGTTAAACATGGTTGACAGAGGAAAAACAAAGATTTCGAGCATCATTTACAGACTGTTATTCTCACATAATCAGGAGGACAGAGTCATCTCCAGACTTTATCCTTGTCAAAACTCTCACTTCACCAGAGCATCACTAACATGATGTCAGCTGGTCCTTTTTTGGTAGGTCTGAAATGCAGTAGTAATTTTTTTGGGGATTAAGTTCATTTTCATAACAAAGAGGTACTTTGAAAATCATTGCTATTCATTTTAGCACTTGAAACATCTGCTGTACTGTATATGCAAATTGCCATCATAAAACCCGAGGCAGAAAACCTTGTGACATTAATGCTTGAGTAATTTGAAAATTTTTGGCCATGACTGTAGGTTGTATAGCAGTATACATTTACTATCCACTGAAAAGGAGTCAACACATAGCCATCATTGTCTAAATCTCTCATTCTCAAATGGGGTACTTGAAGGGCACTTGAGATTGAAAAATATACATACTGTATAAACAATTGGGAAAATAAGTATTACACCTCCTAGATGACAAGTGCCTTGGAGGTAAAAATGATGGAGTCGTCAAGTATGTCTCCTCTAGTCTTGAATATAAGGGGATTATGTAAAGGGCCTGCTGAGAGGCAGAATATTATCATAGCTTCACCCTCTTTGCATGCCTAAAACCAAACACCAAAGAAGACGATGCCATACGTTTATTATTGTGCTTGTAGTTCACAGCGGCACAGAAATGATGCGTCTGCCAGTCTCATTTTTCGAGTTCACGACCCCTTTTTACCCTCCGCCGTGCCTGAAGGCGTTTCTCCCGGGTTTAGTCACCGCGGCAACGTCTTGTGTCTGCTCACTCGCATCCCCGCTGTCAATCAGAAGGTTTCAGACATCTACAGACGCTCTGCCGCTGTGAGCTGACAACAGCTCGTAAGCGGAGCGCAGAGCATCCATTTACGTCACGACCCTTGATCGCGTTCTCGCCTCTTTAATGTCATCCGGCCCACTCACACTCGGAACAGGCAGCGATCAAAAGGAAAATGATGCATTCAGAAGATCTATTGAGATTCATCAAGAGAGGTTTAACGTCATCCTTTCTTATAAATTAGTTTCATCTTAGCATCCGTAGACAGAAATCCCACTCTAAACACATAATAACCAAGTTTGTGCATGGTTTTAAACTGTTGGGTTGCAGGTCTTCATCTGTGTAGTGTTATTTGAAATAGAAGTCACCCACAATGTTTGTTAGTAGTCTACTGATGTTGAATGTGCCAACCCGGTCTCTTGTTGAGCCATTGGAAGTGTTTGACTGTTAAGTGTTTATGTCTGCTATTAGGTGGAATGTGCACCATTGTTATCTACTTAATTGTCATTTATGGAGGTGTTGGAAAACGCCATTTTAAATCCCTAATGCTAATCACTAGCACGTATATGAGATTTTCAATGTAAATGAGCATTGAGCTCGCCATCCATCTTCTTCCACTTATTTGAGGTCTGCTGAAGCAGCAGCTCCATATGGAGCACGACTTTTGGTCGGCCTCGAAGAGGTTCTGGCAATCCGTCCGACACCTCAGAAAGGAGAAGCGGTCCCCAGTTCACACTGTTTACAGTGCGGAC
>QODF01000072.1:1513909-1573722 GCA_024372805.1 Oostethus manadensis
GACCTGGAAAAGGCATTCGACCGTGTCCCTCGTGGTGTCCTGTGGGGGGTGCTCCGGGAGTACGGGATTGATGGTCCGCTTCTACGTGCCATTCGGTCCTTGTACAATCGAAGCAGGAGCCTGGTTCGCATTGCCAGCAGTAAGTCGAGCTTGTTTCCGGTGAACGTTGGCCTCCGCCAAGGCTGCCCTTTGTCACCGATTCTGTTCATAATCTTCATGGACAGAATTTCTAGGCGCAGTCAAGGTGTTGAGGTAGTCCAGCTTGGTGACCTTAGGATCTCGTCTCTGCTATTTGTAGACGATGTGGTCCTTATGGCCTCATCAGGCTATGACTTTCAGCGTTTACTGGAGAAGTTTGCAGCTGAGTGTGAAGCTTCTGGGATGAGACTCAGCACCTCCAAATCCGAGGCCATGGTTCTCAGTCGGAAACGGGTGGACTGTACTCTCTGGGTTGGGAGTGAGGTCTTGCCTCAGGTGGAGGAGTTCAAGTATCTCAGGGTCTTGTTCACGAGTGAGGGACGGTTAGAGCGTGAGGTCGACAGACAGATTGGTGCAGCGTCAGCAGTAACGCGGTCGTTGAAAGAACAAGATCGCGAATACAAGCGGCGGAAATGAGTTTCCTTCGTAGGGTGGCTGGACTCACCCTAAGAAATAGGGTGAGGAGCTCGGCCATCCGAAAGGAACTCAGAATAGAGCCGCTGCACCTTCACATCGAGAGGAGCCAGTTGAGGTGGCTTGGGCATGCCCAGGTGGGAGAAGGCCCCTGGGATGACCTAGGACACGCTGGAGGGACTATGTCTCACAGCTGGCCTGGGAACGCCTTGGTGTTCTCCCGGTGGTGCTGGAAGAGGTCGCCGTAGACCGGGAAGTCTGGACTTTCCTACTGAAACTGCTGCCCCTGCGACCAGGAGCCGGATAAGCGGAAGAAAACGGAATGGAATGGAATGAAGCAGCAGCCTAAGCAAATGAAACATTTTACTGGGTCTTTGAGTTGAAAAATGTCCACAATAAAATGTGATAGTGTGTATCGCAGCCAAACTGGTTAAAACCATCTATGCATTTTCTGCGCTGTTTATCCTCATTAGGGTCGTAGGTGTGCTAGAGGCTATCCCAGCTGACTTTGGGTGAGAGGCAAAGTACACCATGGACTTGTCGCCAGTCAATCGCAAGGCCAGTGGTCTAAAATTCCTGTCATGCTCAGTGTCGCCAGGCACAGAGTGAAAAAGCCCAAAAAGGCAAGTTTGGCAGGACGAATGTGAGCTACTGTGCACTACTGGCACAAGCACTGAACTGGGAGCCTTTTATTGCTCTTACAGAGGAAGCTTCTTTTGAGTGCTCATGGTTACAAACACATTCATAAATTAGCCTTCTCTTGCATGTATACATCTTATTCCAGAGGCTGCTGACGTAAAACGGGTTATGGGTGGAACTTCTGGTATAGCACCCGGAAGTTTCACTGCGGTATTGTTTTCTACTTACAGTTGGCAGCAACGTCCCCTCTGAGCTGCGCCCGAGCGCAATTGCGCACTAATCTTGTGTTCTCTGTGCACTGCAATTTTTTGCTGCGCAGCAAAATAAAATCCAACCTGAACTGTAAATAAAACACATTATTTATTCTATACAATTTTGCAATGCCACTTTGTAAGTGACAGGCGACAACAATCGGTAACATAACACAATGACGAACACTGTCCACATCCATCATCATCAACATCCACTCACCAAGCCAAAGTAAAACAAGCTTCTTTTACGGTGGACGGGCTGTTGGAGTGTGAGGATGCAGAAGATTAAGAGGTGAAACTGAATGAGAGTTTTTCATTTTTTAAAGAAGAACGGGCTGCTCTATAAAACTTGCCAAAGTAGCAAGCCAGTTTTCAGAGTGAATGCATTATGTGCTGTACCTGCATGTTTTACCGCTGTGCTTTTATTTTGACATACCGGACCTACCAGGTACAGGAAGTGTTGGACCGAGTTTGTGTTGCTGAATAGACCAGAAAGTTGGTTGATTTCTTAATTTAGACAAAAATAAACACATACAACAAATATGGCATCAATTTCAAGTACATTTTCATTATAAAATAGTGCCACAACGAGCTGCTTTAAAACTGAAAGTCAAAGTCAAAGAAATGAAAGTATACCTAATTAACATTATAAATGGTAAACGAGAAAATAAATGGAAAACAAAACTATATCATAACTCACCCTGGAATCACAGGAGTGCCAACATTAAAATAAAATACATGCGGAAATCAAAAATAAAAAAATCATACAAATGTATGATATTCTTTTCCTGTTTTGTCTTTTCCATTTGCTTTTTGTCATTGCTTTTACTGGATGGTTCAAGCTGGTGAGTAAAAGCAAAGGCAAAACAATGACCGCCCTAGTCCTTCTGCCAGGGTGACTAGCCAATACCTGATGACACAATTGCTTCTTGCAGTGACTATGTAGTAGCTATGTTTAAATGTAGCTCTTAGCATGGGCGACCAGAAGCGGGTCATGGACAAAAAGTAACATCACTATCACACCACCATGCATGTACTTAGCACGAACATCTTACACAACAAAGTCCAATGGGCTGGATGGGACTCCATATTCCATATAGTAGTGGTTTTCAAACTGGGGGTTGCGCCCCCTTGCGGGGCCTGGCTTTATGACAGGGGAGGCACGGGGCTACCACAAACACTTTTCATTATTACCATATTTTTTGGGTGGGGTGTGCTGAAAATGATTTTATCTCCAAAAGGGGGGCGCTGCAAAAAAGTTTGGGAACCACTGCTATACAGTATATAACTAGGGTTTTCTACAAGCTTCAGGTGGTTAATTGTACTATGACTATGGCTTAAGAAAGCTGCATTGTGGAATCCTCCTTGCCATCTGTTTGAAACCACTCATATACAAAAGTATGACAGAATAGAAGTGCTCAGTTCTCAGGTTTTGAACAGGTGCGATACTACAAGGTGCACGTCTGATATCGCTGACACGGATCTAAAGGCTGCTCAAGTTGTTTTTGTGTACGCTCAGATACTAGGAAAATTAAGGGGTTGGTTTTAGTAGAAGTTTTATTAGCTTTAGCCGTGCATACAAACGTTAGAAACGTGTTGTACTTAATCCTCCGAAATTTACAAAAGTGGCCTTGCACAGCTCAGGGACATGTTGCGGCTCGTGGTCGTACTAACATACCTCATTATGGTTGGGATACTCCAAACCACCAGAGAAGAGACGCCGGGTACTGCTGAGACCTGACAGCAGTGTCACAAGAACAGATAAGATATTTTGTGTGTACATTTCCCTGGTATCAGTTATTCCAAAAGTAATGTAGCCAGAACGGGGAACAAGCCAGTGTCTTATTGTGCTGGTCCCACAAACACTTTTTATTATTACCATATTTTACGTGTGGGGGGGGGCGCTGAAAATCATTTTATCGGCAAAAAAAGTTTAGGAACAAAACAGTTCAGCAGTTCTCCATTGCACCTTTATCCGGACCTGCACCAAAATGCCCCAACAACCTTTGTCGTAAATCCACAAACTTGCAGGGACGCAAATGCTGAATTACGATTAGTACGAGTGCTTAATGTAGGCAAACAAACACGGCCGACTGCCGACATGGGGGACGGAGACGGGAAAAAAGGCTACTTTTGGAGGAAAAAAATAAAAACAATGAGAAATAATAATAAAAAAAACAATGACAAGTAATAATAATTTTTTAAAATAATAAAAATTCAAAAAAAAAGAAAGAATAATAATTTTTTTTTATATAATTTTTTTTCATATCCACCAATTTGTGACGTCTAGTGCTAACACTAACAAGCCAGGATAAATACAGAGGGTTGTGTCAGGAAGGGCATCCGACGTAAACTTTGCCAAACCAGAACATGCAAATCAATGAAACAACTTTCATACTGGATCGGACGTGGCGCGGGTTAACTACGCCTGCCACCGGTGCTGTTCACTGGCAGTGTGGCGGTGGAAACTGGATTACTGTTAGTCAAAGAAGTAGAGGAGGAAGGTGTGTCCGTAGGAGGAGAGAGAAGAGAAATGCTAAGAGACTAAGACTAAGAGTAGGGACTTTGAATGTTGGAACTATGACAGGAAAATGTAGAGAATTAGTTGACATGATGCAGAGGAGTAAGGTAGACATATTGTGCGTCCAGAAGACCAGGTGGAAGGGTAGCAAGGCTAGAAGCTTAGGAGCAGGGTTCAAGCTGGTCTATCATGGTGTATAGAGGAAAAGAAACGGAGTAGGGGTGATTTTGAAAGAGGAGTTTGCTAGCAACGTCCTGGAGGTAAAAAGAGTGTCAGAGTGATGAGCCTGAAGCTAGAAATCGAAGGTGTGATGTTCCATGTTGTTAGTGGGTATGCTCCACAGGTAGGATGTGAGATGGAGGAGAAAGAGAAATTCTGGTCAGACCCGGATGAAGTGATGCAGAACATCCCTAGAAGTGAGAGAGTTGTCATTGGTGGGGACTTCAATGGACATGTTGGTGCAGGAAACAGAGATGATGAGGAGTGATGGGCAAGTTTGGTATCCAGGAGAGGAACGCTGAAGGACAGATGGTGATCGACTTTGCAAAAAGGATGGAAATAGCTGTAGTGAATAATTTCTTCCAGAAGAGACAGAAAAATAGGGTGACCTATAAGAATGGAGGTAGGAGCACACAGGTAGACTACATCTTGTGTATATAACCTGAAGGAGATCAGTGACTGCAAAGCCCTGGTAGGTGAGATTGTAGCCAGACATCAAAGGATGGTGGTGTGTAGGATGACTCTAGGGGTGAGGAAGATGAAGAGGGTTAAGGCAGACCAGAGGACAAAATGGTGGAATCTGAAAAAGGAAGAGTGTTGCGTGACATTTAAGAAGGAGTTGAAAAAAACTATAGGAGGTCAGGAACTCCTTCCAGATGACTGGATAACTACAGCTACTGTGATCAGGGAGACAGGTAGGAGAGTACTTGGTGTGTCATCTGGAAGGAAAGTAGATAAAAGGACTTGGTGGTGGAATGAGGAGGTGCCGGAGTGTATACAGAGTAAGAGGTTAGCTAAGAAGAAGTGGGACACTTAGAGGACTAAAGAGAGCAGACAAGAGTACAGAGAGATGCAGCGTAAGGTGAAAGTAAACGTGGCAAAGGCCAAACAAGGGCTTATAATGGCTTGTATGATAGGTTGGACAGCAAGGAGGGAGAGAATGATCTATACAGGTTGGCAAAGCAGACAGACAGAGATGGGAAGGATGTGCAGCAGGTTAGGGTGATTAAGGGTAGGGATGGAAGGGTATTGACAGGTGCCAGTAGTGTCATGGGAAGATGGAAAGAGTACTTTGAATAGTTGATGAATGAGGAAAATGAGAGAGAACGACGAGTAGAAGAGGTGACTGTTGTGGACCAGGAAGTAGCAAAGATTAGTAAGGAAGAAATGAGGAGGGCATTGAAGAGGATGAAGAATGGAAAGGCACTCGGTCCTGATGATGTACCTGTGGAGGTATGGAAGTTTCTAGGAGAGGTGGCAGTAGAGCTTCTGACTGGGTTGTTTAACAGGATCTTAGATAGTGAGAAGATGATGAGGAATGGAGGAAAGGTGTGCTGGTGCCCCTTTTTAAGAACAAGGGAGATGTTCAGAGTTGTGGCAACTACAGTGGAATTAAGCTGATGAGCCATAAAATGAAGTTATGGGAAAAAGTAGTTGAAGCTAGACTAAGGGCAAATGTGAGCATTTGTGAGCAGCAGTATGATTTTATGCCAAAAGAAGAGTACAACAGATGCAGTATTTGCTTTGAGGATGTTGATAGAGAAGTACAGGAAAGGTCAGAGGGAGTTGGTTTGTGTTTTTGTAGATCTGGAGAAAGCTTATGACAGGGTGCCCAGAGAGGAACTGTGGTATTGTATGAGGAAGTCTGGAGTGGCAGAGAAGTATGTTAGAGCGGTGCAGGACATGTACGAGGACTGTAAGATAGTAGTGAGGTGTGCTGCAGGTCTGACAGAGGAGTTCCGAGTGAAGGTGGGACTCCATCAGAGATCAGCTCTTAGCCCCTTCTTGTTTGCTATGGTGATGGGCAGGCTGACGGACGAGGTTAGACAGGAATCTGGAGAAAAGTGGAGAAAAGTGTCGGGTGTGATGTGTGATAGAAGAGTTTCAGCTAAAATGAAAAGAAAGGTGTACAAAACTGTGGTGAGACCAGCCATGGTTTTTTGGTTTAGAGACAGTGCCGCTGAGGAGAAGACAGGCAGAGCCAGAGGTAGCAGAGATGAAAATGCTGAGGTTCTCTTTGGGTGTGACCAGGATGGACTGGTTCAGGAATGAGCACATCAGAGGGACAACACATGTTAAATGATAAACTCAGAGAGGCCAGACTGAGATGGTTCGGACATGTCCAGAGGAGAGATAGTGAATATGGATGAAGGCAAACTTCTCAAACATTAACCAAAAAAATCATCTTTGTTTGTGAAGACTTCAACATTAATCTTCTGAATCCAAACAAGCAAAGTAGAATAGAGGACTTTATTGATACAATGAGTTTATACCCAAAATTACAAGACCAAGCAGAATAACAGACCACAGTCCCACATTAATTGATAACATATTCACTAATGACTTTGATAATGACACAACTAGTGGCCTTCTAATCAATGACATCAGTGACCATCTTCCAGTGTTTACGATTTACAACAAAAACTACAAAAAACAAAAGATGGAGGACAAAAGAAGCTGCAAAAGACTACACGCAGAGGACAGCATCATTGCTTTCAAAAAAGATTTAGACAAACAAAAATGGGAGAGTGTGTACAGTGGAAGCAATGTGGATGAAGCATATGAACACTTTCTAATGACTTATATGAAGCTGTACGATAAGCACTGTCCATTGAGAGAAATGTCTAACAAGCAAAAGAATAATCAGCCATGGATGACAAAAGGTCTGCAAAATGCCTATAAGAAAAAAAATACATTATATAAGAAATTCATAATTCAACAAACAAAAGCTGCTGAAAAAACATATATAACATATAAAAACAAGTTAACAAATATTTTGAGAATGTGCAAGATAGAGTACTATAAACAAATACTAGATAGAAATAAAAACAACATCAGAGCTACTTGGGGCATTCAGAACAGTATTATTAGGAAAGGCACTAAGAAAGCAGACTACCCTCAATACTTCACAGTTGGAAATGTTAATAATGATGATATGAGGGACATAGCTGAGAAGTTAAATAACTACTTTGTAAATATTGGACCAAATCTGGAAGAGAAGATCCCAAAATCCTGGTCAGTGGAGGAAGAAAAGGAGACTATAGACAGGAACCCTAACTCCATGTTTCGGACTGATGTGACCAAAGAGGAAATCATTGATATTGTACATAAATGTAAAGCAAAAAAATCAACAACTTGTAATAGAATTGGAATGGTAACGATAAAAATGGTTATAAATGAGATCTCAGAACCGCTAACGCACATCACCAATCTATTATTACAGACGAGCAAATTCCCAGACAAAATGAAGACAGCTAAAGTAGTTCCAATGTTCAAAAATGAAGATAAACATAATTTCACAAAATACAGACCAATTTCATTACTACCTCAATTTTCCAAAATCATTTAAAAGTTATTCTACCACAGGTTGGATAAATTCCTCAATAAGAATGACATCCTGGCGGACAGCCAATACAGATACAGAGCTAATATTTCCACTTCTATGGCACTGATTGAAATCACTGAGGAAATTACGAATGCTATAGATCATAGAAAGTGTGCAGCCTCAGTATTCATGGATTTAAGGAAAGCGTTTGATACAACTACAAAATTGGAAAGGTATGGAATCAGAGGGTTAGTTCTGAATTGGGTTAAAAGTTACCTAGCAAACAGGAAACAATATGTGAAGCTAGGAGAATATGCATCTACAAATTTAGAGATATTATGTGGCGTACCACAAGGGTCAATTTTGGGACCAAAATTATTTCACATATACATCAACGACATCTGCAAAGTGACAAAACACCTAAAGCTAGTACTATTTGCAGATGATACCACTGCTTTTTGCTCTGGAGAAAACACACACGAGCTAATAAGAAAAGTTTCAGATGAAATGAGTACTCTGAAAAATGGTTTGACAAAAACAGATTATCCTTGATAATAAAGTAAAACGAAAATGATGCTATTTGGTAATAGCAGAAGAGATACTTGTGAGAAAATACAAATTGACGGGGAGGAAATTGAAAAGGTGAATAAACATAAATTATTGGACGTCATAATTGATGACAGAATGAGTTGGAAACCTCACACCAAAAACATACAACATATAGTAGCAAGAAATAATTTGTCCTGGATCAAAAATCTCTCCAAACTCTCTATTGTTCTCTGGTGTTACCATATTTTACTTATTGAGTGGAGATATGGGGAAATAACAACAAAAGTACACTTCATTTGATGTATTGCAAAAAAGATCAATTAGGATAATTCATAACATGGTGTATAGGGAACATACAAATCCACTGTTTCAAAAATCACAATTATTAAAATTTGCTGATCTGGTAAACCTTTAAACCACTAAAATGATGCAAAAAGCAAACATTAACCAGTTACCAAGGAATGTCTTACAATTTTTCTCAAAAAGAGAGGAGAAATATGATCTTAGGAATAAACTAAACTTAAAACACAAATATGCAAGAACAACACTAAAACCCTTTAGTACTTCGGTATGTGGAAACAAACTGTGGAGTGGATTAAGTAAAGAACTAAAACGATGCTCTACAATGAGCAACTTCAAGAAACATTACAAAGAGTTGATGTTTACAAAATACAAGGAAGAAGAGTCGTGAAAGATTGTGTACATCCAAGGCCATATTACTTTATTCCTTGGAGAGTACATTTTCTGTCTGTTGACTGTCAATACTATGTTTGTTACTATCACCTTATACTAGGAACTTTTCATTCCTAGTGAGAACATTGTCTGTACAACAACAACGTTTTGTTACAATTGTTATACACCACTGATCATTATTTTACTATTTTTATTATTTATTATGAATATTATTCATCAGGACGGCAATATAATTTATTTACCATGACAAGGAATACTATCTAATACACTGTCATTTTACCTTACTTATGCATTCAAACTTAGTAACTGCAGGAAGTCTACAAATGTATTGTAAAAGGGGAGATCCTACGGGGTAGGATTTAATTAGCTTTGCTTCTTCCTACTCCTTTTGGACATGTGGAATTGTTGATTGTATTAAGTGATGTATTCCAATGTAATTTACATGCATGTTCAAATAAAATTAAACCATTACCATTATGTTGGTAGAAGGATGCTGAGTTTTGAATTGCCAGGCAGGAGGCCTAGAGGAAGACCAAAGAGGAGGTTTATGGTTGTAGTGAAAAAGGACATGAAGGTAGTTGGCGCAAGAGAAGAGGATACAGAAAACAGGGATAGATGGAGGCAATTGAGTCGCTGTGGCAACCCCTGAAGGGATAAGCCGAAAGGAAAAGAAGAAGATTTATTCCAAAAGTGCCACTTTTTAAACCGCATCTGACTTTGTATGAAATAGAAACACAAGCTCCAGATCGCGCACTCCTCGTCTGCTCTCGCAGCATGTAAACACAAGCACGTGAAGCGATAACATTACAATAGATCAGCACCGTGTGCTACCACAGCAAAAAAAAGCAAAAATAAAGTTAATGTTGTGAACTTACCTACCTGCTCAGTTACCTTTAAATTATGCGCAACGCGGCTCAGCATCTGCCTATATATACACAAGACAAGACTTTCAGCAAAACACGACCAACCTTATCGCTATGAAGGTGCCTCAGAGTTTTTAAGATTGTTCATAGCCTCGCCATCTGCCGCAATAAAGTTGACAAAGTAGCTGAAAATTCTACTACAGGTGATGTCTGGCCACTTTTTCAGGTTATCCTTCAATTTTAGTAGGCAACTGAATTGTTGCATCTCCTCGTTTAAGACATGACAGCTGGTGTTTCCACCTTTTATAATATAGTTAGCAAAAAAAAAAAAAAAGAGGAATTGCGTGATCGGTTCTACAGTTGAAATGTAAATAAACACCGGTTCTGGTGTCTACCAGATGTTTCGCCCATAATTCACACAAAGGCTCATGGGGGCTAGGAAAACGGTGGATAGACAAACTTGTGCTGTGTCAGGTGGCCATAATGAGGATCAGGGAGTGCTGACGGAGGAGAGAGCGAGCAAGTTGGAAAGGTGGATGAGGAGAATAAAGATATGAAGGGGGGAGGTTTTCTCTTCAGGGATTGCTGCAGCTGCTCTCACCTAACACCCACCCCCACTTCCTGCCTGTTCTGCCTCACCCTTCCTCCCACCAAGGCTTTCATTAAATGTCCCCGGGGTATAATTCATTCACTCTCCAATCACTTACCAGCTTCACGAGGGTGTCCCCCTTCCTACACCACTGATCGATTTAACGGCAAATCCCAAAACTTTGAGTTCAGACCATCTTTTGATGTCCATTATGTAGGCGGTGCTTCTAGCACGCAATGTACAGAAAGAAGAATGTGGAGTTGACTGCTGCATTATGCAGTATGTCTGCATGCTTGATGTTCTGAGGAGAACATACCGATGTACAGTATCTGTTGCCTCACCTGGGTTGTTGTAAAATTCTGTTATGCATTTAGAGTGCATTTGACACATAAAGTCCGATTCATTTGGCACTGTAGGTCTGGAAGATGTGAGTCGGGGCCCAGAATGCAAAGTAGACAGGTCATAAAATTAACAGATTGTTCCACCCACTAGTTATTAATGATAACCACCACCTTGGGCAATAGGAATAAACACTCTCACTACAGCATAGCAAATGTGCCGCTCTCATACAGAATTCAGGCTTCGTTAATTTGATGGTGCCATCAATTACAATGGTAGGATCCCTGCACCGTGGCAACTCCATATGGTATAAAAAAGAAATATACATGCAAAATGGGCTGTGACTTAGTGGATTATTACTAATCTTTCTATTGTATATTGCACAAGTGGGCGGTTACCATTCATAACTGGCAGGAGGAGGGATCACAATAATTACAGAAAGTGAATAAGTATTTAACACGTCACCATTTTTTTCACTAAATATATTTCCAAAGGTGCTATTGACAAATTGACATGACATTTTCACCATGTGTTGGGACAACCCAAGTAACCCATACTTACAAAGAAACTAGATCAAGTAAGCTAAGCTATGTGTAATACTGTGAAATGACACAGGGAAAAATTTTGAACACATCAAGAAAGGGAGGTGCAAAAAGGCATGGAAAGCCAAGACAACACCTAAAATCTATCTATGATCAAACAGTCCTCTAGCCCCTCAGTGTGGAATCACAGGAGTGCCAAAATTAAAAGAAAAAAAAACATGAAAATATAAAGAGAATATCAATAACAATAAGAAATTTATACATATGTAGCCAGATTCTTTTTCCATTTTGTCTTTGCTACTTTTTTTAACTGTCTTTGTTTTTTTCCATTTTGTCGTTGATTTTTCAATTTTGTCTTTTCCATATGCTTTTTGTCATTGCATTCACTGGATGGCTCGAGCTGGTGACAAACAACAAAAGGCAAAACAAGGTTCTGCCCACAACCTAGGCCAGGGTGACTAGTCCATACCTGATCACACAATTTCTGCCTGCTGTGTAGTAGCTACGCTCTTAGTTTGGATGATCGGATAAATGGCACAGACAGGAAGTAACGTCACTATTATGCCACCATGCACATACTTTGCCAGAAGGTCTTACTCTGTTGGTTTCAGCAAAACCTTGGTTAGCGCCATTAATTTGTTCCAGCAGTTCCAACTCTGACCGAAACGGACGTTAACCAAAGACATTTTCCCCATAAAGAATAATGGAAATCCATTACTCCATTCCATAAAGACAAAAATGTTAACACAAAAGACATTTTTATAGTTTTACAATTGTAGTTGTACAGTGATTTATTTTTAGTCTCAGTCATTCGGACAAAAGCACTTCTTGTTCTAATCCCATTTTAGTAATTTCTGTGTGATAGTTTTAGTCCAGTTTTAGTCAAAGAAATCAAAAAATGTTTTAGTTTAGTTTGGTAAAGTATAAGTATAGAAATTGTACAAGGAAAAAACAAATAGGGGACACAAATAATCCAGAAGGCGGCTGCTGGTCATTCGAGAAGGGGAAGCTCATTTTTTCCGTCCTACATCATAAATGTGTTTATTTATTTGTATGTAAATTCTACCCTCCGCTCGTAGTCATTTTTAACAAAGACAAAGTCGCTGGGAATTGCTAAAGTCTCCGGATTAGTGCAGAACAACGTAATGAAAAACTTAGAAAATGCTCCGATGGAGGTTTTTACGTCAAGATTGCTGATTCGCTCATTTCACTGTCAATCAAAAGACGATTCTGGGTGAGACAGATCATCCAATCAACATGCAGAAGCCGAGCGTCCGGGCCAGCCCACTGCCCCAAAGAACCCCAGAGACGATGGTTGGGACAAAGCCCAGCATTTATCCAATCACCGTCCAGATTCCCGCAGTGGAACAATCCACTTTCTGCTTCCCCATCAAAGTCAGTAGACGCTCAGCCTCTGACGGTCCGACCATACATAAATGAAATAATTTTGTCATTGTAAAAGTTGATAAAAACAAGACTGGTTTTACGCGAGCAAAATAATTTGAAATTCATATAAAAACATATACAGTAAATAATGAACGAAAAGGATAAATGAACATTTAAGGTTACTTTTGCCTGCAGTGAAGACGTGATTCATGAGATGTCTGAAAACAAGAAGATGGTGGTGGCTGATCTCCCTACCACATCGTGTCTTTGGGAACAGTCACGTTTATCAATGAAGGTAAAAGCAACCTTAAATGTAAAATGTATTTATTTCATTTGCTATTTATATGCATTTAGAAATGTTTTAGGCATGTGAAAATATAATCATACAACTATAAAAACGTGTTTGTGTTAACATTTTTGAGAGTCAACTTCTGATGACAGCACAGACGGGCGACCTAACTTCTAGTGCCATTTTGTTTAGCTATCTAATAGGATGCTAACAAAGAAGGATGCTGTGTGATGAAAAAATACAAGAAGAGCACAGTTGGACTATGAAAAACATGACAAGCCATATTGTACGCTAACCGGAGGATGCATGCAAACAGAGGCAAAATTGTGGCATTAATTTTTGACGTTTACCAAAAAACACGCTAAGGGGCAGACGCTGACGAAGTTGAAAGGACTAAATACAACAATGTATGTACGTAAGTATGTAAGTAGTGATTTTCTTTTTCTTCTGCAATTGAGTTACTGCAACCAAGAAATTTCCCTTGCGAATCAATAGTCTGTCTAAGTCTAACTTGCTCTAAATGACATTTTTTGACACCAAAAAGAACACCATATATATTATATATATATTGTATTAAAAACACCACCGCTGGCTAGCATGCTAGGGTTTCCGCTACATGTAATTGATCATGGCAGCGCGGCAATACAAAATAAAAGCCGCCACACCTTAAAAGTGTGGTTTTTTAAGAATATCTTTAAAACTATTTTAAGTAATGTATTGTATGAATGGACATACAGTATATGCAACATAGATACATATATTATTTTTGCACCTATTGACCACAATTAGTTTGAAAACAATTTTAAATATCATACAAATATTTCACTGCTCTTTATTTTGATAAGCATGCACCGACACATCTTGTGTTGACTTTCACTTTGCTTGTTATTATTGGGAGAATGAACATTCATTCATTAATTTTCTATGCTGCTTATCCTCATTAGGGTCACGGGTATGCTAGAGCCTATCCCAGCTGGCTTTGGGCGAGAGGCGGGGTACACCCTGGACTGGTCGCCAGTCAATCGCAGGGCCCATGTAGACAAACAAACATTCACACTCACATTCACACTCTAATGGACAATTTAGAGTCGCCAATTAACCTAACAGGCATGGAATGTGGGATGTGAGAGGAAACCGGAGTACCCGGAGAAAACCCACGCATGGGGAAAACATGCAAACTCCACACAAAGATCCCCAATGGAGATTCAACCCCTGAAACTCCTGACTGTGAGGCCAATGTGCTACCCACTCGACCACCGTGCGGCCCAGAGAATGAACAATGGCCCTTAAAATGTGTAGTCAATTGATGACAGCTTGTGACATGCTAAGCCTATCTATGTCAGTATGTGATCGCTGACGTTGCAATCTCGTTCCACTTTCTGGCATTTTTGTTTACACATGATGTTGCCTGGCTGGCGTCTATGTAGGCCGTTTTTGTCAAGTGGCTATTACGTTGATGGGATCATCATCACAACTTACTTTTTTAAAGTGTCACTTAACAATGTTGCTCTCTTGTTATTATAATACGTATAGCTTGTCTTCAAAACAATAGTTTTGTGTTGAAGTTCAATAGAACTTAGTTGAACTTAGAACTAAGTTCAATGAACTTAGTTCATAGACCTTTAGACAGTTTTGCAATGTTCTTTGTTCATGTTCTGCTGTTTGTTGAAAAAAGTTAAATAAATAAGCTATTAAATAAAGAAGTCATAAAAAATTGCTCTTTCTTCTTCTTCTTTTCCTTTCGGCTTTCTCATTTAAAAAATGCAGATGCAGCAGTGGCACGTCCACCCGCCCATGTGCCCCACCACCACAGCTTCAAAAAAATTCTAGGAGAAACCCTGCATATGTTACCAATACTACAGATTGTACAAAATATGAGGATATTTTTCACACTTGCAAATTAATTTGCAGGCCGAGCGGATGATACATGGTCTAGGAATGGGCCATGAGAAGGACTTCAATCACACAAACGTAGATGTGGAAGGTCACACGCTTGTGTAGGTACAAGTGGCCAATGGCGGTCCCCCACATTAGCACCTTTCACGCTCCGAGGCTATGATACATATAATGATACAAAGTTTATTTTCCCCACCATTGGTTATTATGTAAAAACATATGTAAATATAGCCAAAGTATAAAGACATTAGTCAACTTAACGCTCCAATTTATGCCTATATTCAATTAAGCACCAGGTCAGAAAACTAACTGGCAGTATGCAACATCCGTTTTTATCAATGTCACAAGATGGCAGGCATCCAGTAGCTTTACCTACCTCTGCATGTACTTTAAAATGTTGGTTCTCCTACTCAACTATTGCGTGGTACATTGTTGTTTACAATGAACTCAAATCAGCGCTATTCATGCTGGCTGAGCAGTTTCCTGCTTACCGCTGTTACAACATTGGTTCTGTTGTTTCTCAGGAAGTTGATTGGCACCGACCGAATTCTGTGGGGGCTATTGAGCACCGAGCGCAATATAAAAAAACATTTTGGTACCTAAACGCCACTCTCCGGAGAGTGCAAAGCAATGTTTACCCCAACAAAGATACAGAGGCTGTAATAAGTCATATATTTTTAAGTATATACTGTACACACTGTACCATAAACCCTTTCTGTTTAATCTCTTAGGCGACACTTTTAATATGTGACATAATGTCTGGACGTACCCCTGTGTGTAGAAACGTATCAAACAGCTGTATTCTACCACCAAAAAGTCATATTTACAGTGACAAATAAATTTAAATTGGCTGAAAATCATTGGCGACCATTTCGTTAGTCAGTCCTAAGTATACAACAACAATAGCAAACTGGTAAACTGCATGAAAAATAAGTGAGAAAGAACAGTTGCAACATTGTTAGTAACACTTTAGCAAATTAAAAAGAAGAAGGAGGTGCAATTATTGTGCTTGTAAAGATGATGTAAGAGCAAATTTAATTGAGCAGGAAGTGTTAGAAATAAAGCAAAGACAATGAGATGAATCATTTCTTTGTTGTTTTTGTCTTCTGATCCATCCTTTTACAGTTACCATAGTACCTTTTTCTGTCTCATTATTTCCAATCCCTCCTTGTTTCTCATTTCTAATTAGGACAGCACTTATTGTGCCACTTCTGCACCTGAGGCCCAACAAGATGACACAACATTGCAGCAGCTGCATACTGACAAGTGCAACGCTATTTTTTCTCACACACACACACACACGCACGCCTGCCAATGCATGCACACCCACGCATATGCATACATTCATGAAACTATTAAACAGCGTGATGTTTGAATGACAAACAAATGCATTTAGAAGGTGTTGATTCCACAGTCAACCCCCAACACACACTTCACACAGCTGAATAGCGCATTTAGCATTGCCAGTAACTTACTCTCTGTATTAACATTAAGACTGTGTCTGCGTGCGGGAGAGCTGACGCGACAGACACTAGTAGAAATAACAACACAATTAGCGCCTGTCAATGTCAGCACTAGCACACAAGAGGGACGCAAGCCTACTTTTTTTGTCAAGCAGTGACCAAGAGAGTTGATGTAACTCCAATCAGGACCAGCTCATCCTGCCCTCAACTTCATATTTGTCAAACATCATGCATGTTCAGTTGAGTAGAGTCCTGTCTTCCAGCATAGTCCAAAACGGCATTACCTAATTACTATTAATTTTAGTTTGTCCCATACAGTGGAGCGCCACAAGTGGATCGAGCCCTTCCTGTTTGCTCATGAACACAGTATAATGTCACTGCTTCTCAGCACACCTCAGAAGAACCTATGCAGTAGAATGGATCAGTGAGTACGTTTACATGCACTAAAAAAACTCAAATTATTTTATTAATTTGCATAAAACTAGATTTAAACACGCATGTGTTTGTGTTTGGCTTGTCAAAAGTCAGATTAACATGCCGTGGTTAGCATGTTTTTTGGGTAATGTCAAAAATGTATACCACAACTTTGCCTTGGTTTGCGTGCATTCTCCAGTTAGCATATAATATGGCGCATATCTGTATTTTTAATATATGATGGGGGGAGGGGGGGTAAAATCAGAAAAAGTACTTCCTTGTTAGCATCCCCTGGAAATGATGATGTCATCAGCAGATGACTCTGAGAAACACTATTTTATAGTTTACTCTGCCAACATGGCCTTTATGCTCTTCAGAATGGAAATGATGAATGAACGGGCTAAATAAACTTTTAAGGTTACTTTTACCTTCATTGAAGACTACTTTTCCCAAAGACACAATGTGGCAGCGAGACACCACATGGACACCATCTTCTCGTTTTGCGATGTCTTATTTCTTGCAAATTTATTTGTCTCTGTTTTGAATTACAGTATAATTCAAGTACAATTCAAAAAAACAACTAATGTCAAAACAGGAAGGTGTCCTCACATGTGTCCAGGGACAGACACGTCAAGAATCACGTCTTCACCTCAAATGTTCGTTGCTTTGCTCCCGCACACTTGCAAATGAGACATAACAAACAGGTTCATGCAATTAGGCAACACATTCGTTTATCCCTTTCATTCATCATTTAAATGTATTTATATGCATTTCCAATTGTTGGATGAATCAATCAATTAGTGATGCCAGCCAAGGTTGCACAGTACTCTTAATAAATGTCACTAGGGGTGTCCCTCATCTGATATTGATATCGGCTATCAGTCCGATATTTGCTAAAAATTATATCGGCGTGTTTAGCAGGAAGTAGGAGTGATGTCGGCTTTGTTTTTTGTTGAAAACCGAAAAAGATGTCATCGCGCATTTGAAGAAGGATTTTTGCAACACCACGGCTTCCTGAAACATCCACCGCTGTTTGACACATTTGCAAAGTGTGAGAAAGATACTGTAGATAGAAATGTAGGTTTCAAGCAGCAAGTCATTATGAACTTAATCACATGATCACAGAAAAACACAACGCAAAAATAACAACGCAAGACGGGAAAGGTAAGAAGAGAAAAATAAGTAAATAGAATAGAATAGAAGGATGAATAAATAATACGTGAATGTTAACTCCCACGGGACGACAAAAAACAACTGAGAAGAGCCACTCCCTGTCTGTGGTGAGTAATGTGGGACTTAAACGCGTCGTTGAGCACGTTGAGGGTTGCTACATTATGCTTATTGTGGATAAAACTATACACCAGATGCATCAAGAAGTTAATGGGTCAATTTTCCTCACACCTACTGTTGTTGACTATTTTTCTCTGTTTGAGTAATATCACTTCATCGAGCGTTTTCTAACATTCCACGATACTAAACAAGTAATAAAGGTATGCCTGGTCTGTGCTGATATTGGATAGCTATTGATCAATATTTAAGGCTGCAATATAGGATGGGATTGAAAATGGAAAAAAAAAATCGGGTGAAAGGACAACCTTAATCGTCATTATAAACGTACTTAAGGACTAGATCATCCCGAGTGATTCAGCTCTGCATTGAATAGGATAAACCATTTTTATACATTTTTAACTATGTTTATCTTGTCTTTTTTGTTATTTTTAATTTGTTCCCGCTGTTTGGCAGTAACATTTCCTTTTGATCAACAATGCACTTAATGGAATTGGTAGAATGTTTTCTTTTCAATTGTTAAATTTGTCTTTGTTAGTTTTTGCAATAATACCTTCTTTTAAATTAATATTTTTTCAGATAAACAATTTTGAATTCAGTCAAGTAAAAATATAAAACATCCTCTATTGTAAAAGTAGCATGAAAACAATATAAGAATGAGTTGGCTGTAAGCGTGAGGTCTATCCAGCTATTTTTCTCCCACCCCTGATGTTGCTCTCTATTTACTATCATGTAAGAACATTTTTTTTATTAACTTGAGCAGTAGTGTGACATAATTCAGAGCGTCCATCTTTCCCTTTTACAATGCAAAAAAAACCAAAAACACCCTGACATGCTCACTCCTCTTTCGTTTTACACAATCTATTATTCATCAAGAGCAGGTGGGGTGGGGGCCCCGGGGTGGAGCTGAATGGAGGGCGTGTGTGTGTTAGTGTTTGGTGAGAATGATTAACAGAAAAAGGGGCAACCCCCAATCTTATCTGCACCTCTTCCATTTGCTCTTGTCCAATGAATAGCGAACAGTCCCGCCGGCTGCAGAGATGGAGGAGTACGAGCCCGACAAAGACCTCAGACCTTGTAACCCCCTCCTCCGCACAGACTGACACACTTCACATGGGTGGCTTGTGTCAATACAATAACACAAATGAAAGCACACTTTCAAGAAATATGGCAAAAAATGCAAGAGAAGCTTAAAAGCAGGCACAAAAAATTTAAAACAAGAAAATATCAGCATTAGTCATTGATGAGATTTTGTTACCGAGTCAAAAAAGGACTCATTCAGCTCTGCTGCCTCTCACTCAGGTAAACACAAATGGATTTGTGGCTTTTGAGGAGGGAATTAGCTGAGAAAAGAGCGTGCTATTGGAGACTGTCAGGAGCCGAAAGTGGAAAACCGTCCCCCCGTGAGGAATGAGAATGTGGGCCTATAATTGGGACATACTGCGCTGATACACTGATTGAAAGTGTGTCACATGCTATGTATATAGCACTGCCCCTTTTCACAGTGGAACCTGTTTATGTCGACAACCCATCTATGTCAACCTACTCATCAAGTCCTGGTCCACCGTATTCTTATTACTAGACCCTAGGTTCCCAAAGTGAGGTACACACCCCAGGGGTGCACCAAATGCAAGTGGGGGTACGCGGAAAGAAAAACAATTAGCGCCAAATACATGCAATTACGAGTATGAAGTTGATAAGAGACAGAGCGTGAAGCTGTTCACTGCTGTGTGTGCAACATATGAACAAATAAGTACGTTTGACGATTATTTTTGTGCATTAAGATTTAATTTATACTGTCACTGTAAGTGGGGATTCCCCAAAAATGAGGCTTTACAGTGGACCAGCAATTGTGCAAGTTCTCCCACTTAAAAAAATGAGAGAGGCTTGTAATTTTCATCATAGCTACACTCTGACTATGAGAGACAGAATGAGAAAAAAATCACATTGTTTGATTTCAATAATTAATAGTGAAACCTCTTCCTGCTTGTTTGGAGATGAGAAACAAGGAAAACAGACACTCATGCGCATGGCAATATTTTAAAACTTGCAAAATGACCAAGTTCATTTATTGTGTGATTTATTTGTTCATCCCAGGCCTTGTGCACACAAGATTTTTTTTTCTCAATTAAATTTTGTGAGACCCTTACCAAATTAACATTTAATGTTACTTTTACCTTCATTGAAGAATATTGGTGTCCCAAAGACACAATATGGCAGCAAGACACCACGTGGACACCATCTTCCTGTTTTGTTTAGTTATTCCATCCATCCATTCATCCATTTTCTTACGCTTATCCGAGGTCAGGTCGCGGGGGCAGCAACCTAAGCAAAGAAGCCCAAACTTTCCCTCTCCCCGGCCACTTCGTCCAGCTCTTCCAAGCAGATACAGAGGCGTTCGCAGGCCAGATGAGAGACATAGTCTCTCCAACGTGTCCTGGGTCTTCCCCGAGGCCACCTACCAGTCGGACGTGCCCTGAACACCTCCCCAGGAAGGCGTTCGGGAGGCATCCTGACCAGATGCGAGCCAACACATCTGGCTCCTCTCAATGCGGAGGAGCAGCGGTTCTACTCCGAGTCTCTCCCGGATGACAATGCTTCTCACCCTATCTCTAAGGGAGAGCCCAGCCACCTTGCGGAGAAAACTCATTTCGGGCGCTTGTACCCGCGATCTTGTCTTTTCGGTCACTACCCAAAGCTCATGACCATAGGTGAGGGTAGGAACGTAGATCGACCGGTAAATTGAGAGCTTTGCCTTTTGGCTCAGCTCTCTTTTCACCACGACAGACCGGTGCAGAGTCTGCATCACTGCAGACGCCGTACCAATCCGCCTGTCCATCTCGCATTCCATCCTTCCATCGCTCGTGAACAAGACCCCGAGGTACTTAAACTCCTCCACTTGAGGCAGGACCTCATCCCCAACCCGGAGATAGCACTCCACCCTTTTCGGGCGAGAACCATGGACTCTGACTTGGAGGTGCTGATTCTAATCCCAGCCGCTTCACTATCAGCTGCAAACCGATCCAGTGAGAGTTTAAGGTCACGCCTCGATGAAGCCAACAGGACCACATCATCTGCAAAAAGCAGAAATCGAATCCTGCGGCCACCAAACTGGAACCCCTCAACGCCCTGGCTGCGCCTAAAAATTCTGTCCATGAAAGTAGTGAACAGAATCAGTGACAAAAGGCAGCCCTGGCGGAGTCCAACCCTCACTGGAAATGGGTCCGACTTATTGCCAGCAATGCGAACCAAACTCTGACACCGCCTGGATTAGGTGGTCCGATACCTCATATTCCCGGAGCACTCCCCACAGTATTCCCCAAGGAACACGGTCGAATGCCTTCTCCAACTCCACAAAACACATGTAGACAAACTCCCATTCACCCTCAAGGACCCTGCCAAGAGTATAGAGTTGGTCCACAATTCCACGACCAGGACGAAAACCACACTGCTCCTTCTGAATCTGAGATTCGACTATTTGGCGGATCCACCGCTCCAGAACCCCTGAATAGACCTTAAAGAAAGGCTGAGGAGCGTGATCCCACGATATTTAGAACACACCCTCTTGTCCCCCTTCTTGAAAAGCGGAACCACCACCCCGGTCTGCCAGTCCAGGGGCACCAACCCCGACGTCCACCCGATGCTGCAGAGTCCGTCAACCAAGACACTCCCACAGCATCAAGGGCCTTAAGGAACTCCGGGCGGATCTCATCCACCCCTGGGGCCTTGCCACCAAGGAGCTTTTTGACCACCTCAGTGACCTCAGCCCCAGAGATAGGCAAACCCGCCTAAGAGTTCTTAGGCACTGCTTCCTTGTTGGAAGGCGTGTCGGTGGGATTGAGGAGGTCTTCTAAGTATTCCCTCCACCGGTCCACAACATCTCGAGTCGAGTTCAGCAGCACACCGTCCCCACCATACACGATGTTGACTGTGCACTGCTTCCCCTTCCTGAGACGGCGGATGGTGGTCCAGAATCTCTTTAAAGTCATCCGGAAGTCGTTTTCCATGGCCTCTCAGAACTCCTCCCATGTCCGGGTTTTTGCCTCAGCGACTGCCAGAGTTGCAGACCTCTTGGCCTTCCGGTACCTGTCAGCTGCCTCCAGAGTGCCATGGGCCAAAACGGCCTCGTAGGACTCTTTCTTCATCTTGACGGCAGTCCTCACCACTGTGTCCACCAACGGGTTCCGGGATTACCGCCACGACAGGCACCGACCACTTTACGGCCACAGCTTCGATCAGCCACTTCAACAATGGAGGCACGAAACATCGCCCACTAGGATTCACGGTCCGCTGCCTCTCTCGGAACATGGTAAAACCGTTCCCGTAGGTGGGAGTTGAAACTCCTTCTGACAGGGGACCCTGCCAGAAGGAGTTTCAACCAGATGTTCCCAGCAGACCCTCACAATGGGTTTGGGTCTGCCAGGTCTGACCCGCATCCTCCCCCACCATCGAAACCAACTCACCACCAGGTGGTGATCAATTGACAGCTCTGCCCCTCTCCTCACCCGAGTGGCCGCACATCCGACAACACAACTACAAAGTCAATCATCGGACTGCGGCCCAGGGTGTCCTGGTGCCAGGTGCACATGGACACCCTTATGCTTGAACATGGTGTTCGTTATAGACAATCTGTGACGAGCAGGAAGTCCAATAACAAGACACCGCTCGGGTTAAGATCAGGGGGGCCGTTCCTCCCAATCACACCTCTCCAGGTCTCACTGTCGCTGCCAACATGAGCATTGAAGTCAACCAGCAGAACAAGGGAATCCCCCGAGGGAGCACTCTCTAGTACTTCCTCTAAGGACTCCAAAAAGGGAGGTATTCTGAACTGCTGTTTGGCGCATAAGCCCAAACAACAGTCAGGACCCGTCCCCACACCCGAAGGCATAGGGAAACTACCCTCTCGAGCCGGGGGGCATCCGTCGCCTCTCATCGCCTCAACACCAGAGTGGAATGAAGTCCAGCCCCTCTCGAGAGGACTGGTTCCAGAGGCCTTGCTGTGCGTTGAGGTCAGTCCGACTATATCTAGCCGGAATTTCTCCCCCTCACGCACCAGCTTAGGCTCCTTCCCCGCCAGCGAGGTGACATTCCACGCACCAACAACTAGCTTCTGTAGCCGAGGATTGCCCCGCCAAGACCTCTGCCTCCGGTCGCCACCCAGCTCTCTTTGCACCCGATCCCTTTGGCGCCTCCCACGAGTGGTGAGCTCATGGGAGGGGGGACCCACGTTACCTTTTCGGGATGTGCCCGACCGGGCCCCATGGGTGCAGGCCCGGCCACCAAACGCTCGCCATCGTGCCCCGCCTCCTGGTGAGTTATTCCTGCAATTCAGTAGTGCTTCTCACAGGAAGGTGGTGATAGTGGTTGATTTCTTAAATGTTAATTTTTCCTTTCATTCTATGTTTATATGGAGTTCAAATTGTTTCTGCATCTCAAACATCTGCATCTGTAACTGTAAAACTATAGAAACGTGTCGTGTTCACATTCTTGGCATTGTGGAATGATGTAATGTTAGTTGCATGATTTCATATGGGAAAAATTGATTTGGTTAGCGCCTGTTTTGTTTAGACTCAGACATTCTAAAGAAATTAATGACGCTAACCAAGGTTACACTGTATTTTTGAATGTGTAAAAGAGCACCCCCTGTACATTTTTTGGACCAACAAAAAGACTTGATGAAGACTTCTGGCTTGATCTACAATGTATGTCTCTATTCTTTTTATATCTCAGCCCAACCGATTGAAACAGACGGCCGCCCCACAGAGTGGGCTCTGTCCAAGGGTTTTTCCCTAGAGGGAGTTTTTCCTTGCCTCCGTCGCTAAATGCTTGCTCATGTGGGGTTTCAACATTTCAAAGTAAACAAGTTACAAACAAAAGAGGAAAATGTATGGAACAAAAGGCTTCCATACATGTCTCTGTTGGTCTGCTGGTCTCGCTGGTCATAATTTGTTGTGCTACCAGTGTACTAGCCTTCAAATGGTGTGACTTGTCGAGTTTTCTGTCCTTCTTGAAAAAACCCCAAAATGTTTCAGACTTTACATTTTTGTTTTGCTGATGTGTCTTTTGCGGTGACTAGTTAGCGCTACACGCTGCTTCTGTTTGCATGCATGCTCATCTTCTTTAGTTGCGGGGCATGAGCAAGAATTGTTAGTCAAGGCTCTCGCGGTGTTGAAGAAACGCCTCTGATTGCGTCTGATTGCTCGCCTCGTGATTAATACGATTAATCGAAGGATGATTCTCAATGATATCGCTCACTTGTGAAACCGCATATGCGGTTGTATCAATTTATCTTTAAAGCAGTACCATGAAACAATAACAGTTAACACCATTAAAATGCACTCTTTTGTAACGTTCTAAATATTTTTTAATGTTTACTACATATGTTACAGCTAGATCAACTTCCTTGTACTGTATCTGTATCTACTATGGGATCCTTTCTGACTAATGAGGATGACCAAACTAAGAAACAGAAAAAAATAGAAAAAAAGTTGTTATTAAAAAAAGCGATCATGTGCATCAAATTCCCCAGCTGTCTAGAAGTCACCAACATTCGAACGTACTGCCAACATTACAGCTTGTCCTCTTCCTGCTGTCACACAATCTAGCCCGGCGTAACATGCGCATTTCCACTAGTTACTGTATGTTTGTTTTAATTGAGTGTGAAGAATATACATTTATATACATATACATCTTTTAAACCACTGTTATACTACCTGGCCAAAAAAAAAGTTGCCACCAAAAAAAAGGTCATACACTGCAATATTTAGTTGGAGTGCCTTTGGCTTTGATTACGACACACAATCTCTGTGGCATTGTATGGATAAGCTTCTGCAATGTCATAAGATTTATTTTCATCCGGTGTTGCATTCATTTTTCACCAAGATCTTGCATTGATGATGGTAGAGTCTGACCGCAAAGCCTTCTCCAGCACATCCCAAAGATTCTCAATGGGGTTTAAATCTGGACTCCATGTGTGAACATGATGTCTCATGGTCCCTGAACCACCTTTTTGAGCCCAATCAATCCTGACATTGTCATCTTGGAATATGCCCGTACCGTCAGGGAAGAAAAATCCATTGATGGAATAACCTGCTCATTCAGTATATTCAGGTAGTCAGTTGACTCATTCTTTGAGCACATAGTGTTGCGGAACCTAGACCTGACCAACTGAAGCAACCTCATACCTATTTGCTTAGTTCAGTCCAGTTGGCCATTTTTTTTGGGAGTGTAGTAACATATGTACGCGGTGGTAGTGGTGGTGGTTTCCAAACGGCATTTGCATTTTTACTTTGTAAATTTTTGTTCAGGGATCCTCAATAGAAGCCAAATAAGCACATGTCTCTTACAATATTTTGTATTGAAAGTAAATGCTGTTTCCAAGGAATATAGCCTGTAGGATCAATGGAGGGGTGGGGACACTTAGAGGGAGGGCGGACTTTCATTATTAGTGCACACCTGCCAACATGCATGAATTTGTTGTACTCAGCATGCAATTTGATACTTGAATACTCTTGTATGCTTCACTGCTTTTGTTGCATTTTGCTGGTTTTGTTGCATTTGTGAGTTCAGTCGGTACAGCAGAGATAAATAAATACATATCAGCTTCTCAACAGTATTTCAAAACGAGTGGGGTCTAGAAACATTTCTGTCCACCAGTGGGGCCATGATAGAAAATGATAGCGAGCCGCTGGTATAATCATATAGCATATATACGTCTAGCAATGAAGATCACATAATGAAATAGGTTGGTTCTTTTTTAAAAGTTGTGCAGTTTTACAGAAAAAAGCCGAAAAGAACATCTCAGTCTACTCTATTAGCATTCAAAGCCACCGATGTCGAACTGGTGCCAAGAGTGACTCGTTGGAGGCCAATGGCTCTGAAATGTAATTTTAAATGTGTGCTTGCTTTCGGCTGAAATTGTGAAGAGAGGGGATTATGGTACCGCATGTCCTCAATTGCTGCACTGACTGGAAAAGTGTGTGCATGGCTGCAAGTTCACACTGAGCTGCATGCACACCAAAAAAACTGTGTAACTTACACGAAAACATACAATATCAACATTTCTAATCATCCACACTGACAAACTGCAGTGAAGACAGTGGATGTGAGCTGTAAGAGGGTGTATAGATGTTATTAAAGTGTATGACAGAGGCAGGGGAACACGAGAGAGAGAGAGAGAAATGAAGCGTAAAGAGGAAAGTGAGTAGCTGACTTTCCATCAGTGGTGATCAATATGAGTGTCTGACGGGGCAGCACTCCAGCCTTTACTGTAAATCATCCACGGTTATGATGGAGCCTCTAAATCACATCCATAAGGAATGATTCTCAGCAAACAAACCAGCAAAACTTACTGGTTCAGCTCCACATCCAAGGTGAATTTCCTGCCAAAAGCCTCCACTTGAAAGCTGGCCTGAGCCACGTGGTTCACCTGCAAGAGGACAGAATGGATGTCACAGCTTCAACCATTAGCATATTTTACATGCATGCTTGAATCAGACACATGGACAGTGATGGATGGCTGCAGGCATTGAACGCACCGCAGCAACAAAATGACAGCTCATTAAGACATCAATGTTCATTAACCTCTTGATATTTAAATACAATGCAAAAGCTTTGGTTTGGAGACACCCACACATGCCAACATGAGGGTCACACACGATGTCAGGAGAATTTAATGATAACCATTACAAACGTTAAATAAAATGATCAGTGATAATTCACTCTGAAAATACATTTGTAATACACTGAAATAGACTGGATGGCTATTTTTTCCTAAGTAGAAAGGACACACATATTGTTGCTATTTTGTTATTGTGACTGCAAAAAAACACTGCTCATTAGAACAACAATTTGTTAAGAAAACAAAATTTTCACATAACCCCAAAATATGTCAGCTATCTACTAAATGTTGTGCAATTTTTGTACCACATCCAGATAAATTTTGAAATCTGCCTTTAAGGCTAAACTGTAATTTTTACGTGAGTTGTCAAATTTGACATAATGTAATTATTTTAAAAAACATTTACAGTAAACATTTCTATTTGATAAATGGCTTCTGTCGACATGCATATATATTGGATATTTTCCCATGCATGCATCAGGTAAATCTACATTCAACAATGGCTGCAGTAGGTCTTTAATGCATCAGTGACAAAAAACACTGCTCATTAACAATTCTTTAAAATTTGTCATTTTCACATAATCCCAAAATATCAGCTATCTACTGATTATTGTGTTATTTTCGTACCAAATTCTGAAATCTATATTGTGTTGTCATTATGTCTCAAATTTGACATACATATACTGTATATATACCATATATATATATGTGTGTGTGTGTGTGTGTGTGTATATATATATAATATATAATTATATATATATAATTATAATATACAATATATAAAGTATATATTCATTCATTATATTATTTTTTTAAAAAGTAATTATCATTTATTTAAAGACTTTTTCCCTAAATGTGATTTAGGTCATTTGACTATATTTCCTATTTTCACGTGCGTCGGACATTTCTCCGTCGATTAATGGCTCCTGGTGCTCTTGAATGCACCGGTGACAAAATTACATTAGCATTTCCATTTTTACATAACCCCCCCAAAAAAGTGTTCCTTCCTGATTTTTTTGTGCATGTTTGTCACACTTAAATGTTTCAGATCATCAAATAAATCTAAATATTAGTCAGTGACAACACAACTGACCAGAAAATGCAGTTTTTAAATGAAACTTTTTATTATTAAGGGAGGAACAAAATCCAAATCGACATGGCCTTGTGTGAAAAAAATCTAATAACTGGTTGGACCCACCTTAGCAGAAAGAATAGCAATCAAGCGTTTGCGATAACCTGCAAAGAGTCTCTTACAGCGCTGTGGAGGAATTTTGGCCCACTCATCTTCGCAGAATTGTTGTAATTCAGCCACATTAGAGGGTTTTCCAGCATAGGCCAGTGGTTCTCAGTTATTCTCTGTGACCCCCCCCCCCCAGGTGCCAGAAGTGTTGTCGCACCCCCCCATTTGAAATTGTATTCAAGAGTCAAATGGCATGTTAAGTATAATCAATCTGCACATATTGGCAGGTTTACACTAAATTTGAAAGTACTCCCTACATCTGCCCCCCCTGACAGTTCACCGCGTCCCCCAGGGGGACTCGACCCACTATTAGAGAACCACTGGACTAGGCCAATCCTAAATCTTCAATATGTTTTTCTTCAGCCGTTTAGAGGACTTGCTGGTGTGTTTGCCGTGTCATTGTCCTTCTGTAGAACCCAAGTTGGTTTCAGCTCGAGGTTGCGAACATATTTCCGAACATTCTCCTTCACAATGTTTTTGGTAGACAGCAAGTCCTCCAGGTCCTGAAGCAGCAAAACAGCCTCAGACCATGACACTACCACCACCATATTTTATTGTTGGTATGTTCTTTTTCTGAAATGCGACATTACGTTTATGCCAAATGTAACATAACACACCTTCCAAAAAGTTCAACATTTATATTTATTTTCCCAAAGGTCTTGGGGATCATCAGGGCGTTCTCTGGCAAAATTGAGATGAGCCTTAATGTTCTTTTTGTTCAGCAGTGTTCTTCATCTTAGAAGTCCAGAGTCACGATCACTGACCTCAACTGAGGCAAGTGAGACCTGCAGTTCTTTAGATGTTGTTGTGGTGTCTTTTGTGACCTTTTGGATAAGTCATCAAGGTGGTCTTGAGGTAATTTCAGCTGACTGGAATGTTCACCACTGTTTAGTGTTTTTGCCATTTGTGTATAATGGCAATGTGTAACATTTTCAATACAAATCTCAGTTAATCTCAGTTCATTTTTAACAGGGGAGGCAATCACTTTTTCACACAGTTGTGTTATCATTGACAATTTGTTTGATGATCTGGAACATTTAAGTGTGACAAACTTGCAAAAAAATGAAATCAGGAAGGAAGAACACTTTTTTACACCACTGTATTTATTCAATCATTCATTTTCTATACCGCTTATCCTCATTAGGGTCGAGGGCTACTGTATTTATTGAGAGATAAAGATCTTACATGTGAAAGGTAGCCATTCCTAAATACATTATTCATTGTTCAATGTTTCATGGATTAGACCATTCTAGATTATGATGGAGTTTACCAAGAATGCAGGAAATGCAGTCCAAATAACTGCATTTCCTTAAAATTATACAGTATCACCTTTCAAATGATCAAACTTCCAGCTAACATGTACCCATTCAACATATAAAATCACTAACACATTTATTTGTCCTTCAAATGAATTATATTGGGCGGAACTATACATATTTTACATAACTCTTAAACACTGACATGCATTACTGCGGTTGCACGTGTGATGGATGTGACTGGAGGAGAATTTTCATTCCATGCCAGGGTTGGACACAGATGGTGCACGGGGCTTCATTCATTCATTCATATATTACAAACCCTCAGGTCAATGACAAAGCACAGAGAGTCATTCCGGTGCAGGTCAAGCCAGGGAAACCCCCTTCCATGGTGTTCCACGGGCTACCTTCATCACAGCATTGATGCTGCATGGCAACAAGAGGAGGAGGGGGACCAAGATCAACCAAGGGTGACCTTAGCTCTCACACTCCCTAGAGAGCACATACTCTATTGTTTGTAAGCGTGAGTCTGCTGAATGCATATATGGGTGAATAAAAAGCATTTGTGTAACATCAACCCTCTTGATGAAATCTAATATGGAATACTGAATTGTTTTTGAGAGGTAATGGTGTTTAAAAGACAGCACATCGCTGCTTTGTTGGTGCGAGCCAGTCGTCCCAGACCTGCACCAAACCCTTCTCACGTTGATTTCCATTCCAGACAACAGAGCATCACAAACTTTTTCCACCGAGGAACACACACTGAAACCTTGAAGGATGTGGCGGGCACTTGCGTATCTTTCAACTTTTGTTTATTGAACATGCTCAAATCAAGCAATGGGCGGATTTAGCTGAATATAAAAAAAGTATTTTTTCCCAATAGGAAACTGTTTGAAAAAAGTGTATTGTCTTATAGTTAGGGTCCTTGCTTTTCCAAGGAGTTTCATTGCAGCAAATGGCAAAAAAGCCGAGAATGTGTATGTACACACTACTAATGAATAATTTTGACTGTACAAGTTACTGTACGAGGCCACATCGACGCTACTGTTGCATCTCACAGAACACTAAGTATGTTGCGTTGAAAGACTGCGCAACAAAATGCATATCTGAAGGCTTGAGGAGAAAACATTATCAGTGAAGCACAAAAACTGGAGCTGTCAATCGATTAAAATATTTATTCGTGATTAATCACAATTTGTCCATAGTTAAGTAATAATTTATCGCAGATACAAATGTGTTTTTATCAGTAATAAGTAGAAATGTAAATTTCTTTGGTAAATAATTTGATCCGCAATTATGTTACAAAATGAAATTTTCTGTAAAGAGATACCAATTTTGGAAATATCGGCCATTATTTTGACAAAAGATAATACATATAGAAATCCCCCAATTTTTGCATGTGTTTAATGCGCTTTGTCCCATTTTGTTTGACCGTCTTTAACACACCATCTAAGTTTGTCCCACACTGCACATATAGAAAACTATACTGTATTTTCACCATTTTTCTTTCACGTCATATTTGGTCCCAAAAGCTGATGCAACGTGGGAATGTGTAAAGGTAAGATCTGATGACCTTATTGAGTGCTAATGTGCATATTGGTTCAGTACACAACCTCTCTGAAAAACAAAGCAAGTCCCGGCTCGTACTGGTAGATGCTGGGTCTGTATTCATTTGATGCTTTTAATTTGATGTTTTTTCTCTCCTAGTTTTACACAATACATAATAATTAAGATAAATGACATATAATGCATGTAGGATTTTCCGACAGCCTCCAGCATACCCGCAACCCTAATGAGGATAAGTGGCATAGAAAAGGGGTGGATGGATGTTTTACTGACAATTTTTCCCGATGACTAGCTAGAGCTCTGCGGTGCCAATGCTAGCTCTTCAGCCGTGGTCACATTGACGTAAGCCCCCAAATACTGTGGCTGTCCTCGGCTATGCCTGCTGTTAACGAGCAGCTTTTACCCAAACTTTACCTTGCAGTTCAAAGCAAAAAACGACTTGAGAGACGGCCTGCTGCTAAAAAAAAAAAAAAAAGAACACTTAGTTAGTTGGGACATGCCAAAATGCCACTGCATAAAAGACAATAAAAACAAACCGGCAGTGTTTAGTACCGCAGGTCGCTTCTCTCCCGCAAGTCAATGTGGTCTGTGACAATTCAATCACAACGCAGGAGATACAAATAACTTTGTCTTGTTGCGAGAATCATCTGCCAGGGCTTTGAAGCTAAATTTGCCATTGAAAATACTTTTTTTTTCTGTGTCCATTTGTGCTCAATATTTGTTCCTGCTTGTAGCTCCATAGTCACCTCTACTTCCTCAAACTACATTGTGGTTCCTCAAACTACGATGTGGGCAGAGGGTCAATCAGGATGTGCACACATTAAAAAAATTGTGCTGTTAAGAAAACTGTTTCAAATATAAACCTCGCAGTTGATTAAAACGAAAAAGTCATGTGATCAAGGTTGTACCATTTTGACTACACGAGGGGGTCCAAGGCTGCTGCGGAGCATACATTTTTACGGAGAACAAAACCAATTTTGATACAAAATTAGCCTAACTTGTTTTAATAAAGAATTGAAAATGATGCGTGACTTGAAACTTTAGTTGCACAATCCAAAGCAGCTGAAGTGAGCGCCACGACGACTGTCAACATCGACGGATGTATTGGCTCATCATCCAATAAAATCATCCAAAGTGTGGAAGTATCCTTGAAAGATTAAGATAAGCCCAGGAAAGGAAAGTGTAACTTGGGTCAGCAGCTTCTTAAGAATATTACACGACAACAACAATCAATTTCGAGTAAAGCTGTTCCGACAAATTCTGTTTCTATCAATAATGAAATGATATATAAATTGGGCTTCTGACAGAGTTCTGTAAGCAGTGTGACGTGTGTTGCCCACTCGCCGATAGTGACCGTGTTCCGATTTTGCTCATCTTGCACTGTGTCACTAAATAAAAGGTAGTTCTTGCACACCTACGCCGTGAGGTTAATTTGAAGATAATGGTGATCAATGAAGTCACCAAAGCACTGTCCAACAGCCAATATGATTAATAATATACAATAAATGAAAATTTCACTGATATGGAAAACATTTTGTCTTAGTCATCTGTTCTTTGAGTCAATATGGTATTTTTCAGTCTAAGTGAGATACAAATTGTGTTTAATTTTAGTTGTCAGGCCAAGAAAAATCAAGCTGCGGGCTGCAAGTGGCCCCGGGGGGCCGCTGTTTGGGCTCACCGTAGCGAAATGAATATAAGACAAAAACACACAGTGTAGTTTCATTTGGCCTTTTTTTCCACCAAACACAACAAGAGCACTTTGCTGTAGTCCTCCGCTAGTGGTAGTTGATGTTTGCGTCTGGGATTTAAAAATAGCCAAGGTCTATTATTAACATCCTTCATGTGTGCGTGACATCCGTTCAAAAAAAACACTTGACGGGTTTGTTTTTAGATTATGGAGCTAAAAACGGCCAATAACTGATCAAACTCATGTTGAGGTGACATCAGAAGATGATTGCCGACGAGCTTCGACTCTCCAGAGACGTCTCGGATTGGAGTATATATGCATTATTACTAAATAGCAAAGGAAGATGACAAACGCAATGATGAGGCATGATATGCTGTGTGTAGCTGTAGCTGTGGTGTGTACCCTTGCTTCTATGACGATAATGTAGTAGTAGTAGTAGTACTGTATATCCATTCCAAAGTAGCAGTTTAGAACGTATAGGTCCTACAGTCATAGACCTCAAACAAATGGGAACAGCTTGAAAAATTTACTGTTGCCTATAAAATGATACAATCGCCATTGAATTGTAAAAAATGTGAAATTATTAAATATTAAAATACCTGGACCTTATTTGTCTCATTTAAAGCTAAAGGGGGTCCTCAGTTGTGAGTTTTGTTGTAGTTGTCACGTTGTGAGGATGACAACATAACAAAACAGACGACTGTCAGCCAAGCCCTGGCAAATCAGCTTATTGTTATAGTCATGGAAAAGTTGCTAGTGCTAGTTCCTAGTTTTTTTAATTATCATATTTTATTACTTGATAATGTGTTAACAGTATGTCCTTCATGTGTTCTGTGTACTGTGTGAGTGACTTAGGAATTAATTCAGGCATACCCGCCAATTTACACCAAAACTCCCAAATCCCAATTCTACCCATAATCTTACCCTTTACCCCTACGTCTCGTGCGTTCATGAGAATCAGGTGGTGTCCCAACTCTCCTTAAATCGAGGGGTTAGGGGTAATAAAGGCTAGGAACCCGTGGCGGCTGCTGGTCATTCAAGGATGGGAAGCTCATTTCTTCCCGGCCTACATCATAAATGTGTTTATTTATTTTTAATGTACGTTCTACCCTGCGTTCCTTTCCTGACCCTATCATACCAACTAGGCGTCTTTTCCGTTTCTTGTTGAGGAAAGAAACCACAAAATGACAGAAGAGTCACCAAACACAACGCTAGTCGTTTTTAACAAAGACATAGTCGCTGGGGATCGGCAAACTCTCCGGATCAGTTGAGAACCACAGAATTAAAAACTTGCGGGTGAAGGTTTATACTGCAAGATCGCTGATTTCCTCATTTCACCGTCAATCAAAGGGGGATCCTGCCTCAGACAGATCATCCAGTCAACATGCAGAAGCCGAGCATCAGGGCCAGCCCACTCCACCATAGAACCACAGAGAGGTTCAGCGTCCGATGGTCGGAACTAAGCCGAGCATTTATCCAATGACTGTCCAGTTTCGTGCAGTGGAACAACCCACTCTCTGCTTCCCTTCCAAGTCAGTATACACTCCGTGTCCGACTGTAAACATTTTTAAAAAGTGCTTTGAAGCTGCGGGGATGAGAAGGAGTTGAAGATGAAGGTTTTCTAGCGCATATTTAGTCAATAAAATGTACACACATATTTCACCACTTTTTCGGGGGGACATTTTAGGGGAAGCTGAGCTTGGAGCAACCGCCTCTGCAACCCAAGAACCATCTGAATTCAAGCGTTGCGACCCAAATTGGAGCAAACATGTAATAGCAACTTGTGGCATTTTGCAGATTTATAAATATATTTATAAAAGATAGAAATGGGCATTTAAGACCAAAAGTAGAAATCTATCTTGTTTGTGCTGTGATGTTAGGCAATGTGGTTGCTATTTAGTAAACCTAATTTATTTTCAATAGTTTTTGTATTACATCCATCCATTTTCTATGCTGCTTATCTCACTAGGGTGGCGGGTATGCTGGAGCCTATCCCAGCTGACTTCGGGCGGGAGGCGGGGTACATCCCGGACTAGTCGCCAATCAGGGCAGACATACAAGCATTCACACTCAAAATCATACCTATGGACAATCTACAGTTGCCAATTAACCTAACGTGCATATTGTTGGAATGTGGGACGAAACCGGAGAAAACCCACGCACGCACATATAATTTGGATTTGTGTATATTTATACATATACATACATACATATATATGTATACAATATATATAAAACACATGTCATGTGTTTTTACTGCATGGACTGGCGCTGTCTGCTCCATGTCGTTTGTGCTTTGCAAGTATTTTCCCAGGACAGGTGCTGGATGCAAATATGTAAACAACCAGGCAAGGCTGCATCCCTGCCGTCCAGCCCGGGCACCGAGCACCCAAATCCGGCGTGCATACCTGCATGGATCCGGGTCTGCCCTTCACCCGGGTGCTGAGCTCATCGCGGCCGATCTGGCTGTGGTTGTGTCGGCTGTAGAGCAGGCGGACAGGCACCGTGTCCTCCTTGCCCAGGAACCTGCCTTCTTTACGAGGCAGGTTTACGGAGCTCGACGAGGCGTCCCCTGGACCGGGGGGAGGGGGAGACCATGCATTTTTATTATTATGAGGACAAAAAAAACACATCCACCCCCCTCCATATGAATTGTCCCTTCCTGTTATTTAACCATTTTCTGTGGCAAGCTATAAATACTAGGTATGAAGATAAATACTTTTATTACCATTAAGGAACTGGGGGTTGCTCTGGTGACCGACGTGCATCAATCCACAGACGCACAAAAGGGAAATCCACCATGAAGAACGCATCTTCTTCCTCCTCCTCCTCCTCCTCCTCTCAGTCTCCGTTGATGGGAATTACAAAACAATGCGGTAATCCACGAGTGGGCTCTGGCGGGGTCCTGCCTGCGCTAGGGGAGGCTGCTGGTCTGGTTTCTGCAGTCCCTGTGATCGGAGGCCATTGGGGGTCCGGACGAGACCGAACGCCGAGCGCGTCTGAGCGCACCGAGACGCGGCGGTTCGACAGCGGAAAAAGAAAGGAGGGTGGGCGAGGGGGGTGTAGAGAGGATGAGAGGGAGGAAGGGAGGGGTGCATGGAGGGCCAGGGGACACCTCCTTAAAACACATCAATATCCAGCGGCTTACTGCAGAAACGCCTCATGCATAAACATGAGCAAGGAGGGATGGAAGCTGGGAAGCTGCAGGCCGGGCCTCCCACCACCTGCGCCCTCTTCTATGGGTCCTGAAGCCCGCCAAGGAGCGCCATTCCTCAGACTCCTCTCCCCGTGACTCACGCAGTCATCTGCAGGGGCGAAATAAATCAAAGCGCATCGAAAGAGGAGGGACGACGAGAGACGTTGCATTTTTAACACCCGGCTTCAATTATTCCTCAGCATCATTCAGTAGTTACTGGAGGGGAAGCGAGGAAGAGTTAATGATACAATTTCAAACATCCATTTTGATGAATACATTCCATATTCATGCAATTATCAGTTGTTTTCTTTAATGTCGCACTGTTGGCTGCATGCCTCAGAGGTAAAAATCATTTTTGTAAACCGCTCCATCACCGTGCATCCTGCAAAACTTCGCCATTAGAGTTGCAGCAGCCGACCAAGTGTATGAAATATACCTGGGTATACCTTAGGGTATCAAACAGCCAAGGTCACAGTATCGCCCACTGGGCCAGGTTATGTCCCCTATATAATGTATCATTTGCCTATTTTTAGAGGATCATTTAAAAATGACGGCCATGCCTGCAATCGGTAGCTCTGCACGCACAGCAGCCCATGTTATTATTGCTCACACTTATTTCTAGATCTTATTATGCCCCTTTTTGTGCACTAAGGGTTAGTGGGGATTATCTTACGAAATTGTCCAAATAAATATTTTCTTTTGTATGGATCATGTTATACTGTAAAATTTCAGCAGGTATGTTCTGGCACAGCGGAGTATAAATCTGCAGAACACAACTGAACACTGCAAATATCCGTGAAAATGTTAGTCGATATATCAATGTTGTTTTAGGTATTCAGTTTCCATCCATTTTTTCCCCATTTATCCGAGGTCGGCTCGCGGGGTCAGCAGCCTAAGCAGGGTAGCCCAGACTTCCCTCTCCCTGGCCACTTCGTCCAGCTCCTCCCAGCGGATCCCGAGGCATTCCCAGGCCAGCTGAAAGTCATAGTCTCTCAGTGTCCTGGAACTTCCCCAAGGTCTCCTACCAGTCGGACATGCCCTGAACACCTCCCCAGGGAGGCGTCCAAACCAGATGCCTGAGCCACCTCATCTGGTTCCTCTCAATGCAGAGGAGAAGCGGTTCTACACGGATGACAGTGCTTCTCACCCTATCTCTAAGGGAGAGCCCAGCCACCCTGCGGGGAAAACTCATTTCAGCCGCTTAGGGGATGTAAGCTGGCCCAGGGGGAATAAAGTGGCCTGTGCTACTTTAACCCCCAGAATGCAATGGGCTGGGGGTACACTATGGCCTGTTACATGTTTTCACCGGAGTCAAGTGCTCCTTTGCCACTTTGTGCTGTATCGCTGTTGTGCATAAAAGGCACCGACAAGGAACAAAGAGACAAAGTCAGCTTGACCATTTTCAACATTTGGAGGAAGTACACAGACACCATGCAAAAGATCAGGCATTTATTCACTTGCACTTTTTACACAATACAGAACCCAGGGAAGCAGGATGCTTTCACAATGACACGGCATCCCACAATTAGATGAGTTGTATACACCTGGTGAAAAAGTGTTTACCAGCGTCCTAATTTTGATATTTATTAATATTTGTCACACTTATATTTAAAAGTGTGTGATCTGAAACATTTTAATCAATGAGTTTACAACTGAACACAAAATTCAGCTTTTAAATGAAACATTAATAATGGAGGAAAACAAATCCAAAACTATATGGCTGTATGAAAGTGATTTCCCAATTTTGTTATCAGCACTATAAGAGACCCCTTGCAAGTTATCACGAATGGTTGATTGCAGTTGTTGCTGATAAAGGTTTAGTGGACAATCCCTTTTTCACATACGGCCATGTAGGTTTGGATTTTTTTTTCCTTCATTAAATAATCAAAGGTTTCATTTGAAAACTGCATTGTGTTCAGTTGTGTTGTAATTGAGTCATATTTTAATACATTAGTGTGACAAACATGCAAAAAAATAAGAAAGAGGCAAACGCTTTTTCGCACAACTACAAGATAAGATACACACCGGTTTACTGTCATTCGATCATCCATGCCTCGTCTAGCTCCTTCCACACCATCTCTAAAGAGTTTGTGTGTGGCTTCTCTGCATAAACAGCAGCAATACAGGAACCGGTTGGGGGAGTCACCCTGACAATTTTTTGATAGCAGGGACAGGACACTGTGTGTAAGGGTATTGGACAATGCCAGGACGAGGGTGAGTGGCAAAGTACCACGCACTCATACAAACAAAACAACAAGTAAACAATTACCTGCTTGCAGGATGACACACAGAAATATCCTGCCTCACTGTGTTCTGTATAAAAGGCACATGATGATAAATGGTGACTGTTGCTGCACCTCTTTTGCGAGATCTGTGTGTAAAATAAACTTGTGGCATTCCATGTTGGTGCCATTTATACACAACTCCCAGTGGCAAAACCCCATCTTTTACTTGCCGTGTGCAAGGGTCTAGAAACTAAGTGGCTCTTGTAAGGAAGGGCCAATACATTTTATTCTGTACTTCCTGTCTTGTCATCAAATCCCAAGAATTCCACGGGTGTCATCACTTGAGTAAAAAAGTTGCCACAGCGTCATTGGAGAATCATCACAAGCATCACTCTGCGTTACATGCTTTTCACATGCAGCTTTTGGGTTTAGTTTCCGTCTTTTGCGTTTATAAGCTTTGACTTTCCTCTTTACTTTCCTGCAGATCAGTGAAGGAGTATCTCGGTCTGTGACGCTTCCGCTCGCTTTCCTGGGCAAGTCCATGTTGCTGTCAGCCTCATCTGGTTGATTTGTGATAACATCGGGGCTTCCTAAGTATGACACACTGCGTAGATCTTGATGGGCAGGAGGTGTCAGGCTGTGCATGTCTGTGTGAGATACTTGCACATCAAGGCTGACCTGAGGAAATAACAGGGCAGTGCGGGACAAACGTTCACCACTAGAGGGCAGAGTTTCGACCTTCTGTGCAGATTTTTGAGGGCAGGAAGTCAAAAGATTCCGTCTGCACATAGATTGGAGTCTCGATCTGTGTGAGGTGGTAACCCGCTTCTTGCTATTGCAGTGAATCGGAGGCGCCGACTGAGTGGCTGAAGTAATGTTTAATGTGTGTTGTGAATAAAGTTCGTCTGGGCTCTCAACAGGGATGTGTTGCTCCGCTTTTATAATCTTAATGGTGTCATGATCTTGCTTGCTGCTGTGTTCAGTTCTTCCAAATGATCCAAGGTCAACCACAGCAGTAGAAACAATGCACTTTGGTCTGATGGAAAACAAAAATGGGACTTAGAAAGAAACTTTAAAAGTGATCGTCTATGTGTTACCAAAGGAAACTTGAAGAAATACCTTTTAAATGTGCTCATGCGAGTGAAGCTGCAGTGTAGAGTTGAACGCAGTCTATCCACCACCTGGTATGCATTGCTCTTGGAGAAAGCCTTGTGACGTTCACTCTGCAGGTGCTGGATTAAATAAAAGTGGCAGAAAAAATGAGTAAAAGATAGGAGTATCACAAGATTTTGCAAGATTAAAGCATGACAAGATTTCTCCTTCCAGGCACAATCCATACACACACGGCCTCCATATTTGCATTTGCATGCATTTGCATGTGTGTCGCCATAGCTTGTTATTTATGCACATATTAACCACAATTAGTATGAAAAGGATTAAAATATAAAAATGTTTTACTGCGCTTTATTTTGATAATGCACCAGAACGGCCGGTCTGCCTAACTGGCATTTGCGCACATGTGACCGGATATGCGACATGTCTTGTGTTTACTTAACTTTGTTTCTTATTATCAGGAAAATGAACAATGTGTGGTCATTGACAACAGCTTGTCACATGCTGAGCCTATTTATGCCTGCCAGTCTGTCAGTCTTAATTTTATAGACAAAGAGTAGCAATAGACTAACATATAATATATAAATAATAAATATATAATAAACAAAGACAACAAAAATCCCCCTATTTTATCCAGGCTTACTGGAGCTTAAAAAACGTGAGTTTTAAAACTCTCTGTGTAAAACAGGGCAAGTCCCACCCCTGCAGCTTCACGGCTCACGCATGCGTGATTGGATTGCACTTTTGATGCTTAGAGCTCCACATCATGCTCTGGCGTGAAAGATGACTGTACACTGTTGGCTTGTGACTGACTTGGGGCAGGGCAGACCTGTCAACGTAAATAGTCCCCAAATACCAGAAAACCCCCCCAACAACACCATAAAAAGTTGCTAGATTTGTCGCTATTCGCATTTGAGAAAATATGTAGCCAGATCTAGCGACAAAATCACCAAATGGGTAGCTTGGCAAATATTTGCTTTATCTCTTAGCATTTTTGTAAATGTTCTATTTAATCGTGACACCTGTATTTAATGACAAATGAGCACATTGAATGTGCTTGTAAATTAAGTACGATTTAAATGTAGGCAGTCACATAAACCACAAACTGCTCACCTCTACTTTTTTTTCGTCAAAGTAGTTTTAATAGTGCTACATGTTGGATAAACCTGTGCTATCATAACCCTGGACTCTTAATTTAGACTGTTTACGGATTTCTGTAACACAAATATTTAAATTGTTATTTGTTAATTGTTTTGTTTTGAACTAAGTATATTATTGAAAAAAATAATTTCCCATGTATATATATTACTCTGCAATGGGCATCAAATTCAAATTTAGGTTTGTGTCAAATACTTTTGTACTAGTCACATAGTAGTATTGAACTAAAAATGTCAGGTAACAAAAGGAGGGTCGACAGACTCACTTTAGGTGCTCTCAGCAACTATGCCATAAAATTGACAGGTTTGCAATGTTCTTGGATCATGTTATGATGGTTGTTGAAAAAAGTTAAATGAATTTTTAATAATAAATTGCAATAACAATAAATTGCACACAGCAGCACAACGCAGCGGCGGCAAACTGCCTTTCCATGCAGTCCACCACAAAATCCTAGGAAAACTCTGTATTGTCATATACCGTACTTTTCATTGTACTATACTTTTCTTTAAAATAATTTTAAAGAGAAACCATGTTATGATTCAGAAGTTCACACATTTGTTTAAGGAAGAATGTTGAAGCACAATGTCTACTTTCATTAACCAAAATTCATTATTTATTTCATATTTAATGAAATATTAGCAATTATATACGTTTATGTTCATTATATAAGGGTTGCTTCTTCCAACTCCTTTTCCGACATGTTGAATTGTGCCAGTGTGAACATAAAATGTGTGTGAATGACTGACATTATTTGCACAGAGAATGCTTAGACTCTTCCAACAATATTCCGCTTAAGCTTTTTGAACACCAAAGAGAAGTTGAAAAATTGATGTTTTACTGTCAGAGTACAAACTAAACTTCTAATATTACAAATGGCAAGTTACGGTAAAGGTGTTGCCCTATTTTTACACTTGCATTACCTGCACTTTGTCAGAAGGAAAGTGAAAGCACAAGGAACGCACACACACACCCAATTTTATGCCATGTTGCACAAAAACCAAAAGTTACAGCAAATATACAGAGGCGTATTAACACAGCGGTTGGTGCATGCACAGGGTAAGGGCACAAAATGCAGATTACTCTCCCTTCAAGCAATTTTGCAGCTCTGTGTAAATTGGGATTGTTTTATAATTGCTGTATACGCTATAGTTAAACATATCTTAAGACCGAAGATTGACTGTTCACTTATTGATTTTCACGGTTGACTCATTTTTAAGCCTTGGCAGATGTGCATTAGTTTATCACTCACACACAAACACACAATACTAACCCTGTCTGACTTTTGAAATACCACAATGACCCAAATAAAAATGCGTTGTTTTTTATGATTGATTTATGGATGCAAACCAGTAACATGGTTTTGCCCATTAACTTAAAGCTTTTCTTTCCTGTCACTCACACACCAGGGACCTGAAAAAATGAAAAATGCATCTGCAACGGAGACGCGCTTGGGGAAAAAAAAATTCTCAAAAGTCGTGCAAGCCAGCACATCAACATAGGCGACGTTATGATGCTAATTTTAAGCTAATTGTGATCGACAACGCAAAGCACTTGAATAATTAAAGCAATAAATCTTCACTTATTAGAGGGGTCGTCTCATACATGGTACTTTAATTGCTTTAAAATAATTGAATCCTTACTGTTGTCAGGTTTTCATATCTGGCAGTGCAGCACTCGCAATAGCCGTCTCGATTTTTCTCCTTGTTCTTCTTCCGCCCAGCAGCTTGTTCTTCACATGTTGAGGCTTTGGCACTTCTACAAGATAAATCACACCAACCATACTTTGGTCAAGCACCTTTCCAAGGCTCCATTACAAGAACAAGAAGAAATACACGACTGCATGTACAGATATTTTTTAAATGCAGGGTAGCCTTTAAACAATCAAAGGACATTTAGCCACCATACCGATGTTGCTGTTTGTCCCCTGCAGGGTCTTTATCCTTAAATAAGAAGGGACTACGAGGAGGAAGCGTCTTCAGGTTTAACTCGGCCATGTTTGGCATGGTGAGGTATATTGGACAGTAATGTCTGAGGGTAATAAGCCAACAACACTTTAGAGAACAACACGCATTCAAATTTAGTATGAAGATGCCAGCTTTTATCATTTCTAACCTGCTGGAATCCTCAACCTTGATGAAGGGCTTAGGGATAGGCCCTCCTTGGAGGAAAAACAGGTTTGAGTACACATTCATTTAGATAACAGATTATTAAAAACACTCCAGAAGCCATTCACCTTTGTGTTTCCGACAGGTGTGCTTTGCTGTTGGCTCAGCTTTCACCTACAGTAAAATGAACAAATATCATCAAATAAAAAAAAAAAGTAATGTTTATTGTAGCCATAACTTTTATAAAAACGCACATTTGCTGTGGCTACAGGGCACTGGCTTGCTAGGGTCTTTTTTTTCTTCTCAACATACGCAAGCACATCTGCAGATTAGCACAAAGGTAGCGTCACAAAACACACGCAGTACAAATGCTCTCTATGACAATGTTACTTGATGTAACTGTCTCAAATGGAAACACACCATTAATGTAGAGGATTTTCACACCCCACTCCAAAGCATTTGACAGGATCTTGTGTATTTGCACTTGTTCCTAAAAACAAACAAGATTAATATTAGCCAAAAATACCCCACCCATACAAATAGCATTAAAATACCTTTTCTTTCACAGCCCTCTCCACTAAAGACTTTCCACGACTTGTGACAATCTGCAAATTATAAATTAAAAACAACTTACTGTAATATTTTGAATGAACAGGAAAATGTACAGTGGAACTTTCAAAGTCAAGTGCTATAAAAGGTCAAACAACTTGGAAGCTCGACACAAATACAAAATACCTCAAAAGACAAACTAAACCTATCTATTTCCTATGAGGAGACTTGACTGAATAGATAGGGTTCAACTTTGGAGGTTTTACTGCATGTACAAGAAGGAAGTAATCCAAGTAAGCTCACTGTGTCTGCTTGACCCAGAGACCTGCTCTTGGCAAGGTCACTACCATGGCCCGGCCGAAGCGGAGTCGAGCGAGGGAAAAGTGAACTGTGTCCAGATTCCGCACAGAGCACCGGAGAGTCTTGCTTGAGCCATTGTTTGTATTTTGCCTCCCTCTTGTTGGTAACAAGGTACTTGATTTCTTTGCTGAAGAATTTTTCAACACTCTGAGAAGAAAGCAAGAAGGTTAGAACAGTGTATGTCTTACATAAGTCACACTCCAGATTTTGTCATGGGTTGATTACTTGTTCTCTTCTTTTCAGTAGACAGATTGCTTTTTGTTGATAATGAAAATTAGGAGGACGAGGAGGAATAGGAACGAAAGTCAAAAGAAAGAAGGAGAATCCGAATGTCCAATGAAATCCGTGCTACCAAACTCGGTTCAACCTAATAAAGAAGTGCCGAGAAGAAATGCGATTGGCCAGCAGGCCATAATTGAGGTTTCAGGCCTGCATGGTGGCAACATCACTATGTGTGTGGCCATGAACCACCATGGCATCCTACACAGACATGCCCACCTATAGGCATAGAACATAGCCCTTCTACTTGAATTTCTAAACAGCGTGTATGATATGCTTGTCCTCATCATGACATAGATAACCCACAGCGGGTCAACTATGTGATAATTTGGGACAATTCACGAGTGGTTTCAAGACCACCCACAGCTTTCTGTTCTATACCTTCCACCTTATTCTCCCTTCCTCAATCCCATTCTTATCAGCCTGGAAGTGGAAGGTGCATGAAGGGAACCCACAGAGCCAGGTCCCACTTCTTCAAGCAATGGAAGAGGCTTGTGGAGATGTGGGCTGTTTGGACCACTGTTTGGACCAGGATGACATTGCTTGCGTTGTTGATGAGGCCCCTGGCCAGACAGAAACCGGAGGCATGATACCCCATGATGCTTAAGCTTGAATGGAGGGGTGGGGTCTGGGTGTTTAAAAATCAAATGTTTTGTCTGAAAATTTGTGTGATGTTTTATGTTATGGGCATTGTCATTGATTTAATGTGTTCCATTTCTATAAGTGTGTTTTCAACTTTGCTCTTTAGTTTTCTGTACATGCTCGGTAGTGTTCAGCCAAAAGCTTAGTTGGGTTTATTCAATGAATGGTATGTGTGTGTCTTCTGAAAATATGGCTGTGTTTACCAAATGAAAACAAGAGTTCCACTTTGTGAACATGTTAAGAGATTTGATAGCAAAGAGACAGGAACATAGGGTGACCTACAAGAGTGGAGGTAGGAGCACACAGGTAGACTAGATCTTGTGTAGAAGGTGTAACCAGAAGGAGGTCAGTGACTGCAAAGCAGTGGTAGGTGAGAGTGTAGCCAGACAGCATAGGATGGTGGTGTGTAGGTTGACTCTAGTGGTGAGAAGGATGAAGAGGGTAAAGGCAGAGCAGAGGACGAAATGGTGGAAGCTGAAAAAGGAGGAGTGTTGCGTGACTTTTAGGAAGGAGTTGAAAAAGGCTATGGGTGGCCAGGAAGTCCTTTCAGATTACTGGACAACTACAGCTACTGTGATCAGGGAGACAGGTAGGAGAGTACTTGGTGTGTCATCTGGAAGGAAAGTAGATAAGGAGACTTGGTGGTGGAATGAGGAGGTGCAGGAGTGTATACAGAGTAAGTGGTTAGCTAAGAAGAAGTGGGACACTGAGAGGACTGAAGAGAGTAGACAGGAGTACAGAGAGATGCAGCGTAAGGTGAAAGTAACGATGGCAAAGGCCAAACAAGGGGCTTATGATGACTTGTATGCTAGGTTGGACAGCAAGGAGGGAGAGAAAGCCCTATACAGGTTGGCAAGGCAGAGGGACAGAGATGGGAAGGACGTGCATCAGGTTAGGGTGATAAAGGATAGGGATAGAAGGGTATTGACAGGTGGCATTAGTGTCAGGGGAAGATGGAAAGAGTACTTTGAAGAGTTGATGAATGAGGAAAATGAAAGAGAACAAAGCGTAGAAGAGATGACTGTTGTGGACCAGGAAGTAGCAAAGATTAGTAAGGAAGAAGTGAGGAGGGCATTGAAGAGGATGAAGAATGGAAAGGCACTCGGTCCTGATGATGTACCTATGAAGGTATGGAAGTGTCTAGGAGAGTAAAGTTCCTGACCGGGTTGTTTAACAAGATCTTAGATAATGAGAAGATGCCTAAGGAATGGAGAAGAAGTGTGCTGGTGCCCATTTTTAAGAACAAGGCAGATGTGCAGAGTTGTGGCAACTACAGAGGAATAAAGCTGATGAGCCATACAATGAAGTTATGGGAAAGAGTAGTTGAAGCTAGACTAAGGGCAAACGTGAGCATTTGTGAGCAGCAGTACGGTTTTATGCCAAAAAAAAAAAAAGAGTACAACCGCAGCAGTATTTGCTTTGAGGATGTTGACTGAGAAGTACAGGGAAGGTCAGAGTGAGCTGCATTGTGTTTTTGTAGATCTGGAGAAAGCTTATGAGAGGGTGCCCAGAGAGGAACTGTGGTATTGTATGAGTCTAGAGTGGCAGAGAAGTAGGTTAGAGCTGTGCAGGACATGTACGAGGACTGTAAGACAGTAGTGAGGTGTGCTGCAGGTGTGACAGAGGATTTCCGAGTGAAGGTGGGACCACATCAGGGATCAGCTCTGAGCCCCTTCGTGTTTGCTATGGTGATGGACAGGCTGACGAACGAGGTTAGACAGGAATCTCCATGGACTATGATCAGAATCAGAATCAGAATCAGAAATCAGAAAAACTTTGCGTGTGCAGGCAGGCTGGAATGGGTGGAGAAAAGTGTCGGGTGTGATGTGTGACAGAAGAGTTTCAGCTAAAATGAAAGAAAAGGTGTACAAAACTGTGGTGAGACCAGCGATGTTGTTTGGTTTAGAGACAGTGCCGCTAAGGAAAAGACAGGAGGCAGAGCTGGAGGTAGCAGAGATGAAGATGCTGAGGTTCTCTTTGGGTGTGACCAGGATGGACAGGATCAGGAATGAGCATATCAGAGGGACAGCACATGTTAGAGGTTTTGGAGATCAAGTCAAAGAGGCCAGACTGAGATGGTTCGGACATGTACAGAGAAGAGATAGTGAATATATTGGTAGAAGGATGCTGAGTTTTGAATTGCCAGGCAGGAGGCCTAGAGGAAGACCAAAGAGGATATTTATGGATGTAGTAAAAGAGGACATGAAGGTAGTTGGCGAGAAGAGAGTTGGAGAGAAGAGGATACAGAAGACAGAGTTAGATGGAGGCAATTGATTCGCTGTGGCGACCCCTAACGGGATAAGCCGAAAGGAAAAGAAGAAGAAGTTGGTTTTGGCATTTGCATTTATCGTTTGGGTTTGTTTTTGATCCTGTGGCATTTCTATGATTGTGTGTGTTTTATGGTGTTTACGTGTGTTTGGATTAGGATAATTTCTGCGCTTGGACGTTGCTGTGTGTTTGCTCCTGTCGACTATCGTACATTTTAGACTTGATCCCTTTGGGCACAAAAGCTACAATTCCATGCCAAAAGGTAAAGCATACATTAATGGTATAAATATTCTACAACACATAAATCATGCAAAATATTTCAATAACCCAGTTTAAGGGTTTAGTTATAATACTGTGGGCCTAAATAGTCTGCCTCGTGTTTGAGATTTGATAACAAAACTAATTAGCTAACATGAGAAGAGGAGAAAGACATGATGAAATTAAAAAAACATGTGTCCCACCCCTCCGAAGTGCAGAATAGCTCTCTCCAATGACTCTGCTGTTTTGTTGGATGGCAGGTCGAGGTAAAACACCTTCCCAGCAAAAGGTTTAATCTTTGCCAAATTGAACTTCCGTGACGTCTTCTCGCCATTTTTGCTAGCTTTTTCTAAAAAACAACAAAGTGACAAATGTGGAGAGGTGAGCTTTTTCTTTCTAACCCACACGTCATTAGGAATGGATTCACTGACAATTTAACCAGTAAGAAGACCATGAAATTACATCAAGTTAATGCAGTTACCTTTCCAATTAGGTCCGGTTTTCCTCTGTCTGGGTTTGGGCCTCATTATATTCTCTTTTAAGGAACAAATATCATTGCTTAGCACTCTGTTGAGGGACGACATACCCCGTCACCGTCCTCATTTGACCCCTGTGAGAGCAAACATATGGATATTCATACATTATTTCTTAAAACACATACACAAAACACCGACGTTATTCGGAATGTGTTTTTTTACAACTCTTATTCCACCGCTTAAAAAACAAGCGTACTCTACTGGGAGTGGTGCCAGCAACTCACCGTTTGTTGGTTAGCTTCCTTGCTTAAGTTGCATCCTTTCGCCACTTGACGTAAATTAAATGCTTCAATGGCTGCATTTTATCATTTAATGACGGACTGTTACCCACCGTTAATAGTTGTATCTGTTTGGTTAATCCCCGTTACAGAGATTCAACATCGACATTTAACCATTCTTTCATTTCCCGCTCTATTAAATTTGCAATGGAAAGGTGACGACACACTGGGTTGCCATGTTATCACCTCTCGGTCTCATATTAAACTATTACGTTGAAACGACTGACTTTTACTTACGCATCTTTATCTTCTTGCATTGTCTTCTATTTCTTCTCCCAGGTTATTTAAAATTGTGGGATTAATCCATTGTCTTTCCATGAAACGCTGTAATGATAGTGAGTGAGACGTGTTTGCTGGTTTCTTTCGTCGAAATTTGGCAACACCGGGAAAAAGTATATTCGCCGTCGTGTTCGGATGTGATGTTTCCACACTACCTTAAAATAATAGCAAAAAACATTAAATGCATATATGTAGAATATAAATGAACCACACCATGTTATTACGAGTTTCCATAAGTGTAACATTATTGTTATTGGCACTGCTTTAAATTTTCAGTTTCAGTTTCGCGAATGTGCGAATCCGAAACTACTCTTATGAAAATTTCGTCATGCAACATCGGTGACTAGCAAGATCCTTGAGGTAAATACAAATTGTAGCTCAGGAGTGACTGTAAAGTACTAATCGGAAACTCCAAGAGGGATATCTATTTTAATACCACAACTATTTGTTGACGTAAATGAGCATTTGCAGGTAGGGACGTCCATACGCACACTGTTGATATTCCCAACAAATGAGTTTATGGCCGCATGAATACTGCGTTAGAGATTCGTATCAAAACACGTTTAACTTGCAGTGTGTTGTGTTTTCAAAAAGACATGAGCGGTCCCTCCTCTAAAGCCAAAGATGATGGCATTACCCCCATGCAACAGATGGCGGCGTCCTGCTCCGGAGCCTTGCTCACGTCTCTATTTGGTGAGTGTGTCATGTGACGTATATGCTAATTCATCAATAAGTAAAATAGTGCTACTTTATTTCCTTTATGCCTTTTAGTCCGCAATGACTCGTTTTGGTTAATAAAGAACATCGTTCAGTTAATACCAGAAGCGTTATCATTGTAAAATATGTAATTGTTACAACCTATTTGCAAAAGTGGTGGACTTTGATGTCTTTTTTTGTCTCTCACCCAGTCACACCTTTGGATGTTGTAAAAATCAGACTTCAAGCACAGAAAAACCACTTCACCAAAGGTAAATGACAATGCAAGGCAAACGTTTGCAGACACCTTCTCATACAATAACATGTGGAATAGTGACTACACTTTTTTTATGCATGTTTAGGCAAATGTTTTGTCTACTGCAATGGACTCATGGACCACATATGTGTGTGCGAGAATGGCAACAATAAGGCATGGTACAAAACGTCAGGCCACTTTAATGGCACAGCGGTAATGAAAAAATCATAAACATAAATGTCAAAATTGGGAGGGAAAAAACACATTATAACGGAATTATTTTGTGTGCCTGCAGGATGCCTTTGTCAGGATAGTACGCAATGAAGGAATCAGGTCGTTGTGGAGTGGTCTACCTCCAACGCTGTGAGGCTTTTCTTCTTCTTTTCCTTTCAGCTTATCCCTTCAGCAGTCTCCACAGCAAATCAATTGCCTCCATCTAACCCTGTCTTCTGTATTCTCTTCTCTAGAACCAACTACCTTCATGTCCTCTTTCACTACATCCATAAACCTCCTTTTTGGTCCTCCTCTAGCCCTCCTGCCTGGCAATTCAAAACTCAGCATTCTTCTACCAAAGCTTTTCTGTTTATTGATAAAGCATCATGCAGCCTTTGTCTATTAAGATGATTCATGTTTGTGGTCTCTCCAGTATGATGGCAGTGCCAGCAACTGTCATCTATTTCACCAGCTATGACCAGCTGTGCGCGAAGCTCAGGGTCAAGATGGGCGACCATGCACAGTTTGCCCCAATGGTGTCTGGAGCTGTCGCTAGAGGTGCGCTATTCCATCACAGTTAAGCATTTCACCACAATTACTTGTTTGCGTTTGCAAGGGTAGTATATTTGTTGTGGTAGTTTGTCTATCCACTGTTAATATGAATTGTCAGGGATATGCTTCATGCACATTCTTAACAAGTGTAAAAGTGAACCACTAATGAGATCACACAGGCACATTATTAACTCATGTGTAAAAAGAAGCTAACCACTGGTAATATTAAGAGTCACAGATGCACCTCAAGCACATTCTCATTGGTCACACAAGCCCAAAAACATTGAACCAATGTTAATTTCCTTATGCACACGTTTAAATGTCACACAAGTGTAAAAAGAAGTAAAAATAACTATTTGGCACCCCGCACTTGATTTAATGTACACTCTGTGCATCCATCAGTGGGCGCGGCCTCTGTAATCAGTCCCCTCGAGCTGATGCGCACCAAGCTCCAGTCCCAGAAACAGTCGTACCGCCAGCTGGCCGCCTGCGTCCGCACGGCGGTGGAGGTGGATGGCTGGCTGTCCCTGTGGCGAGGCCTGGGGCCCACGCTGCTCCGAGACGTGCCCTTCTCCGCCATGTACTGGTACAACTACGAGAGGGGAAAGAAGTGGCTATGCCAGCGCTACAACACCAGAGAGCCCACGTTCACCATGACCTTCATATCGGGCGCCACGTCTGGCTCAGTGAGTCTGCAAATGATATTCATTCACGCGTGACCTCATGAGATTTTATGTAAGAGCTGTTCAGAGTGATATTCATTTGACCGTCATTGTATTAGTGTGGTTTGCATTGGTGTACAACTGCACTGCATTTGCTGACAGATCTATTTTTTATATTTTTCTTTCATATTACAGTGCAGGGCATCACCATTGCTAAGAACATATTGTAATAACAAAACTGTAGATGTGGCTATGACCTGTGACCCTATGAGTTGTGGTCAAAAGGCTTTGGATGGCATGCTAGCATACATCTATCTAATACATGCCGGCCATGATTTTCAACCAATCATCAGTCCCCTAAAAGGATGGCAGAATGGCAAACACTCAGCCAATGACTAGCTCCAGGATGATCAAAGACTATTTACAAGAATCCCCTGCAAAGTTCCTCTCATAATAAAAAGGCTAGTGCAGGTTACAATTTGCCAAAGAACATATCATAAATGTTAATGAATTGTGGAATGTTGTTAAAGAATCTTGGAGTAGAATCACAGCTGAAAGTTGCCACAAATTGGTTGACTCCATGCCACACAGAAGTGAAGCAGTTCTAAAAAAAAAAAAAAAAAAAAAAGTGCTTAGACACCTAAATATTAGTCTAGCGAGTCATTGGATTGCCAAATCCTGGAAACTAAAAAGTTTGTACAAAAAAGCTGGTTAGTCGCATTGTTATTATAAACACTACTGGTTGTCCGTGTGTGACTGACTCAAGTTTCCACTTACACTAAAACTCAACTTACATCACAGTCGTTCGTGACCTGACAACCACCTGCATGTAAACTCATGTAAAAAAGTTAGGACACCTCATTGGCACAATAGAGCAACGCCTCTGTACAGTGTTTGCTAGTTGTATTATATAAGCAACATTTTCAAAACAGCTGTTATCTTTTCTTTCAGTTTGCCTCCATAGTGACGCTACCGTTTGACGTGGTCAAAACCAGACGGCAGGTGGAACTTGGGGAGCTGCAAGCGATGAATTGTATCTCAAGCGTCCCAGTCTTCATTTTATAAAATGTTTTTTTCCCAGTGGCATTGAACAGCTGCTTTGTGTTTCTATGTTGACAGTATCGCACCAAGCCTCCTCCACTTTCAGTGTGATGAAGAGGATTGTGGCACAACACGGCATTACCGGCTTGTTTGCAGGTTGGTGTGGCGTGTGGGGGCCAGCCTTTGTTGCCAGATGTCTTTGTTTCCTTTAAGCCTGCGCTTCTCTTCACCAGGTTTCCTACCTCGCCTCATCAAAGTGGCGCCGGCCTGTGCCATCATGATCAGCACCTATGAGTTTGGGAAGGCGTTTTTCCGCAAGTACAACCAGGAACGGACACTTGGACCTCTGCAGACCAGTAAGACCTGAAAGATTACGAGTTCAAACACTCCATCGAATACCAATTAAAAAACGACAACAACAAACACTGTGAAACTTGGAAATAAGCAGAACTGAGATTATAAAAAGCATTAAAACACTTTTAATGATAGTATTTATAATTTTATATTCAATGATGACGCACAAGTTACATTTTTGTATAGAGATGTATTACAAGTCATATTATGTGTTACTAAACATTCATGAGGATTGTGCGTGATGTGCTTCCGGGAGCATTTGGTGACATGTCCTCCACCACCGACCATCAACCATCGGAATGTTCCGAAGGCCGGTGTTGTATTGAGGAGAATAATGCTGCCCGAAGAAGTTGCGCCATTGCATAACATAGCTCAACTTTCTCATGTTCTACTTCTTTAGTTAGCAGACTGAATCAATAGAGCTTCAACTGATAAAGATGTTATTCATGGAAAATCAATTCTTTCGATTGTGCCCATCCCTGCATCTTACCACCAAGAGATGATTTTTCTGATTGGAATGTATATTAGTAGCAACTACTGAAGGATAAAATGGAAAAGTTGTCTTGAAAGGTTTTAAAAGTTGCCGGATTTTGTATGTTTCCATACACATTTTTTCCCCAAACAAAGTTTTTCAAAGTAATGACTAAAAAGCCAAAATGACTTCAATGAAATATAGTTTGTCTGATTTGTCTGTGTAAATGAGTGCTGTAAGAAGCAGTAAAGTTACGCTCCACAGCCTGAAGGGCCTGGCTTGATCACGGTTACCACAAGTCAATCACGACAGCATTGGGAATAATAATAGTTAAAGGGTGTACGTCTCAATCAAGCTGAGGAAGAATACCAATCATAATGGTCACGACCTGAGAACAAAATACTGGTTTATGCACAAAACTGAAAGCAAAGGCACACGCCAAACAAAACACCTGAGAATGCAATGACAGACAAAAAGTGCAGGTATGACAAATCAACCTGAAAGCATTAGTGAACTCTTCCAGCGTTGTTGGCACATTAATGTGTAATGACTCTTACAATGTATCTCAATACAAAGCATTCAAGTTAAACGGAACAACACAATGTGTGGAGCGCATTTTAACAATGGAAATACTACACCGCAAGTCAGGAGTGCCCAAACGTTGTCCAGCGAGGGCCAAAAACGAAAAGAGACGAGGGACATACACTTTGTACGTTATTTGTGTGCGTGGACTGGAAGCATTAGAGTCATTACCCACAGAAAATGTCTGCAGAATCTGCAAAAAGATGCTAACTTCAATGCAAGTCAAATTTAGTACTCACAAAAAGTTAGGGATACAGTATCCCCTTGCTCTTTGTAGGGATTACACTTGGGACTATCATCCAACGGCAAAACAATACAAGTAATTCATTCAGATGTCCACACAAATTTATATTTTTGATACATGACCCTGCTAGCTTGCCATTGCCGTTCTGCTCCGAACAATAAAAGCGACTATGTTCATTATTTGATTAAATTAAGGCTCCTGAACAGTCACCTGTCTCTTTTCAACGTGCCTCACACTCTTTTAAAGTATACAATGTAAAAGTACTTGACACTAATGAAAAATGGCGATAGTCATGGGAGCGTGGAAAATACAATTATTACTTTTTTTTTTTACTACAGCTTGTGTAATGTTTTAATGTGAAAGTGTGATGTCATTATTTTTGCTAATCAGACAATAAATACATAAAAATGTCATAAGCGAGGCAGTTGCACTACTGCTGCTTGCTGCAAGGGTGGTTGCGTGCATGAGCTTGAAGGTGTTTGTCACTGCTGTCCTTCCACAGCGGAAAAGCCAGCATTTTTTCCCTTTCTGCTAACACCAGCTAGCAGAAAATTAAATGCATTCAATAGATATTTTTATGCTCTGCTGAATGAATGAATCTATTTGACTGTTAAGATGGAGGATTATACTGTATTCCCAAACTCAGCCATGACAAAGTATCAACTTCTCCTGGATAAGGAAAGGCTGCATGTACTTCATATACAAATAAAAGGTAAGAACGTAAACCAAAGTAAATTGTTATTCTGTTTTTTTGATTATGCCATTAAGGAGCATTCTGTATTAATGTAAAAAAAAATTCCAAAGGAGTCTGTGCCTCACCAGCCATAAATCTCACTGCACATCCCCTCTAATGAATAATGTAAGATGAACAGATCGGAGTCATGCTGTAGAAGTTACATACAGAGTAAGTTTTACTTTTGTGTAGCACAGCAACTATGGTGCGTTCAACGACAGCCGAACTAAGTGCGAAATTTCAATGATTGAGAAAAAACATTATCAGTGACGCATAAAGACAAATATGTAAAAGGAAAAAAAATACACGCAATATGGATGCTGTACATTTTACCTGTATTGTCACATATTCATAAATTAGTATCTATAGTAATTATTACTATGGTGAAAGATGTTTTCCATGGGAACATTTTAACGTTATATATTTAATATTTTAATATATTCATTGATATTTGTATATATATATATATAAGTATGTATTTATATATATAATATTTTACAAAAATATTTATTTTTGAAAAAAAATAACCAAAAATCTTTTTGTGAGTAGTTCCTGCTAAACTATCTGAACAAAACATCTACATCTTACCTTTGTGTTATAGGTTAGTGATTCCCAACCCATAGTGGTATGCGAGCAAATTGCACAGGGTACGTGGAAACATTTAATTTTCAAGACGATAAGTAAATATTGTCATTTAATTTCATCTGAAACAAGAGACTGAAAATGGAAGCTGTGTGCTACATCTAGTTTCCTCAGGGAGACAACAACCTGTGGCACAGCTGCATTTTTTTTGCAACTGTCGTGTTACGTTCTACTTTAAAAAAATCTAGCAACACGTACAGTATGGGTGAGGGGGTACTCATGCTATGACCAAAGGGCTCTGGGGGTACACAAGGCAAAAATAATGGAGAAGCACTGATATAGGTGACAAATTAGTGTAATATCTAACAATATATATTGTTTATTATATAAAGAGTTTATTTGATTTTACAATATGCCAAGGGCCAATAAAAAAAAAACAAGCTCCTGAAAATGGCCCCCAGGCTGCACTTTGGACACACCTGACAAATATAATAAATAAAAATGGCTTTCAAAGCACACATAGAACATACATTTGTACAAAATAATACCATGTTGAGAGGATTGCTGGATGCTGTGTGTGGCGTTGGTCTACGTGGGCGTGAATCCCGGGCTGTTGACCTCTGCGGCAGGACTGGCCAAACACTCGTTAGACCTCAAACTGGCCAGAGACCTGAAACTGTTGACGGAGGTCAGAGACCCGCACAGCCCCCTGAGAGATGGCGTCTGCTCCTTTCCTAGATGGGACGGGATATGATCAACACTTTGACGAATGGACAAGTACTATGTTTAATGTGTACCTTGGCGGGGCCAGTGTGCACCAGATGATTTGGCCTCCAGAATATGGGACGGTTCAAGAGACATCTGTGATAGGCTTATGTCTGCAGGCACATTATGGAGGCTCTTGCTACAAAACAAAGATCGCCCACAGCAGCAGGCAAGTTAACTCAATAAAGTGGAAAAAGGCAAACACGAATCCAAATAGATGTGCTTTCTCGGTCTGTCTGGACTTATCGGTGGCAGAGCAGACTAAGAAAGCGGACCAAGTTGATTGACAGAGATGGGTTGTCAGCATAAGCAAGGCCAACTGTATACTACATAAACTAAGGAATCAAATAACCCATTGCCTTCTTCACCGGGGAACTAAGTCTGGGACAACAACAAAAGATGAAGACCTCCATTTACATACTCCTCCCATTGTCCAGTGCTCTTCCTCACAAGCAGCGTGTCCAAGGCGACAGCATTGGCATCCAAGGCATCAGGGGACGGCCACTGATTAGTGAGATGCGCGGTCAGCTCCCGTCGCGACTGCAAATCGTTGTTCTTCAACACTGTCCTGAAAAAAGACAACAAAGAACACTTAATGGCTTAAGATGACATTTTGGTATTTATTTAACAACATCTTTATTAGGGGGGTTGAAGTGTCATAATGTGGACCCGCTTAAGTTAATTGGTCCTGCTTGTGTCAATAACCTGTTTTTGTCAACCAGCTCATCAAGTCCCGGTCCACTTTAAGTTGATGTCGACATACAAAGTCGATATGCACAAATGGAGGAAACCATGTCAACAAACTGTTGTAATTTGAAAAATCCTCTGCGTCCAGCCAAAGTCACAAGCAAATGTGGTTTCAGTTTCAGTTACGTTGAGGTGAGTCTGCCAGTCCGAGCGGCATCAACATAAACGGGTTCCACTTTACTGACAGCTAATATTTTGTTGCTCCCTTCAATGCTTCCAATTTTGTAGCAATGCTTTGTAGAGTCATATTTGGATGAAAAACATTAACATTTTATAACCTTGTTTGTCCCGCAACCCCAATGAGGATGAGCGGGATAGAAAATGGATGGATAACCTTTTGTTTGTTGTTAAAAGGTTGAGTGGACGTCCACACATCATATTTCGTGAACTATGAATTTGACTTCATTTGCATTTCATAAGAGTGCTCTTCAGTCGTGACATGTATTGAATGGAGGGATTTAGAAGCCTACAATGAATGACTTGTCAAACAGGAACAAAAAGGTTTTCCATTATTTAAAGTTTGAATGTAGACACACACGCACACTTGACGTGTGTTTAGTCCGACCTTTTTAGCAGGGTGGGAACCAACGGATTCTTCAATTATTTCAACTATAACTATCTGAAACTATCTGAAAAAGTCAGTTCAGCAATGTCTTCTATTTGGAGTGAATAAAAGCAATTGCAATGCCAGCACTGGAGAGAACGGTCAGCCCACCAGCCAAGTTCTAGTAAGGTCCAAGCGAGCGCTAAGTGAAACCAAGTTTCTCATCCTGCTGTGGAGGTGGACCCGATGATCAGGAAACTTCCAGAAACTGTTTGTCGGTGGATTGGTCTGGTCTGGTCTCAACCAGCCCTTTGTTAGGATGCTGGGTGTCTCAAACAGGGTGACTCGTAATGAAACTATGTGTTAATTAAATTAATGAAAAGAACAGGGTGCCCTTGTTCCAAGCAAAAGGTCTTGTTAATGTGTTATCAGTCTGCTGTAGTTAAGCACGTACATATTGCAGTGCCCATTCAGAACAGAGTGGAAAATATTCCATCTCAAACACCTGCAACATCAAGGCCACTCACTGTGTCATCAATGGCACTAACCACCCTATCACCTGGGCAGTGCAACTCACAGTTGGTCCTGTAGCTCCAAAATGATAAACTCCAGCTGCTCTTTCTCCAGCGAGTGTGACAGATGCGTGTCCACCAGGCTCTGCTGAAGAGCTTTGTGATGCGTCGTCGCCTCAGCCAGCTGGGCCTCACGCAGACGAACCAGCTCCTCCAGGTAGGACTGTTGCCAAACAGATACAAGCAAACCCTAGTCATTCATTATTTATGTGAAACCCGAAACAAGCAACAGGCCACTCAGGCCCTTTGTTATCAAATCAGCAAAAAAGGCGATACAAATACATTTTAGCAAATGGGACGTTTTAATGTCCCACTGAAAAGTGTCAAATCAATTTCTATTGTTTGTACACTGTATCGAATTGTTCTGTTTTTAATATATATTGATATTGTAGTATCTTAATTTAAAAAAGGTTACTTAATAAGCTTTGCTTCTTCCTACTCCTTTTGGGCATGTGAAACCGTCAAGTGTATTAAGTGATGTATTCCAATGTAATTTACATGCATGTTCAAATAAAATTAAACCACAACCTGTATCTACAGGGTGATTGAAAATTAACTCCCTATTTTGAAAGACTTGTAATTTATTCTTATAATTGTAATATATTTTGTGTGTATGTTCCATGATGTATGGAAATTAAATCTATGCTCATTTTCTTTTCAGATCAACTATATTGTTTGAAATGTATATATACAAAGTGATATCTTCCATCCCACAGGAGTTCCTTGTGAAATCAGTTGATCCAAGTCTCTGATCCTAGGTTGTTACCAGGCGGAAAATGCTGGAGCCCATGATGAATTTTAAATAAAACTCCAGGCTATACATGTTTTTTATCATATTCATTTCTTTTAAGAACTACAGTTCAGAAAAAAATTACTTCAAATTTGAGAGTACCTTTCAATCACTCTGTAGATGCATATCCAATCATTTACCACAGTGATTTATATCACTACTTATTATAAACTGTGATTAATTAAAAATATTTAAATTGACAGCAACAATTGACACAAACACATATTATACTGTATATTAAAAAAATTACAGGAACACTTTTTAATCACAGTCTAGTATCCTATCAGTCAAACTTCTGGGATATTGATCTGCTCAGTTAAGTAGCAGAGGGGGTTGTTAATCAGTTTTAACTGCTTTGTTGTTAATGAAATGCAGGTGCATCAGAGGGGCAACAATATGACAGATCCCAAAACAGGAATGGTTTTCTAGGTTGAGGCCACTGACCCCTCATCTCTTTAGGCTGATTTTTACTGACTGACTTTCTACTGCTGTAGTTTTAATTTGGCTTGAATCTGTTGATAGCATGTCACGGTAACTGGACGCTACAAAGGTTGCACAAGTAGTCCAACTCCTCCAGAATGGCACGTCAATATGTGCCGTTGCAAGAAGGTTTGCTGTGTCTTCCCAGCACAGTCTCAAGAGCATGGAGGAAATTCCAGGAGACAGGTAGTTACTCCAGGAGAGCTGGACAGGGCCGTAGAAGGTCCTTAAACCCTCAGCAGGATCAGTATCTGCTCCTTTGTGCAGGGAGGAACAGGATGAGCGCTGCCAGAGACCTACAAAATGACCTCCAGCAAGCCACCGGTGTGAATATTTCTGACCAAACAATCAGAAACAGGCTCCGTGAGGGTGGCCTGACCCAACGTCCTGTAGTGGGCCCAGTGCTCACTGCCTAGCACCGTAGAGCTCGATGGGCATTTGCCATAGACCACCAGGCATTTGCCATAGACCACCAAAATTGTCAACTACGCCACTGACCCTGGGCTCCTCACCGATGGGAGCAGGTTCAATCTGAGCACATGCGACAGACATGGAAGGGTCTGGAGATGCCGTGAAGAACATTATGCTACCTGCAACATAATTCAGCATGACTGGTTTGGTGGTGGGTCAGTGATGGTCTGGGGAGGCATATCCCTGAAAGGACACACAGACCTCTACAGGTTAGATAATGGCACCCTGACTGCTATTAGGTATCGGGATGAAATCCTTGGACCCATTGTCACAACCTATGCTGGTGCAGTGGGACCTGGGTTCCTCCTGGTCCACGACAATGCATCGACCTCATGTGTCTAGAGTATGCAGGCAGTTCCTGGAGGATGAAGGAGTTGATACCATTGATTGGCCCCCACGTTCACCTGACCTAAACCTAATAGAACACCTGTGGGACATTATGTTCAGGTCCATCCGGCGCCGCCAGGTTGCTCCTCAGACTGTCCAGGATCTCAGTGATGCCCTGGCTCAGATCTGTGAGGAGCATGCCCCGACGTTGTCAGGCATGTGTACAAGCACGTGGGGACCACACAAACTACTGAGAATCATTTTGAGTTGCTACAATGACATTTTGGCAAAACGGGCCAGTTTCGTGCATCATTTTTTCACGTTCATTTTTTGGGTGTCTTTGATTTCCCCCCTCTATAAGGGTGATTATTTTCATTTCTAACAAATTATGTGGCATCAGTTTGTTACTAATACATCACCTACTTATTATCAGGAAAGATATTCAAGGTGCCCTGTGATTGACTGGTGACCAGTCCAAGGTGTACCCCGCCTCTCGCCCTAAGACAGCTGGGATAGGCTCCAGCCTACTCGCGACCCTAATGAAGATAAGCGGCATAGAAAATGAATAAATGAATGATATTGAAGGTCATTTTTCCCCTGTTTAAATCTGATGTTTTCAAAGTGTTCCTGTAATTTTTTGAGAAGTGTGTGTGTATTATATATATATATATATGAACCCCAGCTGATTTTGTAAGTTTGCCCACCAACAAAGAAAACATCAGTCTATAATTTCAATGGTAGGTTTATTTGAACACTGACAGACAACAATGACAAAAAAATCCAGAAAAATGCGTTTTAAAAAGAGTTATAAATTAATTTGCATTTCAATGAAGAAAATAAGTATTTGATCCCCATATCCGTCAGCAAGATCTCTAGCTCCCAGGTGGATCTTATACAGGTAACAAGCTGACATTGGCAGCCCTCTCAGCTCGTTACCTGTATAAAAGAGACCTGTCCACAGAAGCAACAAATCAATCCAGATGCCAAAGTCTGCACCATGGCCAAGACCAAAGAGCTTTCAAGGATGTCAGGGACAAGATTGTGGACCTACTCAAGGCTGGTATGGGCTACAAGACCATCGTCAAGCAGCTGGGTGAGAAGGTGACAACAGTTGGTGCAATTATTCGCAAATGGAAGAAACATAAATTAACTGCCAATCTCCCTCGGTCTGGAGCTCCATGCAAGATCTCATCACGTGGAGTTTCAATGATAATGAGAACGGTGAGGAATCAGCCCAG
>QODF01000072.1:1574740-1699740 GCA_024372805.1 Oostethus manadensis
ATATATACACACACACACACACACACACTATTTTCAACTATTTACAGCGGTTCAAAAATGTATTAGGACAAATTGATATACATATATATATATATATATACATACACATACATATGTATATCAATTTGTCCTAATACATTTGAACCGCTGTAAATAGTTGCCACTAATACTCGAGGAGAAAAGTCATCTGTTAATTGTCCTAAGTACTTCTTGATCTAACATTTTTAAGCATTATGCAGCACTGGGATTAACATCAAGCATTGAAAAAGTAGAACCATGCTCTTGTCAAAAATGTTCCCTTGTGACATTTCCAAATCCCATCCAGGAAAATGTCACACTGCATATTTTATTCATGCATTTCCTTCATCTTGGATGTGGGTTACCTTCTGCTCCAGCGCCATGCGATATTTCTGCTCCAGGCGCTTGCATTTGCTGACCAAGTTGCTTTGCTCGGTGAAGATAGAGGCGGCCGTGGCCATTTTGTCAGGCGTGCTGCTCTCGCTGCCGCTGCTGCCCAGGGTGCGCATCTCCTCCTCGTCACTGCTGATACTGTCTGCACTGCGGACAGGGGAGCGACGCCGCTGTCGTCAGCGAACATCCATGCACACTCTACAGGTAATCAGGTACAAAACACTAGTACTTTTGAGTGAACTTCAAGTAAGGCGTGTAGTCAATCACTGAGACGCCTCCGCCATCAAGACCCTCTCCCTTCAGACAGAAGCTAAAAGGGACAAGACATAACAGGGTTTGTTCATGACTGCTTAGCCATCATCCTAAAACACTACAAAACAAAACCAACAGGTGGAGCAACCTAACACTTGACTCTTATGTCCCTCCTCCAAATATTAAACCCAACAGCCTGACCCAGCTCAAGGACACAAAGACGAGGTAGAAAAGCATCGGTACCTGAAGTCGATGGTGTTGAGCCCAATGAGTGTGTCCGCCAGAAGCCCCGCCTCCTCTCCAAGCATGATTGCTCCTTCATCATAAAACCTCCTGTAGCCAAACACGTTCATGTTACAATTGACTGCTTCAGTTGTTTACCTCATTGGCTAAATACAATGGAACCAGTTTAAGTCCACATCAATCGTAAGCGGTTGTCGACTTTGAGAGTTTGAGCTTTGAGGGTTCCATGTTATTTTCGCCTCTTCTGTAGATGCAGTCTGCACACGGAAAACCTGTCCTAACCAAACTGAGTGTACACCAGGGGTCTCAAACTCGTGCCATGGAGGACCGAGACTTGCTTGTGTCATTGCGATCTGTGGTTATGTCAAAATGGCTTCAGCCTTGGACAAAATGTTCTCTTTTCTTCTGCAGTAGACTTCCCAGCCGTTCTCTCGTCCTCCTTTCCACAACTAACAAAATACACCCATTTAATTATTTTTGTAAATTGTTAGCCACTGGAAGAAATTAATCCCTTTATCACCTATTTTATGTCTCTGGCACAAGTCACAAGTAATTGTGCAAGAAATGGCTACTTTTAGTTATGTGTTAAGTGTTAAATGGGTTCCACCGTCCAAGATTTTCCAAAGATAATAACTGTTAGTTTTCAGTGACATTCCGCACTCCTAATAAAGTGCCCAATGAGCGAATCCGACCTGGTAGTTTTCAATTCCCTCAGAGCAGATGAGATGTATTCGGATAATCTTTTCTCCATCAGAACCACCCGGATCCACGCTAGACCCTGAGGAGACAAAAATGTGGTGGAAGATGAATATTTTCACATTATTACATTAATTAAAAAGGTTTTAGCTGAAGATCTCACGCAATAGGTTTTAATGGTATTAATCCATCCTGCATCAGGTTTTTATTCATTAATTTTCTAACACTTAATATCTTCAGAGTCACAGTGAGCAGACAAAAGATACAAAAATTGAGTAAGCAATTAATTGCAAACAATCATTAAAGTGAAATAGGCTGTTCATCAGTTCTTTAGCTGCAACAGTTTAAGACCATAGCTAAAAAAAAAAACCCAAAAAACGCTAAAATAAAAATAAAATGTTAAAAAAAAAGAATCTGTAATTAGTAGCTGCGCAGATCTTGATAGTCACATAAAAAATGGGTTTGGGCATGCTTGATGTCAGTGTTTCTAATGGGAATGTTTGCTCCAGGTGGTGATGATAGCGTCACGCAGGGCATACACCGTCTGAACTGATTTTTGTTAACTTTCTTTGCCAAATGTTCTCAACTAGATTTAGATCAGAGGAACACGCAGGATGGTCCAAAAGAGTGAACTTATTCCTCCTCTGGAATAAATCCTTTCTCAGTAGACCATTCTGAACTGCACCATTGTCCTAAAAAATCCAGTCATTACCACTCAGATGAGGGCCTTCAGTCATGAGCCACGCCCCCTGCAACATCTGCACATAGCCATCTACCGTTTGACACTCCTGCACAAATTGAAGCTTCATTGTTCCAGTTAAAGTAAAAGGACCCGAGATCACGATGGCGCAACCTCCACTGTGCTGTGTGGAAAATATGTCAGGTGGTTTCTCCTTGTCATGCCAGTAACGTTGATGCCATGAGGACCGTCACGGTTATTTTTCTCTCTCTCAGAGAATAAAACTTTCCCCCCTTTCAATACCCCATGTTTGGTGCTCTCAACAATTTTGTGGAGTTTGTTGTTTGTTTTTTAGTCCTTGAAACCCTTCACTCGCAGATGCCATCTTATGATTATTGGACTGCATTCAGCACCAGTAACATCCCTTCTTCATTCATTTGGCCCGAGGATTGTCCCGTGTCTGAAAGCCCAGTCAATCAAATCAGGTCAGGTCAGGTACGGTGAACTCTATTTGGGTTTACCATTGGATTTTTTTATTCCATAACCCTCAGGATGCTTTAATAAGTTTCAAATGACTGTCCTACTGCGTCCAACCTCAGCAGCAATGACACGCTGCAAGAGGCTTTGCAGGTCAAAAGTTTTTTAAACTCGATCAGCTAAAGAATAGCCTATTTCACTATAATGCTTGTTTGTAATAAATTGCTTACTCATTTTGTTTTGTCTCATTTCCCTTTTTTTTTTTTGCATTTTACAGATCTACTTTAAACGTCCTTATGATCCATCAGAGCAAAATGTTTATTCTTGCAACTTTTCCAACTGGACCTAAAATTTTGATCATGGGCGTGTACACAAACATAATTCACACTCACATCCACACCTGTGGACCATTTAGAATATTCAATGAACCTATCATGTACGTTTTTGTGACGTGAGAGGAAGCCGGAGGACCAGGAGTAAGTACAAAAAAGAATGTGCAAACTCCATACAAAGTTTGCACATTTGATGAGTCATAGTATCGTCATAGTAAATTTATCAGTGACACAATTTTAGTAGCACCCCAGCTGATGACTTCATAGTTCTACTGGTAGACTTCAACGCCCATGTGGGCAATGACAGTGTGACTTGGAGGGGCGTGATTGGGAGGAATGGCCTCCCCGATCTGAGTGTGGTGTATTGTTGCTGTACTTCTGTGCGAACCACAGTTTATCCATAACAAACACCATGTTCGAACATAAGGATGTCCACAAGCGTACTCGGCACCAAGACACCCAAGATTGCAGGTCTATCATCAACTTTGTAGACGTATCATCAGACCTGCGTCTGCATGTTCTGAACAGATGGATAAAGAGAGGGGCTGAGCTGTCAACGGATCACCACCTGGTAATGAGTTGGATCACATGGCGGGGGAGGACGCCAGACACACCTGGTAGACCCAAACGTGTAGTGGGGTTGTGCTGGAAACGCCCGGCAGAGTCTCCTGTTCATCGAGTTTTCAATTGTCACATCCGGCACAGCTTCTCCTGCATCCCGGGGGAGGACCGGGATATTGAGTCCGAATGGTCCGTAGTCCGTGCTTCCATTGCTGAAGCAGCCAGTCACAGTTGCGGCCCCAAGGTGGTCTGTGTCAGTCGTGGTGGCAAGACCCGAACCCGATCTTGGACACCAGAGATCAGGGCTACCGTCAAGCTGAAGAAGGAGTCCTATCACGTATGGATGGCTTGCGGGACTCCTGAAGCAGCTGACAGGTACCGGCAGGCCACGCGACATGTGGCTTCGGCGGTGGTCTAGACAAAAACTCGGGTGTGGGAGGAGTTCGGTGAGGTCATGGAGCATGACTTTCGGTCGGCCTCAAAGAGGCTCTGGCAAACCGTCCGACACCTCAGAAAGTGGAAGCGAGCAGTCCCCAGTTCACGCGGTTTACAGTGTGGAGGGGAACTTGCTGACCTCGACTGAGGATATAATCGGTTGGTGGAAGGAATGCTTTGAGGCACTTCTCAATCCCCCTGACATACCTTCCGTAGAGGAGTCTGAGCACACGTATGCGGACAGTTCTATCACTGTGGCTGAGGTAACTGGGGTAGTCAAAACATTCTCTAGTGGCAAGGCTCCGGGGGTGGACGAGTTTTGCCCTGAACTTCTGAAAGGCTCTGGATGTTGGAGGACTGTCTTGGTTGACACGTCTCTTAAACATAGCACCGAGTCAGGAACAGTGCCTCTGGGCTGGCAGACCAAGGTGGTAGATACCATTTTTAAAAAGGGTGACCGAAGGGTGTGTTCCAACTATAGGGGGATCACACTCCTCAGCTTTCTTGGGAAAGTCTACTCCAGGGTGCTGGAAATAAAGGGTACGACCGTTAGTCGAACCTTGGTTACAGGAGTTGCAATGTGGTTTTCGTCCCGGTCGCGAAACACTGGACCAGCTCTACACCCTTGCAGGGGTACTGGAGGGTATGTGGGATTTTGTCCAACTGGTTTACATGTGCTTCGTAGACTTGGAAAAGGCATTCGACCGTGGTCCCTTGTGGTGTCCTGTGCAAGGTGCTCTGTGAGTACGTGATTGGCGGTGCGCTAATACGTGCCATGCGGTCCTTGCACAATCGAAGCAGGAACATGGTGCCGTGACCAGCAGTAATACAAGCTGCCCTTTGTTACCGATTCTGTTCATAATTTTCATGGACATAATTTCTAGGCACGGTCAAGGTGTTGAGGGAGTCCAGCTTGGTGGCCTTAGGATCTCGTTTCTGCAATTTGCAGATGATGTGGTCCTGATGGCCTCATCAAACTGTGATCTTCAGCATTTACTGGAGCATTTTGCAGCTGAGTGTGAAGCTTCTGGGATCAGACTCAGCACCTCCAAATCCGAGGCCATGGTTCTCAGTCAGAAGCAGGTGGATTGTGAGGTTTTGCCCTAGGTAGAGGAGATAAAGTATCTCGAGGTCTTGTTCACGAGTGAGGGAATGTTGGAGCGTGAGGTCGACAGATGGATCGATGCAGCTTCTGCAGTAATACAGGTGTGGTACCGGACCACCAAGGTGAAAAGAAATCTGAGCCGGAAGGCTCTATTTAGCAATCAAGCGATGTTCCCACCCTCACCTATGGTCATAAGTTATGGGTCATGACCGAAAGAACAAGATTGCCCATGCAAGTGGAAATGAGTTTCTTCTGTAGGGTGGCTGGACTCATCCTAAGAGATAGGGAGAGGAGCTCAGCCATCCGGGAGGAGCTCAGAGTAAAGCCGCTGCTCCGTCACAGAGGTGACTCAGGCATCTAGTTCAGGCATGCCCAGCCAGGGGAAGGCCCTGGGGAAGACCTAGGACACGCTGGAGAGACTATGTCTCACAGCTGCCCAGGGAACATCTTGGAGTCCTCCCGGTGGAGCTGAAAGAGGTGGTCAGAGACCGGAAGGTCTGTACTTTCCTACTGAAACTTCTGCCCCTTCTGACCCGGACCCAGATAAGCTGAGGAAATTGTAATGGAACAGTTTTAGTTTCCACATACTAGTATTATAACAGTATTGTGTACTGTTACATAAACATAAAATGGTTCACAACTATTTTCTGTCATGCCCTCAATGGGGACAGAATTTTTATTATACACCTTCGATTTTAAAAACTATTGAGAACTTACAGAATTAATTTATTTATCTGTACCAACAACTGTATGAAATGCAGGCATCACCATTTTTCAGGACACAAACAGACCTGCCAACTTTGAAGAAATGTTATGAGTAGGCACGGCCCGATATCTGCATAAAAATGTAATATCGGTCAATATGGCTATCTTTTTTTCCCCTATAATGAAACAGATATAGCACTTTAAGCGCGAACACTGATGATTTGGTGTAATATGATGGCTCAATACTTCACACCAGGAGATGGCGGACATCTGTAACTTGAATCTCAGCCACATTTGTGGGCGTGTTCTTATGCAATGCTTAGGAGTTTATAGACTTTGAACCCTGTGTGCGTGCGAGTCCCCTTCCACACAAAGGCTGTCACTTATATGCAAGTACACTGCTAATGGTGAGGGGAGTGTAACACAGATATAAACACTGTATGTAGTCGCCACTGTATGCAACTCTACTCATATAAAACTTTTTTTTTTATCTTTTCTTGTCATTTTACACTCCTCCATGCAGTTTTACAAGTTTACTTCAACCCACGCACAGGGATTACATGCAAACTCCACACAGAGATAACCAATAGAGATTCGAACCCAGACGTTCCAAATTTCCTAAATGTGTGGGCCACATGCTAACCACTCAACCACCATGCGGCTATACTATAGAACCTTTGTTTTAACCTTTTTTTCTTTTCAGTGTGGGCCAAATTCTCCTTAGAAGGTTTGCATTTGTTGACTCGCAGTTTTAGTTCCCATGTGATGACCACGTGTGGACAAATGAAACTGTGGTCAATTTCTTAACTCTGTCTCTCTAAAACTTTGACTAGACAAACAATAGTTCCCTCTTTTTTGGTTTTAGAATTTCTTGGCTAATTTCCACTTTTTCGACAGTATTATTATATTTCAAACTTCTGTTCGTGAACCGCATTAGATGCAGTGTTTCCCCACACACTGAATTAGCAAATAAATTTGGCCGCCACATGTTGGTCCTCACTCTTGAACACAATAAAATGGGACTGTCTGTTACTGTGACTCGCTTGTTATTACAAAGATGGCATTGTAACTCCGCTTCTTAACACACCTCATTCGCACCTGCTCTGCCAGAGGATAAGACAATGTAGTATGAGGGATTGTGATTCCCAAATTAACGATTACTCAAACCCTTCCATAAACTCTCTTTTTTATTTTTATCAAACAACCAACAAATTGCACCAGTTTTTCTGGTCTTATTGGACACTTTTGGAGACTAACACAAAAGCATTTATCGCTCTTCTCCACAAGCAGCTGATGCGGCTGTGCGCCCATCCACCACAAAAGAAAAAACACAAAACAAAGCTGGTTGACTTGACTCTGCAGCATTGCGTGGACGTCAGGGTCGGTGCCCCTGGACTGGCAGACCGGGGTGGTGTTCATGCTTTTCAAGAAGGGGGACCGGAGGGTGTGTTCTAACTATCGTGGGATCACACTCCTCAGCCTTCCCGGTAAGGTCTATTCAGGGGTTCTGGAGAGGAGGATCCGCCGGATAGTCGACTCTCGGATTCAGGAGGAGCTGTGTGGTTTTTGTCCTGGTCTTGGAGCTGTGGACCAACTCTATACTCTCGGCAGGGTCCTTGAGGGTGCATGGGAGTTCGCCCAACCAGTCTACATGTGTTTTGTGGACTTGGAGAAGGCATTCGGGGAATAATGTGGGGAGTGCTCCGGCAATATGGGGTATCGGACCACCTAATCGAGGCGGTTCGTTCCCTGTATGACCTGTGTCAGAGTTTGGTTTGCATTTCCGGGAAAAAGTCGGCCCCGTTTCCAGTGAGGGTTGGACTCCGCCAGAACTGCCCTTTGTGACCGATTCTGTTCACTAGTTTCACGGACAGAATTTCTAGGCGCAGCCAGGGCGTTGAGGGGTTTCAGTTTGGTGGCCGCAGGATTCAGTCTCTGCTTTTTGCAGATGTTGTGGTCCTGCTGGCTTCATCGAGCAGTGACCTTCAACTCTCTCTGGATCGGTTTGCAGCTGAGTGTGAAGCGGCTGGGATGAGAATCAGCACCTCCAAGTCCGAGTCCATGGTTCTCACCCGGGAAAGGGTGGAGTGCCATCTCCGGGTCGGGGATGAGGTCCTCAAGTGGAGGAGTTTAAGTACCTCGGGGTCTTGTTCATGAGTGATGGAAGGATGGAACGCGAGATGGACAGGCGGATTGGTGCAGCGTCTGCAGTAATGCGGACTCTGCACCGGTCTGTCGTGGTGAAAAGAGAGCTGAGCCAAAAGGAAAAGCTCCTGATTTACTATGGTCATGAGCTTTGGGTAGTGACCGAAAGGACAAGATCGCGGGTACAAGCGGCCGAAATGAGTTTTCTCTGCAGGGTGGCTGGGCTCTCCCTTAGAGATAGGGTGAGAAGCACTGTCATCCGGGAGAGACTCGGAGTAGAACCGTTGCTCCTCCGCATTGAGAGGAGCCAGATGAGGTGGCTCGGGCATCTGGTTAGGATGCCTCCCGAACGCCTTCCTGGGGAGGTGTTCAGGGCACGTCCAACCGGTAGGAGGCCTCGGGGAAGACCCAGGACACGGTGGACAGACTATGTCTCTCAGCTGGCCTGGGAACGCCTCGGCATCCGCTGGAAGAGGTCTACTGAAACTGCTGCCCCCGCGACCCGGACCCGGATAAGCGGAGGAAAATGGAATGGAATGGAATATATTATTTAATGTTTTTTACTGAATTTTTGTCTCCCACACAGATTCCATAAAAATTACATGAACATGCATAAATTTGAGGAACCACCCCCACCCTTCCCCAAATAGCTAGCAGAGCCTGCTACTGTCTAGTTACACAACAGTAATACGTGTCCATAGTGACTTCCTGTTCATTGCAAACAAAGCTTCAAAATGAAAACAGGGGTGTATTTACTTGGATTCTACTACAGCAACTAACAAAATGCAGCAGCTCTGTTAGACAAGAGTATAAAATATCATATGAAAACACAAGAATCCTAATAAAAAATATGCACAAATGTATGCATATCCATGTCAACAAACTTTTTTACGTTGAAAAGTACTTAATTTTTACCCATTCTCTTTTTGTCTTTGGCCAAAATTGCAAGGAAATGTGCAAGCAATGGTTGGTTTTGGTTTTGGTGTTGGTTACATCAGTAACTGCTTGTGGTGATGTCAACCAGTCCGAGGGGTGTCGACCATAAACTGGTTTCAGTGTACTGAAATACTACGTCATCTACCAGTGTCATTGCTTTACTGGATGTAGTGTCAAAAGCTTGAAACAGTGTTGCTGCAATTGCTTCTTTTTGTTCCATTGAGTAACACACACACATAAACGCATGCACATACACACGTTTTGCCAATCTTTCCTGACTGACCTCTTGTTTGCTTCCAAAGTAGATAATGCAAAGTAGGCTAAAAACAAGGTTTCTATGTATGACATTTCAAAATTCATTTCAAAAGTAAATGGATGTGCATCATCCATTCATTTTCTTTTTTGTGTGTGTGTGTTTTTTGTGTGTCTTGTCCAGCATAACATAGCATACTAACAGCTGAATGGGAGTCAAGCTGCCTTTAAGTTCCATTCCATTCCATTTTCTTCCGCTTATCCGGGTCGCAGGTCGCAGGTGCACCAGTCTCAGTAGGGAAGTCCAGACTTCCCGGTCTACGGCGACCTCTTCCAGCTCCACCGGGAGGACACCAAGACATTCCCAGGCCAGCTGTGAGACATAGTCCCTCCAGCGTGTCCTAGGTCTTCCCAGGGGTCTTCTCCCGGGTGGGCATGCCCAAAACAGCTCACAGGGATGTGCCCGGGAGGCATCCGGATGAGATGCTCGAGCCACCTCAACTGGCTTCTCTAGATGTGAAGGAGCAGCGGCTCTACTCTGAGCTCTTCCCGGATGGCCAAGCTCCTCACCCTATCTCTTAGGGTGAGTCCAGCCACCCTACGGCGGAAACTCATTTCCACTTGCATGCGCAATCTCCTTCTTTCAGTCTTGACCCATAAATCATGACCATAGGTGAGAGTGGGAACCTCGTTCGATTGGTAAATAGAGCCTTCCGGCTCAGGTCTCTCTTCACCACGGTGGTCCGGTACAGCGACCGCATTACTGCAGAAGCTGCATCGATCCATCTGTACACCCGTTTCGGACTGAGAACCATGGCCTCGAACTTGGAGGTGCTGAGTCTCATCCCAGAAGCTTCACACTCAGCTGCAAACCGCTCCAGTAAACGCTGAAGGTCACAGCCTGATGAGGCCATAAGGACCACATCGTCTGCAAATAGCAGAGACGAGATCCTAAGGCCACCAAGCTGGACTCCCTCAACACCTTGACTGTGCCTAGAAATTATGTCCATGCAAATTATAAACAGAATCGGTGACAAAGGGCAGCCTTGGCGGAAGCCAACGTTCCCTGGAAACAAGCTCGACTTACTGTTGGCAATGCGAACCAGGCTCCTGCTTTGATTGTACAAGGACCGAATGGCACGTAGTAGCAGGCCACCAATCCCGTACTCCCGGAGCACCCCCCACAGGACACCACGAGGGACACGGTCGAATGCCTTTTCCAAGTCTACGAAGCACATGTAGACCGCTTGGGCAAACTCCCACATACCCTCGAGTACCCTTGCAAGGGTTTAGAGCTGGTCCAGTGTTCCGCGACCGGGACAAAAATCTCATTGCAACTTCTGTAACCGAGGTTCGACTAACGGTCGTACCCTTCTTTTCAGCACCCTGGAGTAGACTTTCCCAAGGAGGCTGAGGAGTGTGATCCCCCTATAGTTGAAACACATCTTCTGGTAACTCTTTTTAAAAAATGGGGACCACCACCCCGGTCTGCCAGTCCAGAGGTACTGTTCCTGACTTCCATGCAATGTTGTAGAGGCGTGTCAACCAAGACAGTGCCCCAGCTGCCTTTAAGTGCTGGTCAAAATTGCTTTGCCAAGGGAAACTTCATACTAAATAAGGCTCCCTTGACATTTTACTGTGTTTATTATGGATTTTTTTAAGCTACATTTCGATGCCGGACCTGACATGAAAGGGGGCAGGGTAGGGGGATATAAGAAAGGGTGCAGAAGAACCTCACATATATATTTCAACTATATTATAAACAATAACAACCATGATAACCACAATATCAGCAACAACTAGAAAAGTGACTGAGCAAAACCGGCCAAAAGACAGGAAAAGAGAAAAACAAAAAAAGAATAATATTATTATGAATATATATATATATATATATATATATATATATACACACACACACACAGTATATCAGTGTATATACACACACACATATACAGTATATATACTGCACACATACACACATATATAGTACATATATACACACACACTATGTGCATATATATATACATAAATACCTACATACATACATATACACATAAATACTAATAATAATAAACATAAAAAAACAATGAGAACAACAGAACCTCATGACAATGACATTCCAGATGACACCTGCAACAAATCTACACAACCGCAGCAGTTCACATTACTCAGCAGTGACAGAATGACTGCATCAGAGTGAAGCATAGAAAATGAGGAGATGTTAGTGGTGAATACAGCCATGCATCCCAAACCACACTCCCTCCAAAAGCGAGACTCCAACTAGGAAGACGCTGGGGCCCGGCCCCCCAACAGGCATCCCAGACGGGAGACGGGCCGACCCCGCCCCCCCAAGAGGTGCCTGCGAGTCCACTCCAAAGAGGTGCAAGGGAGACCCAGCTGGATGCCACGCGGAAACCAAACAAGGGCAACAGGGGGGCATGGACGCCAACCGCCAGAACACCCACCGGAGGCCGGCCAGCTATGGGCAAGCAGGGCACCCGCCCCAAATCCCTCGGGCCCAGAAGCCACCCGCACCCCAAAGCAGGGGCCATACCCAAAACCCCGGGAGAGCCAGGTCACCCCAGACACCAACTGCCGCGGGCCATCGCCCACCCTGACACCAGAGGCAGGTGCCTCCGGGCCCATGGGTTTGCCATTCTCCCCAACAGAACCCCCTCCACCCTCAGTGCTCAGCCACACACACCAGACACCAAACCATGTTCCCCCGCTCACACATGCCCACACGCATAAACACACCAACACACCTACATTTTCACATATGAGTGCACCACCGGCACCATAACAAAGCCCCCCCACCCGGAGAGACAGCAACCCTCCAGGCACAGTCACACACCTCACACACCACCACTGCCCCAAGTGCAACCCTCCCCCACACCGCAGCCCTCCCTTAACTACACAACATACCCGCTCACCTGCTCCGTTCAACCCCCTGCACCTAACGTGCACAGCAACACACACTGACATACACACCCCAGCACTCATGCAACCAAACCCGAACCCGCCCAACCCCATGCACACTCTCCCAATGACTCAGGCCCCAACCTGCGGCTCCCCGCCCCCAGACCTACCCCACCCTCAACAGAGGCAAACACCAGCACCCCAGCCAGCCGCCCAACTCTCAGAGTGACGTGAAAGAGATAATCACCAGGCACCAGAGTGAATGAGTTTGGTCCAATTGACTGGCAGACATTGTCTCACAAGAGATAAGATCTAATAAAAGGTTGCTAAATTGGTTCGTACTGAGATTAGCTTTTGTTTTCCAATTCACAAGAATAGTTTTCTTTGTGATGCATAACGCAGTGAGAACCATACGTGAGGTGTTATTATCGATATTGATGCCACCCAAATGGCGAAGTAAACACAATGTGGGGTGTGCTGGAATATTACATCTGGACCAAGTGGACAGCTCTTCACATACCTGAAGCCAAAACCTCTGGACAGGAGCACAATACCAAACAGCATGTATATAGTTATCAACAGAGTTATTTGTGCACTGTGAGCAAATATTTGACTTTGTGAGGCCCATCTTGAACATCCTTTGTCCTGTAGAATGAGTCCTATGAAGAATTTTGAACTGAATTAGCTTTAGATTTAAGTTTTTGTCATTTTAAATGTATTTGAACATATTTGTATCCATGTGTTTTGATCCAAATTACTGAGTAGGTCTGTTTCCCATTTTGCAGTCGGTAGGTGTATTAAATCTTCTGTTTTAGTGTTATATATAATATTTTTGATAATACATTTGGGGTGCAGGGGTTGGCATTTGCCGGTTCAATTGATTAAGCGTGTTTTTTTTCCCCCTATTATAGATTTGGTGCTGCTGATTCCATATTGGGAGGTGAGCGTATCAAATGACACAAACTTTCCTTCTACTATGATATTATCTAAGTGTTTTATCTCTTTGTTTTTCCAGAGAGAAAAGTTTATCATTCTTTTATTTTGTAGGATGTCAGGGTTGTTCCAGATGGGTTTCAGCTTACATGGATAGAGGGAACATTTGTTTATTTTAAGAAATTCCCACCAAGCTGTCAGAGTGGAGCTGATGTTCGTACTTTTGTAACATTTATGATGTTTAATGGTTGAACTGATGAATGGTAGATCACAGATTGCTAGATCATCACACAGTGCTTGCTCTATATCTCGCCATGGCTCGTCTGGATAACTCGGTTTGAGCCATTTGGAGACATATTGCAGTTGAAGTCTGGAAGCTCTAAACCACCCCTGCCTTTGGTTTGTTTTAACATATTTAAGATAATATGTGATGGTTTGTTTTTCCAAAGGAATTTAGAGATGTGGGAGTCCAGTGACTTAAACCAGTTGGAGGATGGTTTGGTGGGTATCATTGAAAACAAATAATACATTTTCGGGAGAACCATCATTTTGACGGCAGCCACTCTCCCCATGAGTGATATGGGTAGACGTCTCCACCGCAAAAGATCACCCTCGGTTGTTTTCAAGAGCTGAACGTAATTCATCTGTATTAGCTCTGACAACTTGGGTGAAATGTTTATACCCAAATATCGGATATTTCCTGAAAGTGACAGTTAATGGGTAGAGCTGTGGTCTTAGACCAGTTAATAGAGTAATCAGACACTGATGAGTACTTATTTATAAGTTTAATCGTGCGCTTGAGGGATGCTTGAGTATTCTGGAGAAAAAGTAAAACATTGTTAGCGTAGAGACTTTATTTGTGACAAAAATGTATTTAAATATGTATTTAATGACCTAAATAGGAATTTCCAGTTACCCTGTTAAATGCTTTTTCTGCATCTAGAGAAGGGATTATAGTTTCCAAATTCTGTATGTTAGAATAATCTATGAGGTTAATTAATCTACGTGTGTTAGTTGAGGAGTGTCTACCTTTAATAAAACCTTTTTGGTCTGGATGGATTATAAAAGAAGTTATTTTCTCTAACCTTCTGGCCAAAGCTTTACTGATTATTTTAAAATTTACATTAATGAAGGAAATTGGGCGGTAGCTAGATGGGAATGTGGGGTCTTTTCCTGGTTTTAATAAGAGAGTAATATTAGCTAAGTTCACAGTTGGAGGCATTTTATTTTTCTCCTTTATTTCTAATAACATTTTGTAAAAAGTTGGCGCCAGTGTAGTCCAGAATACTTTGTAGAATTCAGCAGGAAAAGCATCTGGGCCTGGGGCTTTATTATTAGGCATGTGCTGAAGAGCTTCCTAGAGTTCCCCGACAGATATAGGCGAGTCCAGAGATGTTTTCTGGTTCTGTTGTAATGTTGGTAGATATAAATTATTAAGAAACTGATGAATATTATCATCTGATGGGTCTCATTGTGGCGTGTATAATGCTTTATAAAAATCCCTGAAAATTCATCAGGGTCATGGCTGATACTTCCTGCTGAATCTTTAACGGGGTAGATAGTTGTTTTCTCTTTATTTGTTTTTAATTGATTAGCCAAAGATTTGTTACTATGTTCAAAGTTCTCCAAGTAAAGCCTTTGTAATAAGAATTGTGTTTTCTTGTTTATTATTTCATCAAGTTTATGTTTTGTTTTCCTTATATCGTTTAGAGCGTGTTTATCGTGAGAGGAGTAGGCCTCCTCTAACGATTTCAATTTACCATCCAAAACTGATATTTTGGAAGTCTCTTTCTTTTTCTTGTGAGAGGAGGAGATTATTTTCTCGCACATTACTGGCTTCCCTGCCTCCCAGTGAACACATGCTGATGGTCCTGGTAAATCGTTGCTTACTATGTATAGAGACCATTGTCTCTTGAAGTAACTGATAAATTCAGAGTCTTTAAGCAGTGATGTATTCAATCTCCAGTTTCGTGTCGGTGGTTTAATGTTCTTATTATTTACCAAAGTAAGATACTGGTGCACTGTCTCTGATAATGATGGGATGAATTTTAGTTTCAGATATATCACTCATCAGTGTGCTGCTGGTTAGGAAATAATCTAATCTGGAATATGAGTGGTGGATTGATGAGAAGAAGGTGTAATCCTTAACAGTGGGATGGTGAGAGCACCAAGCATCGCAAAGTCCAAAATCCTTCATGTATTGTTTAACAACCTCTGAGGATTGGCCCTGTCTATTTTATTTATCCATTGCGACTCAGCCTGTCAACTCTTGGTTCAAGAACCGCTTTGAAGTCCCCTCTGATAATGAGTGTGCAATCTGAGAGATCATAAAGTGAGGTCAAAAAGAAGGTTCGTCCACATTTGGTCTATATACGCTCATATATGCTCGCAATGCATAACTTAATATTTTGTATGTAAACTTTAATTATGACAAAATTTGCCTTGCGGGTCTGTGAGTATGCTGTCAATGTCAAAGTTTAATTTTTTGTTGATGAGAAATGCTAACCCTCTTTACCTTGAGTTGAAACAGGCTGAGTATAAATTTGGAAACTGTGTTGTATAAAGTGCTTCTATAGATGCATTTGTTAGTTGTGTTTGTTGTAGTAGGACAGTGTCTGCCTTTAAATCCTGCAGGTGATTAAAAATGTTTACTCTCTTGACCGTGGAACCAGCTCCGTGCACATTCCACGAGATAAACCCATGACCCCACTGATATTAGTACTACGGACTCATGCAGATTTGTTTAATTCCCACATGATTTAAATACACCTGTTGTGTGGATAGTGTGGACATGCTGCTGTGCCTTAGTTCTATCATGCTTCTAACTGTGTTCTGGTTAATACATACAAATAATGTGAGGTGTTTATTATCCAAAAAAACTTGAGGGAAGGGAGTGGAAAGAGCAGAAAATGAGGGTGCAAAAAAAGGAGAAAACAGTAAATAGACAGAAACATATAACATCATTTTACACGTGTGACGTAGCGATAGACAGTGAACATTTCAGTTTACAGTTCATTACCTTATTGCCCTTAACATGCTTGTATGTAAGTAGATGTTTACATCACCTGGTGCTGGAATGAATAGAGCCACTGCGTGATTTTGTGATCCCTGTACAGTTGGGCGTTGACAAAAAGTATATCCACCGTGACCACAACTCAACATCTATCTTGAATGAACTTATCGCGGATGGAGAAAAGAACATGGCATCGATCCAAGATCTCTTCTGGAAACTGATCGTTGACACTGAAGTCCTTTCCTCGCAGCTCTCGGCCCTGGGACTTTACTTGTTCTTTTAATGTTTAAAGTTGGCGTACTTCGATACAATTGGCCGAGCGTCGGCTCTTCTCCCTCCAAAGCAGTGTACGCCGTGGAAGGAGATGTTGTCCACTGTTTCCTCCGGTAGCGTCAGGTGGATTTTGGTGAAGTTTTTTACCGTTTATTCTGGGTCTTCCTTGTCTTCTTCCGGAATTCCCGCGAACACCAGGTAGTCCCTTCATGCTGCATGCCTGAAGATCCAAAACCGTCTGCTTGATTTATTTATTCTCCTCGGAGAGCCGGCTCATTCGCTCCGTTAGGGATTTCACCGACTCCCTGAGTGAGGCGTTCTTCTCTGCTAGGGACTGCACCTGCTGCTGGCTAAAGTCCCACAGTGCTTAGAACTTCTTGTGCATGATCGCCAACAAGTTCAAACGGGCGTCAAGACTGGACAGTTTGTTATCGATGGACATTAGTATGTCTGCCGAGTCTTTCCCGGGTGGAGAAGCCGTCCCGGGTGACTCATCGTTCCACACAGAGATGCCAAGCGGAGATTTGAACCCAGATCTTCTGACTGTGTGGCCACCATGCTAACCACTCGACCTCCGTGTAGCTGGATGTGCATCATGTAAATTAATTATGCAATTAATCATTTGTTTTCATTTTTCACAATATCTATGCACTCGGTTTCATGCCGGGTTCAGTCAAAAATGTAGTGACCAGACAAGAGCGCTTTTTCTCCTGCATATGACTCACAACCGCTGCATGTTAGAGATGTTAGAAGATTTAACACAAAGTCAGGACTTAGCTTTTTGTGTCCAACTAGTCTTTATATTTGGGCCAGTCAGGAAATGTACATTGTCCATTATAAGTCCTGTCCAATATGGAGACAGAATATGTGTGGACATCATTTGTCCATTGAACAGCAGTAAAACTTGACAACACCTGACAATCATTCAAAGTGGCTGTAATCACGCCGCTTCTTAAAAAACCTAACCTTGATCCACATGTCCTAGTTATTTAAAGACCAATATCAAATCTTTCATTGTTCTCCAAGATCCAAAAGAAAGTAGTTGAGGTCGTTCAGTAGGGATTTAAAATGCATCACAGCTCTTGTAAAAATTACAAACAACCTCCTCAGACAGAGGACCCATTTTAGTATTAGTTTTACTAGACCTTACAGCAGCCTTCGACACAATTGACCACCAAATTCTAATATGGCGATTAGAACTCACTTTTCGTATTAAAGGAACTGCATTTAAATGGTTTTAGTCTTATCTGTCAGATCGCCTGCCGTTTGTATCCATTAGCAATAAAGGTCAATCATGGTATCCCTCAGAGTTCTGTACTAGGACCAGTATTGTTCAGGCTTTACATGTCCCCTTTAGGTAATGTATTTAGAAAACTCATCTTTATTGCAATGCAGATGACACACACCTGTACTTATCAAAACAACCTAATCAAGCTAGTCAGCTATCCAAACTTTTTACTATTAAACTCAGATAAAACTGACATCATTGTCCTTGGTTCGCAGCACCTCAGAGACAAGCTTGCAAATTATATTACTGCTTTAGATGGTATTGTACTCACCCCCCACTACAGTCAGAAACCTTGGTGTCATCTTCGATCAGGACCTTTAGTTCTCAAATACGACAGGTGTCAAGAACAGCATTTTACCATTCACGGAATATAAAGAAAATCCAAAAAGTCCTGCCACTACCAGATGCAGAAAAACCTGTTCATGCTTTTGTGACCTCCAGGTTGGATTATTGTAACGCTTTGTTAATAGACTACCCTAAGAAATCTTTAAAGACCCTTCAGCTAGTCCAGGGGTCCGCAACCTTCACCATCAAAAGAGCCATTTTGCCTCCTCTTCCTGTAAAAAAAGAAAAGTTTGGGAGCCGCAAAACATGACAAAACTTATAAACAAACTATAATGTTATGTTATAGAACCATTTCCTGTTTACTTTTGAATTAGAAGAATGTATCCCCTCAATATTTTCATGAACAATTATTTCACATATTCTGTGAATGGCTTCCCAGCTCATGTACCCAGTGTTGCCAACTTGGCAATTTTCTTGCTAAATCTGGAGACTTTCCAAACCTTATTTTCTCAAAAAGACTAGAGAAAAAGGAAAGACTTTTCATGACGTTGTTGGGAACGGGAGATTTTTCAGGTATTTGCACGTTTCTTTACTAAAATAGTAATTTATTGACGGCCTCTAGAAAAACAGCTAGCGGTTAGAGCAGCACATAGCTACAGCGCACTTCTCGTTATAAAATACAGTATATTGTTTGGTCCAGTTAATTACATAGTTTTATTTTACTGTGCAGTAACTTGTTTCATTTACAGGGTGAGGAGCTCGGCCATCCCGGAGGAGCTCAGAGTTGAGCCGCTGCTCCTTCACATTGAGGGTAGCCAGTTGAGGTGGCTCGGGCATCTAGTCCGGATGCCTCCCTGGTGAGGTGTTTTGGGCATGCCCAGTCGGGAGAAGGCCCCCGGGAAGACCTAGGACACGCTGGAGGGACTATGTCTCACAGCTGGCCTGGGAACGCCTTGGTGTCCTCCCGGTGGAGCTGGAAGAGGTCGCCGGAGACCGGGAAGTCTGGACTTCCCTACTGAAGCTGCTGCCCCTGTTTTTTTTAATTTTTTTTTATTTGCTTTGTTGACTGGAGAGGCTGTACAAGGCAAGGGCTCTGCTGAGAATACTATAAACTACAACTATTTTGGTGCTTTTCTGAATACATTTCATGAACACAAGATCGCAACTGGTTGCTGATTCCCTCAACCTTAACTTGGATCGGCGAGAGGTACAGATTCCTTGAAATCAACGAGTTACATGTGCTGAAAGCTGCTAGGAAGCCAAGCTAACCGGCTAATCAGTTAAGTTTAAAGCAGTTGCCTAGCAACAATGCCAAACAAAAGAAAAAAGAAAAGAAAGCGAGCCTCTATTATAATTGTAAAGGATGCTGGCCCTGGATACATGGACTCAAAATCACAAGCGTCAGTCTTGTTGCCAAATGAGGAGAGGGAGGACGACTAGAGCGATTAGTTGAGTACATTAGAAAAACAAAAAGATCAACAAAATGTGGTGGAGGAGGAAGACGACAGCCATGAGTCGAGTACATCAGAAAAACAAGAAGAAGAGGAAAATTTATGGTAGTCCTGGATGCAAGACTTTAAGAAGTTAAGAGAGATAGACATGGAGCTGCAGAGGCAGGAGATACGGGGGTGTACTGCTGCACAACCAGACCTTAAGCATTTGCAGTCACAGATTCAACATGTACAATCGCAGAATGAGAGTCTCATCGAAAAGATCCTACGGGTCCATGGTGATGTCATAAACCTGATGGAGGAAAATAAAGCACTGAGCAAAGAAACTAAAGCTCTAAAAGAAGAATTCGAGAAGTTGCAAGATAAAAATGTTGCGTTGTGTGCTGCTCTTAATGAGGTTAAAAACCCTATGGCAGATAATAAAGCACTACGCACTGATATCAAGGCTTGGCACGATAATATAAAGCCACTATTGAAAGAAAATGCTGCCTTGCACGCTGCTCTCAAGGAAGCTAAAAACCATATGGAAGAAAATGGAGCATTATGCAAGGATGTTAAGAGTTCTGCAGAATGATATCAAGACATTACTGGAAGATAATGCTGCCTTGCGTGCAGCCCTCAAGGAGGTTAAAACCCCCAAGGAAGTAAATCATGCATTATGCAACGACATCAATGCTCTACAGGATGATATCAGGACACTATTGAAGGATAATGCCGCCTGGCGCACCACTCTTGAGAGCAAATGAAAACTATAATGGATGAGATGGATCAGAATTCACGAATTCACCCAGGTCAAAAGATAGGGAAGCTCATAACAGAGGAGAACCAGATGGAGATTAAATGTTCCTTCAGCAAAGCAACAGATTGTCAGCTTCCTACAATCAAAGGAGGTGGATGAAGATACCAACACCATCGATACTTGCATCCCACTGTATGGCAGAAACAACATCACACCTGTCGTCATCAAGTTCACCAACAGGGAATTCAAAACTGCACTGCTGAAACAGAGAAAGAACTTGACAGGCACAAACATCTACTTAAATGAGCATCTGACAAAACGCAACGCTGACATTGCCAAGAAAGCACGAGACTTGAGGAAGCAGGGAAAGATACAAAGTACTTGGAGCACCAATGGAAAAATATACATCAAGCTACATGGAGGTCCAGGACAAGCAGGAGTGCTGGTTGTCAAAGATATCAACGATATGGATACTTACTAAATGTCATATAATCATGACAATAAGGATAAAAGAGGATACAACGCACAAAAACAGTAAGATTGCATTCAATAATACGAACATTGATATTAAAGTTGAAAGAGCACGTTCAACAAAGTATTCAAATCAGGAACTCATGTACTTACCGTTAATGACACTCACAGTACAACACCAAGACAGCAAGATGTTGATCCGGAAATCAACAGGGGAAGAGGGAAGGAAAGAGCAGGAATTTTTTTTTTTTTTTTTAAACATGATACATGCATGTATGTGTAAGTATGTAATATATATGTGTGTGTGTATGTATGTATACATATGAATGTACGTGTGTATGCATGTATATACACAGTATGTATGAATATGTATTAGCAAATCATGTGAGAAGGGGGTAGGATTAAATAAGCTCTGCTTCTTCCTACTCCCTTTCGGACGTGTAGAACTGAGGAATGTAACATGAATAATTCTTGTACAATGTATGCATGTTCGAAACAAATTAAACCAAACCAATTAAACCAAACCTGCGACCCGGACCCGGATAAGCGGAAGAAAATGGAATGGAATGGAGTAACTTGTTTCAGACTCAACTCAAAACTCCTTCACGCTTTTCTCTCTCCGACGCAGTGAGACTCACTGCTACACTAGCATACCTCCCCCTCCCTTGCTCATCCAATCAGCAGTCAGAAGACAGTCTAGATGCATTCTTGGACTTGGCAGTGAGTCAAGATATTTTATATTCTTTTCGAAAATGCACTTCGGAGTTTAAAAAAATCACTGCGCTTAGCGAACGGAGCATCAACAAGTAGGCTGAAGAGACGCATGCGGCTCCAGAGCCTTGGGCTGCCAACCCCTGAGGGAGTCCAAAATTCTGCCGCACGAGTCTTAACTGGAACCAAAAGTAGAGATCATATCTCGCCCTTATTAGCCTCACTGCACTAGTTACCAGTACAATTTAGAATTGAATATAAAATTCTCCTTTAAAGCGCTACACGATCAGGCACCAGTATATCTTAAAGAGCTTCTAGGATCCGATCAACCCAGTAGAACACTAAGTTCACAGAATTTACTTGTCACTCCTAGAATCTTTAGAAGTAGAATAGGAGGTAAAGCCTTTAGTTACCAGGCTCCTCTGTTATGAAACAATCTCCCGGACTCAATCCGGAGAGCAGACACCCTCTCATTATTTAAAAGTCAACTCAAAACCCTCCTCTTTGCTAAAGCATACAGACTAAGACTTCTGGCTTGATATTCCATGTATGCACCTACTCTTTTACATCTCAGCCCAACCGGTCGAGACAGACGCCCACCCCACAGACCCTCGGTTCTGTCCAAGGTTTCTTCCCCAGAGGGAGTTTTTCCTTGCCTCCGTCGCTAAATACTTGCTCATGTGGGGTTTCAGTTGGCTCTCTGTGACCTTTATGTGTAAGGTGCCATGAGATGATACAAATTCATTTTAATTGAATTGTATTGAATTGAATCTGATTGCTTTTTCAGATCTATGAATTTATAAAATCTAATTCTATAATTTTCCATTTTGGGATAGAAACCTCGTACCAAAACGCCTGCTTTTGCTTTTGGGGCGGAAAACTAAGACATAAAATGTGACGTGCAAAGATCTTTACAGCCGTCTCACCTTAGCTTTGGATGTCCGCACATTCTCCATACACTCAATACTTCGGATGCAATTATGAGGGACTCTACCACAGGCCGCTTTGACGTAATCCCAGAAATTTCGAGGACTCTCGTAGCCAAACCAAGAGGTCTGACCTGAGTGATGGAAGGACAGGAAGAGATTTAAGTCAAGGTTCCAAAACAACTCAAGGAGACTTCTGTTGGGGATGACCTTTGAGTCGATGGTTGAGGATATGCTCCAGGATGGACACAAAGTTCATCAAATCTGCAGAAGAATCATCCATGCTCTCCAAGCAGGAGCGGTCCAGGAGGGTCTTCACGGAAAAACTGAAAGCAAAAGTGATCAGAGTGTTTGTTAACACACAGAACCTTCTTCAGACTGGACATTTAGGTGAGTGCATTTACACTAAAAAGTACGCCAAAAAAAACAGCGCGTGTCAGTACCCTAGCACGGTGAGTGTGCAGCGATGGACTGTGTACTGACACAGACACCGCCTTATAAATGTTGCTTTTCCTTTGTGGTGTTTTTAAATTAGTCTCACAGCAACAACAGACATGCAAACATCTACTCTCCCCAGCGTATAAACCTAATCCCATTCCAACTTAACGAGGCAGAAAGGAGAGTGGATGGATGAGTCTGCCTAGGAAGTTGTTTATGTCCACCTTTCCATCAAACAAATGATGTGACTCTCTGCCGCATCCGTTGCCTAGCAGCAGTGTTTGCAATGCATAGGAAGCCCAAAAAAATCATCTTATGGATACAATGATGTAAAAAAACAAACGACCTTAGGAGAATTTACACGCTATTTTTTAAAAATAAATGTTACGTGTCAAACTGCATTAATGTCAACCTATTGTTACCAAATGATCCGTATTAAATGTCCTAGATAGCAGCAGCGGTTGGTAAAGTGGATTTTTATGGCTAACTGAAAAGGTTCATGCATTTCGATGCTTTGCAAAATGACAGTACACTGTATACCTGCGGCTCTACATGAAGGCTCGCGAAGACAATAACGCGCATTTATAACAAGGTGGTCAGGCGCTGTCTTGATTGCACATGATGACGGCTTCCTACCGGCACACCGTCAGCAGGTTCCTCCTCTCCACCGCCGCACTCTTGCCTGCTGACCGCTTGCGGCTGACGTGCAGCCCCGCGCCGAGCGACGCCATCCCCGGCTTGAGTCGGCGAGTCAGCGCCCGGAGGTGGTGCGTACAAATCAGAGGCGGTCCGCTGCTTCTTTCTCCTGTGCGCACCCGAGGAGGGACACTCTCTGCTAACGTCATCCAGGGAAAGCACCCAGGGAGGGACGATCCGGAAGTAGTGGCAAGTACACCGCGAGGGACGGATCTCACTTCCGGTGACGGCTTTCAGCACCAACACGCCTCCGGGTAAGCAGCGCTCTTCCCGTTTCCTTAAAAGTACAATATTTAATTATTCCTACACTCAAAATGATTTGTGGGTATGTCATTAATATTTGTAAATACAACCTAAATCTAAACTTGTATAATTCTTGAAGCTTTGTTACAATGGGAAAATTGCCATAAAACAAGAAAAATAAAAAAAATTGCCCTACATTTTTTTGTTATTGCGTTTAAGGTTTGTTTTGAGTTAAGTATTAGTGTTTGAATCTATTTTTTTTTGCAAATCATGTCCCCGCTAGAGTGCGACACCCAGTGGCAGCAAACATTATTGTCTCGTTTAACAATTCAACTTTGCTGAGAGGATAAGATATCACTTCACCTCCAACTACACACCGGAGATGTATGGACAGCATAATCCTTTGGTTCTCTCATTTGACACGTCAAAGTGACATCGACAGGACTACAGCTAGTCCAGTCATCTTGCTATAGCTATAAATGTAGAACAGGGGTGTCCAAAGTACGGCCTGGGGGCCATCTGGGGCCGTGGCTGTTTTTTGAGTGGCCATCGACACTTGGAAAAATATATAATTTTACAACAAAAGTTTTAAAAAAAATCAGCAGAATACTGTTAAAATATTAAGAAAAAAAAGTTTTAATCTACTGAGTAATGGTTGTAATTTTATTAGAATAATGTAATATAAGGAAAGAACACAATTTTAGTAGCATAATGTTAAATTATTACAGGTAAAAGTCAGTTTTGGGGAAAAACTTTTTTGCAAAAAGTTAATGTTTTCTACTCCATTTTCTTCCGCTTATCCGGGTCCGGGTCGCGGGGGCGGCAGTATCAGTAGGGAGACCAGACTTCCCCGTCTCCGGCAAACTTTTCCAGCTCCATCGAGAGGACACCAAGGCATTCCCAGGCCAGCTGTGAGACATAGTCCCTCCAGCATGTCACAGGTCTTCCCCGGGGACTTCTCCCACCTGGCCATGCCCAAAACACCTCATCAGGGAGGTGCCCAGGAGGCATCCGGACTAGATGCCCGAGCCAACTGGCTCCTTTAGATGTGAAGCAGCGATGAGGAGCAGCGGCTCTACTCTGAGCTCCTCCCGGATGGCCGAGCTCCTCACCCTATTCCTTAGGCTGAGTCCAGCCACCCCACAGAGAAAACTCATTTCTGCCGCTTGTATCCGCGATCTCATTCTTTCGGTCATGACCCATAACTCATGACCATAGGTGAGGGTGGGAACGTAGATCGATCGGTAAACAGAGAGCTTTGCCTTCCGGCTCAGCTCTCTCTTCACCACGACGGTCCGGTACAGCGACCGCATTACTGCAGATGCTGCACCGATCCGTCTGTCGATCTCACGCTCCAACCTTCCCTCACTCGTGAACAAGAACCCGAGATACTTGAACTCCTCCACCTGAGGCAAGACCTCACTCCCAACCCGGAGGGTACAGTCCACCCGTTTCCGACTGAGAACCATGGCCTCGGATTTGGAGGTGCTGAGTCTCATCCCAGAAGCTTCACACTCAGCTGCAAACCGCTCCAGTAAACGCTGAAGGTCACAGCCTGATGAGGCCATAAGGACCACATCGTCTGCAAATAGCAGAGACGAGATCCTAAGGTCACCAAGCTGGACTCCCTCAACACCTTGACTGCGCCTAGAAATTCTGTCCATGAAGATTATGAACAGAATCGGTGACAAAGGGCAGCCTTGGCGGAGGCCAACGTTCACCGGAAACAAGCTCGACTTACTGCTGGCAATGCNCTCCTGCTTCGATTGTACAAGGACTGAATGGCACGTAGTAGCGGACAACCAATCCTGTACTCCCGGAGTACCCCACGGGACACGGTCGAATGCCTTTTTCAAGTCTACAAAGCATACTTTATGTAGACCGGCTGAGCAAACACCCACATACCCTCTAGTACCCTTCCAATGGTCTAGAGCTAGTCCAGTGTTCCGTGACCGGGACGCAAACCACATTGCAACTCCTCTAACCGAGGTTCGACTAACGGTCGTACCCTTCTCTCCAGCACCCTGCAGTAGACTTTCTCAGGGAGGCTGAGGATTGTGATCCCCCTATAGTTGGAACACATCCTCCGGTCAACCTTTTTTAATATGGGGACCACCACCCCGGTCTGCCAGTCCAGAGGTACTGTTCCCGACTTCCATGCAATGTTGAAGAAGCGTGTCAACCAAGACAGTCCTCCAAAGTCCAGAGGCTTGAGGAATTTAGGGCAAAACTCGTCCACCCCCAGAGCTTTGCCACTGGGGAGTGTTTTAACCCCAAATTTTGTACAAACATTATGGCGATAAAGTCAAAATAATCCAAAAAGAAAATTTACAAAGAAGAATGCTGAAATATTTGGATAATTAAAAAACAGAAAACATGCAAACTCCACAGAGAATTGCCCCACAGAGATTTGAACACTGAACCTCCTGACTGTGAGGCCAACATGCTACCCACTCAACCACCGTGCGTCCTCTTGATAGCATAGACCAAAAAATATATTTCTCTCTTTTATTTTATTTCTCTCCCGTTTTATATTCAATTCCCGTAGCGCGCCATTGCTGCTGAGCTTGGACGCAGTAATACAGTTATTTGAAACTTCAAAGATACTGAGGGTTATGTAACAAAATATGCCATCCATGAAGCCATCTTCACCTTCTGGAGCAACATTCCCACTGGCAACGGCATGCCCGAACCCATTTTTCTGGTGATTACCAAAATGGCACAGCTAGTCATTACGGAGTCCTTTTTTTTAGTTTAGTTGTTCCAACATTATTAACGTGTCCTCTGGTAGCCTCTTACCCCAAACTTGCCTAGAAGATGAATCTAGGAGTTTATGTGTAAAATGATATAATGAGCCATTTGAAAGCACTACCTTTGGTCGATGTCTTTATATCAGTCATCTCATCGTTATCTAACATCTTACTGCACGTGCATACTCTCGCACTCATATTCAAAGGTTCCTACAATTTAGCAATAAATGTCCACTATAGAATCCTTTTTGCACCATTTATATTGCTGACACCCCTCCAAACAAAGTGTCAGCTAAGCCCTTGCCTTTCTGTCAGTTTTTTACTATGATGGGACATAATTACATTTGCAAAGCCCAGATGAAAACATTGTTGAACCCAAAGAACAACGTAGATGAGCCTTCAGCAAGTGAAGTCTGTTGGTTTTTTTTGATAGCAAGGGCAGCTGAGCATTGTGTTTATTCTTGTGAACAGACGTTTAAGCCACGTGAGTGGGAGGGGGAGAAAGAAAAAAGGCGGAGGTGGGTGGGGGAGGGGGTGGACGGACCAAAGTGTCTGCTCGTCATTTCTGTCCAACACTGTAGCACTGGCAAGTGTGTGCGATGACAACAGGTCAGGAGGAGAGGGTGTCTGTGTGTGATCGCCATCCCCATCCAAGATTGGAACCCTCTATGGAAGTTTGTTTTTCTTTTTTAAATCGTTAAGTGATCAGCTTTGGTTCATTCCCAAAACACACTATTCGGACCATCTTGAGCAACAGACTTGCCCTCTTGTATTCCAGACATGGATGAACCAGACAAGTTGAAAAAGGACAGGAGACGTATTTCTTTCAGGTAATTGTCAGAAGAAAGAAACAGTTGTGTGGCTGTAGCTCTGGAAAAAAAAACGGATTGTACTAATGATGATTTCCTATTTTTGCCTAGTAATCCAAAAACTAAGGATGACGATGGTAAAAAGAAGATGAAAAAAAAAAAAGAAAAGTTACCCATGGTTAGCCCCATTGAACTGGTAAGTTTAATCATTTCTGTTTCTTTATAGCAGGGGTGTCCAAAGTACGTCCCGGGGGTCATTTTTGTCCCATAGCTGCTGTTTAATTGTCCCTTTGCATATGCTAAAATTAAAATTAATTATTAATTACGTTAACGGCGGTAACTCCATTTCCATATTGCTTGCCTTCAGCGAGATCACGGGTAAGCTGGAGCCTATTTCAGCTGAGGCGCGTTACACCCCGGATGGGTCGCCAGCCAATCACAGGCCGCACGTAGACGAATAGCCTGTCGCCCTGGACAATCCAGAATCTCCAATGAAATTTACATGTTTTTGGAAAATGGGAGGAAGGCAGAGGATCAAGTGTAAACCCATGAAAGCACAGAAAGAGCACGCAAACACAAATACGCCACACAGACCTATTAAAGACAAGTATAAAATGCGCTCTGGAACCAAATTCCTTGAGAGGGGCTGAACCCTGTTCTACTCTGGAGTTGCTGCACGGGAGAGGTGGCGAGCTGGTGCGGGCTTATTAATAGCCCCCCGGCTTGGTGCTTCTGGCCTGGAGTCATCCCCGGTGAACGAGAGGGTTATTTCCCTACCCCTTCGGGCTGGGGAAAGGGTCCTGACTGTGGTTTGTGTGTACGCGCCTAACGGCAGTTCAGAGCCCCCGGCCTTCTTGGAGTCTATCAGAGGGGTTCTGGAGAGCACCCCAGCTTGTGACTCCATACTTCTATTGGGAGACTTCAACGCCCATGTGGGCAATGACAGTGTGACTTGGAGGGGCGTGGTTGGGAGGAACAGTCTCCCCGACCTGAACCCGTGTGGTTTGTTGTTGCTAGACTTCTGTGCGAACCATCAGACCTGCGTCTGCATGTTCTGGACACGCGGGTGAAGAGAGGGGCTGAGCTGTCAACTGACCATCACCTGGTGATGACTTGGATTAGATGGCGGAGAAGGATGCCAGACAGACCTGGTAGACCCAAATGCGTAGTGAGGGTGTGCTGGGAACGTCTGGCAGTCTCCGGTTCGTCGAGTCTTCAACTCTCATGTCCGGCAGAGCTTCGCCTGCTTCTTGAGCGAGGACCGGGATATTGAGTCCGAATGGGCCGTATTCCGTGCCTCCATTTTTGAGGCAGCCAGTCGTAGTTGCGGCCGCAAGGTGGTCGGTGCCAGTCGTGGGGCCAAGCCCCGAACCCGATGGTGGACACCGTTGGTTTGGGCTGCTGTCAAGCTGAAGAACGAGTTCTATCAAGCATGGATGGCTTGCAGGACTCCCGAAGCAGCTGACAGGTACCGGCAGGCCAAGCGGCATGCGGCTCTGGCGATGGTCGAAGCAAAAACCCGGGAGGAGTTCGGTGAGGCTATGGAGCACGACTTTTGGTCGGCCTCGAAGAGGTTCTGGCAAACCGTCCGACACCTCAGAAAGGGGGAGCAGTCCCCAGTTCACACTGTTTACAGCGCGGACGGGGGCTTGCTGACCTGACTGAGGATATACAGTAGTTGGTCGGTGTAAGGATTCTTTTGAGGCCCTTCTCAATGCCACTGACATACCTTCCGTAGAGGAAGGATACATACGTGGACAGTTCTATCACCGTGGCTGAGGTATTTGGGGTAGTTAAAACACTCCCCAATGGCAAAGCTGCGGGGGTGGACGAGGTTCGCCCTGAATTTCTTTAGGCTCTGGATGTTGGAGGATTGTCTTAGTTGACAAGCCTCTACAATATTGCATGGACAGTCCCTCTGGACTGGTAGACTGGGGTGGTGGTCCCCATTTTTATAAAGGGTGACCGGAGGGTGTGTACCAAGTATAGCGGGATCACACTCCTCAGCCTCCCTGGGAAAGTCTACTCCGGGGTGCTGGAGGGAGGGGTATGACCGTTAGTCTAACTTCGGTTACAGAAGTTGCAATGTGGTTTTTGTCCCGGTCGCGGAACACTGGACCAGCTCTACACCCTTGCAAAGGTACTGGAGGTTATGTGGGAGTTTGCCCAACTGGTCTACATGTGCTTTGTAGGCTTCAAAAAGGCTTTCGACCGTGTCCCTCGTGGTGTCCTGTCGGGGGTGCTCCGGGAGTACGGGATTGGTGGTCCGCTACTATGTGCCATTCGGTCCTTGTACAATCAAAGCAGGAGCATGGGTCGCATTGCTAGCAGTAAGTTGAGCTTGTTTCCGGTGAACATTGGTCTCCGCCAAGGCTGCCCTTTGTCACCGATTCTGTTCATAATCTTCAGGGATACAATTTCTAGGTGCAGTAAAGGCATGGAGGGAGTCCAGCTTGGTGACCTTAGGATCTCGTCTCTGCAATTTGCAGACAATGTGGTCCTTATGGCCTCATCAGGTTGTGACCTTCAGCGTTTACTGGAGCGGTTTGCAGCTGAGTGTGAAGCTTCTGGGATGAGACTCAGCACCTCCAAATCCGAGGCCATGGTTCTCAGTTGGAAACAGGCGGACTGTACCCTCCGGGTTGGGAGTGAGGTCTTCCCTCAGGTGGAGGAGTTTAAGTATCTCGGGGTCTTGTTCACGAGTCAGGGACGGTTGAGAGGTCAACAGACGGATCGCTGCAGCATCCGCAGTAATGCGGTCGCTGTACCGGACCGTCGTGGTGAAGAGAGAGCTTAGCCGGAAGGCAAAGCTCTCTGTTTACCGATCGATCTATGTTCCCACCCTCACCTATGGTCATGAGTTATGGGTCATGACCGAAAAAACGAGATTGCGGATACAACCGGCAGAAATGAGTTTCCTCCGTAGTGTGGCTGGACTCACCCTAAGAGATAGGGTGAGGAGCTCAGAGTAGAGCCGCTGCTCCTTCACATCGAGAGGAGTTAGTTGAGGTGGCCCGGGCTTATAGTTCGGATGACTCCCAGGCGCCTCCCTGTTGAGGTGTTTCAGGCATGCCCAGCCGGGAGAAGGCCCCAGGGAAGTCCTAGGACACGCTGGAGAGACTATGTATCACAGCTGGCCTGGGAACGCCTTGGTGTCCTCTTGGTGGACCTGGAAGAGGTCGTTGGAGACGGGGAAGTCTGGACTTCCCTACTGAGAATGTTGCCCCCGCGACCAGGACCCGGATAAGCAGAAGAAAATTGAATGGATGGTTAAAATGCACAGCTACTCACCACTAACGAATTTAAGATGATCCATCGATTGGGTGGTGACTAGTCCAAAGTATACCACACCTCTCGCATACACATGTGAAAATATGAAATGTTTTCTGCAGAAAAAATAGCCATTTTAATTACTTTTTTTTAAGCAAATATTAGCAAATTTTTTGGCTGTGAATGCTGTAAATGTTGGTGGAGGGTTCCATTATGCGTCCTAAGATGTTCTTTATTCAACCCTCATTGGAAAAATTTTGGATGCTCAGTGATGCCCTGTCCAGATCTGTGAGGAGATCACCCAGGAAATCGTTCGTCGTCTCATTAAGGGTCATGCCCCGATGTTGTCAGGCATGCGTACAAGCACGCGGGGGCCACACAAACTACTGAGAATCATTTTGAGTTGCTACAATGACATTTTGGCAAAATGGACCAGTCTTCTGCATCATTTTTTCACTTTCATTTTTGGGCTGTCTTTGATTTCCCCCCTCTATAGGGTGATCATTTTCATTTCTAACAAATTACGTGCATCATTTTGTTACTAATACATCACCTACTTATTATTAGGAAAGATATTCAAGATCACCCCCCAAACCCCCGCTTAGATCTGATGTGTTTTCAAAGTGTTCTTCTAATTTTTTTGAGCAGTGTAGAATTCTTGTCCTTATACTACTACTGAGCATAAGTAGTACACTACTATTTCGGAGCTGTCCCACTTAGGAAAAAGTCATAAAATCTACTTCTGTTTGGCAACTGAGTGACTGGGAGGAAATGATGGCTGCGAGTCATTAGTGGAATTCATTCCATTCGGATCTCTGCTCTTTTTTTTTTTCCCCTCCTTTTCTCGTGAACACAGTTCAAGTTTGCAGAAGGTAAAGATGTGGCGCTCCTCTTCTTCGGGACGCTGATGTCGATGACCCATGGGGTGGTGTTGCCTCTGATGTTAATCGTGTTTGGGGAGATGACTGACAGCCTCATAAGTGATGCAGCGGCCTCCCTCATGAACACCAGCCACCCCAGTGAGTTCACACAACATTTCCAGTCACCAGACTTAATGGTATAAGCAGGACACATATTACAGACCTTTGTTTTTTTTTTTTTTTTACAGATTTCACTATGCCAAACAGCACCTTACAAGAAGACATGACCAAGTAAGGCCAAGAGGTCAAATCACGAGTTATCCTTAATAAGTCACATTTGATCATTTGCTGACTTTTCTCCCGTTACAGCTTTGCCATCTATTACTCCATCTTGGGGGCCTTGGTGTTGGTAGCTGCCTACATGCAGGTTGCCTTCTTTACGCTGTCAGCTGGACGGCAGGTCAAACGCATTCGAAAGCATTTTTTCCACAGCGTCATGCGACAGGACATTGGTTGGTTTGACGTCAGCGAGACAGGAGAGCTCAACACTCGTCTCACAGAGTGAGTAACAGCAACACAGCGACGACCCTGCACTTTTACCCTTTTGAGTTTGAGGGAACTCAGTTCAAATTATCCCTAAAAATGTCTGTATCACAGTTTAAATATCAATTTCACTTTCCTTCAATGTGGTGCCACTAGAAGAGTCATTGTTAAAGGAAGTTAAAGTGACATTGTCAGTGTGGCAACAGGCGACTACGTATTTTTACGCCGCACGCATGAAACTACAGTGGAACCTTGGTTCATTTGTTCCAGAAGGTCTAACACAACAGACACCAACCGAATAAATTTCTCCCCTAAGAAATAATCAAAATCCAATTTATCTGTTCCAGACAGCCAAAAATGTTTACTCATTTAACTCATTTAACTCATTTTTATAGTTTTACATGGATAAAAAAAATTCATTCAAAAAAATGAATAAAAGAGGTAAACTATTTTATTCATCTTTCATACATTCAAATTCATATCCTCCCAATCACACCTCTCCAGTTCTCACTGTCACAGCCAACATGAACATACTCTATAGTACTTCCTGTAAGGACTCCAAAAAGGGTGGGTATTCTGAACTGCTGTTTGGTGCATAAGCACAAACAACAGTCAGGACCCGTTCCCCCACCCGAAGGCGTAGGGAAACTACCCTCTCGCTTACCGGGTTAAATTCCAACGTGCAGGCTTGGAGCCGGGGGGCAACAAGAATTTCCACCCCTGCCCGTCGCCTCTTATTGCCGGCAACACCAGAGTGGAATGAAGTCCAGTTCTCTTGAGAGGACTGGTTCCAGAGCCCTTGCTGTGCGTTGAGGTGAGTCCGACTATATCTAGCCAGAATTTCTCAACCTCACGCACCAGCTCGGGCTCCTTTTCCGCCAGAGAGGTGACAATCCACGTACCGACAACTAGCTTCTGTAGCCGAGAATTGGACCACCAAGGCCTCCGCCTCCGGCCGCCACCCAGATCACTTAGCACCCGACCCCTTTGGCCCCTCCTACGAGTGGTGAGCTCATTGGAGAGGGAATCCTTGTTACCTTTTCGGGCTGTGCCCGACCAGGCCCCATGGGTGCAGGCCCGGCCACCAGACGCTCGCCATTGTGCCCCAGCTCCGGGCCTGGCTCCAGAGGGGGACCCCGGTGACCAGCAATCGGCCGAGTGAAAATGAAGTCCAATGTTTTTAATCATCATCGGGGTCTTTTGAGCCACTCTCTGTCTGGTCCCTCCCCTAGGACCTGTTTGTCATGGGTGACCCTACAAGGGGCATGACAGCCCCTGACAACTTAGCTCCTAGGATCATTGGGACACGCAAACTCCTCCACCACGATAAGGTGGTGGCTCAGGGGAGGAGCCTGTTGAAAATGAAGCATTAAAATCATCAAGATTTTGTGAAATAAGTTGTAAATTGACAACAATAAAATTGTATATTTCGGATAAAAGATTGTCATATTGCGAGAATACAAACGTAACTTTACGGGAATAAAAGTCTTAACGTCATTTCATAGGCATTGCAGAGACGGCTATGAACCGGAGAGCCATATGTGGAGGGGCGGGGTATTAGAGTGTAGCGGTGAGATGATGCTAACCCAAGTTGTCCCGTTATAAATAAAAGAAGCCAGAGGGATGTTCCCCTCCCTACTGAAGAACTATGCCGTAGTTTCCCTCGGGCACGTACAACACTATGACACGTAAAATTACCACTTTTGATCTCGTAAATTTACGACTTTAAATCTCGAAATCTTACATTATCAGGACATCTAATTGTATTATTTATTATTTCTTTTTTTTTTTTCTTAGCTCCGTTTGGCCCTACATGTTGTTTGTTGATGTATATATAATATGTATCCATCCATCCATCCATTGTCTATACCACTTATCCTCAATAGGGTCGCGGGTATGCTGGAGCCTATCCCAGATGACTTTGGGCGGGAGGCGGGGTACACCCTGGACTGGTCGCCAGTCAATCGCAGGGCAGACATACAACCATTCACACTCACATTCAGACTTTAATGGACAATTTAGAGTCGCCAATTAACCTAACGTGCATGTTTTTGGAATGTGGGAAGAAACCGTAGTACCCAGAGAAAACCCACACACAGCGAGAACATGCCAACTCCACACAGAGATGCCCAACAGAGATTCAAATCCTGAACCTCCTGACTGTTAGGCCAACATGCTACCCACTCATCCACCGTGCGGCCTGTCAAATATGTAATAAATTATAACTCGTTTTTAAACTTTTAAACTGTGAAACTGGCCTAATTAAAACGTGTATGACTTGACACAACTTGCAGACGAAAAGCAGTGACTCGACTTGACTTGCTTGTTTCTCATAAAGATTGACTCGGACTTGCTTGTAACTTGAAGGTAAAGACTAGGTGCCTACTTGTGACTTGTACATGAGTGACTTATTACCACCTCTGGCATTCTGCAATATATATTTTTTGCAGCTTATTTTTTAGTTATGTTGAGCCGATCCCAATGGATTTTAATTCGGGGCAGTCTCTTTGTGGGCACCAACGGTAGTCCATCTTCCTTCTTACTGTTTTTTCATGTCTTGATGAATTGCAATGAGCATCTACAACACAGGCGCCCGAGGGCCGTCTCTATAACACAAGCCTATGCTGTAGATGTTTTGTTCAGATAGCCTAGCATATATTGGAATAAAATGTATCAAAGTGGCACCTGCGGCTGGAAAAATGTGGACACTTCTGATATACAATGAAAATCACGACTGCAATTGATCCAAAGGTTGCCAACAGCAACAGGATTAGTCTGTTTTTACAACCCATGCAACAGTGAGGTGGCAAAGGCAATAAAGGGGGTTCGCATAATGTAAAGTGTCATTATTTTCCATGATCGTGAAATTTCCTAACACCGTGTTACATCAATTTAAGTGGATTGTAGTTATACCAACAGGAATGGTTTCTGACAAAAAAAATACTGTTACTGACTAAAACAAATTGCTGTTAGTCACCACTCCAAAATGATTTCAATTCAAAAGGCATCAGCTCTCAAGGTACAGTGGAACCTTGGCAGTGACGATTGCTCCAAAACTGCAAGGGAAGCTCAGCTTTCCCTAAAATGTCCCACCCAAAAAGTGAAATATATACTTCTGTGTGTACATATAACTGACTACTGTAAATATATGCTAGAATACCTTCATCTTTTGTTCAGTATCAGCTACTTATGACAGGTAACTGACACGAATTCCTTATCATTCATCCCTGCAACGCCGCAGTGCTTTTATGCAGTCGGACGCTGAGCAGCTACTGATCAATGGGGAACTGTAAAGTGGATTGTCCCACTGCATGCAACTGGATGATCATTGGATAAATGCTGAGCTTTGTCCCGCCCATTGCATGCTCGGCGTCTCTGGCAATGGCAGTGGGCTGGCCCGGATGCTAAGGTTCTCTATGATTAGATGATCTGTTTGAGGCGGAATCCCTTTTTGATTGGCGGTGAAATGAGCTAATCAGCAATCTTGAAGTATAAACCAGTTTTTCATTGTGTTGTCCTGAACTGACCCAGACACGTTACCGATCCCCAGTAACTTTGTCTTTGGTAAAAATAACTAGCGTTGTATTTGGCGACTCTCTTCTGTCACTTTGCAGTTTCTTTCCGCAACGAGCAGTGGAAAATACACCTGGGAACGTAGGGTGGAATTTACGTATAAATAAATATACAAATTTATGATGTAGGCCGAAAAAAAACTTCCCCGCTTTGAGTGACCAGCAGTCGCCACTAAACCTTGGTAAACATCATTAATCAGTTCCATAATGTCCATCTCCCATTTTTTATTAGAAATTGTGAAAATCTAATTCAACCTTTCCAGACAGCCAAAAATGTTAATACAAAAGATGTTTTTATCGTACTTAAAATGATAGTTTTACAGATGCAGAAAACAATTCCAAATGCATGTAAATAAACATACATTTGGAAAGAACTGCATAAATGAACATTTAAGGTTAGTTTTACCTTCACTTAATGCTTGTTGTTGGTAAAGAAACAATGTGGCAGTGGCAGTTACTTTTGGAATTCAATAATGTTTCTCACCTCAATAACCCAAAATGGAGCCAAAGAAAGTTGCAAGTACCAGCATTTGATAGAGAAGGTGACAAACACTATTGAATTCAATAAATAACTCATGGCAACACACAAACATGGCGGTGAACTTGCTGTGAAATGTTAAATGTTCATTTATCCTATTCATGTATCCCTTCCAAGGAAAGTGGATGGATGTACAAGAGTTAAAACTTTTCTGAGTCAACCACTGATGACATCATAGACAGGAGACGGAGTTGACATTCAGTTCCTGCTTCCATGTAGCCGCAAGCTAATAGGATGCTAACATGGACGTTTTCGGATAAAAATTCATTGAGAAAACAGTTGGCCTCACGCAGTGTATTAATAACACGGCAAGACGGGTGCCATATTGTGCGCTAACCGAGGAAGTTTTGCAATTATTGTCGGAAAACACACTAACCGTGGGGTGTGCTAACCGAGGCTGCGCAGTTTTTTAATTTTTAGATTGTAAAACATGATGGAAATGTTTCAGCACACGTAAGATAACTGATGGACATCATTCCATCTCCACTAACAGTGATGTCTATAAGATCCAAGAGGGTATTGGAGACAAGGTGGCCATGCTGATCCAGTCCTTTACCACCTTCTTCACATCCGTCATCATCGGTTTAGTCAAAGGATGGAAGCTCACTCTGGTCCTCCTGGCCATTAGCCCCTTGCTGGGCATCACCGCAGCACTTTTCAGTATGGTAAACCTTGCTCTTTGTCCGCCCACATATTCGGCCTCCATCTTAAAAGCCAGATTCTTCTTGCAATGCTTATATGCGTCTCCCTCTTTGAGTAGGTCCTGACATCCTTCACTTCTAAAGAGCAGACTGCTTATGCTAAAGCAGGGGCCGTGGCGGAGGAGGTGCTTTCTTCCATCAGGACTGTCTTTGCCTTCAGCGGTCAGCAAAGAGAGATTGACAGGTTTGTGGTAGGATGTTACATGCTGCATGAGTGAAGGTTGCAGCGTTGGGAGTAACAATGTTAAAAATAACGTTGTTATTTTCCAGACAATCTAATGATTCACTATTTCAAAATTTACAGCACAGTTACCACCAGAGTGAAATGTGGTGTGTTATTATTGTAGCATCCCGACAGAGTCTAGATGGATTTTAAAACTTCAACACGGCAGTTCCAACATCTCCAACTTGCACACCTCCGCGTCCTCTCCACACCCACACGATTCCTCACTCCCCATCAATCACACGCAAGGTGCAATAATGGACATTAGAACTTAAAACAGGCACACACCAGATTTTTGAACTTTTTAAAAATGATCATATATGATTTATTAAAGTAAGCAGTATTGAATTCCCCTGTTAACTGATTAAATTTATAAAGGAGTATTTTACTTTGTAATTCAGTTACTTCCTTGGAAAAGTAACTAGTAACTTTTTTACAGTAAATTGCCCAACACTGCAAGATTTGTTGAGATATTGAGTAAAACTGGGCGATACTTCATATTTTGGTATCAGTCCAATAACAAGTACATTCAGGGACAGTATTAGGAATACTGATACTTTTTACTTGAAATTTGGACTAAAATAAAGGAGGAGCAACAATGACACACACCCCAAAAAAGGAATGTTTTTCCAGGTTGAGGCCACTGACTCCTCATCTCTTATGGCTGATTTTTTTACTGACTGACTTTCTACTGCTGTAGTTTTTCATTTCGCTTGGATCAACATCTCTGTTGATAGCATGGTGCGGTAACTAGATGCTACAGAGGTTGCACAAGTAGTCCAACTCCTCCAGGATGGCACATCAATATGTATCGTTGCAAGGTTTGCTGAGTCTCCCTGCAGTCTTAAGAGCATGGAGAAGATTTCAGGAGACAGGTAGGACAGGGCCATAGGAGAGCTGGACAGGGCCGTAGAAAGTCCTTAAACCCTCAGCAGGATCGGTATCTGCTCCTTTATACAAGGAGGAACAGGATGAGCACTGCCAGAGCCCTACAATATGACCTCCAGCACCAGTGTGAATGTTTCTGACCAAACAATCAGAAACAGGTTCCATGAGGGTGGCCTGAGGGCCCGACGTCCTGTAGTGGGCCCTATGCTCACTGCTCAGCACCGTAGAGCTCTATTGGCATTTGCCATAGACCACCAGGCCACTGGCGCCCTGTGCTCTTCATCGATTAAGGAAAGTTCAACCTGAGCACATGCAACAGACGTGAAAGGGTCTGGAGATGCCGTGGAGAATATTATGCTGCCTGCAACATCATTCAGCATGACCGATTTGGTGGTGGGTCAGTCAGGGGAGGAATATCCCTGGAAGGACGCATAAACCTCTACACATTAGTTAATGGCACCCTGACTGCTATTCGGTATCGGGATGAAATCCTTGGACCCATTGTCAGAAGCTACGCTGATGCGGTGGGCCGTGGGTTCCTCTTGGTCCACGACAATGCCCTACTGGAGAATGAAGGAATTGATACCATTGACTGACCCCTACGTTCTCTGACCTAGACCCAATAGAACACTTCTGGGACATTATGTTTAGGTCCATCCTCAGACTGTTCAGGAGCTCAGTGATACCCTGGTCCAGATCTGGGAGGAGATTCCCCAGGACACCATTCTTCGTCTCAGCATGCGTACAAGCACAAACTACTGAGAATCATTTTCAGTTGCTACAATGAGATTTTGGCAGAATGGACCAGTTTGCTGAATCATTTTTTCAATTTAATTTTTGGGGTGTCTTGGATTTCCCCCCTCAATAGGATGATCATTATCAATTCTATCAAATTATGTGGCACCTACTTATTATCAGGAAATATATTTAACATCATTTCCCCCACGTTTAGATCTGATGTGTTTTCGAAGTGTTACTCAAATTTTTTTGAGAAGTGTATTATTTTGTTGGACAGTTACTTTGGATTTCAGGTGATTTTTTTAAATTATTATTTTTAATTAGTCACAATAAATAATATATATAAATTCTAGTAGAAATAAATAAAATACTTATGACAAAATATATAACATCTACGTCCACGTCTGGATTGGTTTTCATTAAAGCTGTGCTCAATTCATTTTTCTTTGTGTTGCCTCACAGGTATCATAAGAACTTGGAGGATGCTAAGAACATGGGAATAAAGAAAGCAATAAGTTCAAACATTGCTATGGGCTTCACCTTCTTAGTGATCTACCTGTCTTATGCTCTGGCCTTCTGGTATGGGAGTACACTCATCCTGAGTGGAGAGTACTCTATTGGGGTTGTACTCACGGTAAGTAGAAAGAATATTAACACCATTAAAAACACCCTCCAAATAGAATTTTGAAGTTAACAATAACATTGTATGTTAAGGTTTTATTCACTTTGCTTATCGGAGTGTTTGCATTGGGGCAAACCTCACCTAACATCCAGTCCTTCGCCAGTGCTCGAGGAGCTGCACACAAAGTGTACAGGATCATTGACAATGTAAGGAAAGCTACTTTTTCTCTTTCCCCATTTAGACAGAGCATGTTTTTTGTAGAGCTGCCTGCTGTCAGTTTGCATAAGTGCATGTGCACACATGTGTTCTGGCACTGCAGGTAGACACTTTGATACAGCGAACAACCAGAAGGCGTCCATGAGAGGGACGGAATTTGCTCTAATTGGAGCACCTGCTGTTTGAGTGCATATTTGCGTGATCTGAAATGACTACCACAGTCATCTGACTTCAAAATATTAACCCAAAGTGATATTAGCAATATGACTTATGACTTATAAATGTATGCAAGCGATTATAAGACATATGAGAAACCGCTTTGACATTATCCTCGGCTCTTGCTGCCTAAATTAAATTTAATGACAGTTGTTCTGCCTGCAGCTTGCAAGCTTTTGATTATTTCTTGAGGTATCTTCTTCAGTCCATGTGGAGAGACTTCCTGAAACAACAGTACGCTTGTTTGTGTATCCGTACATTGAGCAAAGCGGCTGAAGTCAAGGGCTGTATAAATAAACAGGAGCTCAATTCCATACTCCTACAGAGCAGACAGTCTTCCTTGCATTGTCTTTTTGGCCTTTGATGAATATCAGTTTCTTTGACCTGCTGTGACTGAATTTCCGACCACACCAGAGTTCATGAGAAGTACATGAAACATTTTGCTCTGCAGAAACCGAACATCGACAGCTATTCAGACAGCGGCTTCAAGCCCGACGTAATCACTGGTAACATAGAGTTCAAGAACATCCACTTTAACTATCCCTCAAGGCAAGAAGTCAAAGTAAGCTCCTCAATGACACTGTACAGTATATGTAACACAAGCTACAGAGACAAGCTTCAAAGTTGTAATCCTCTCCACAATCATACTCATTTGCAGGTATTAAACAACATGTCCCTCAGCGTGAAGAGTGGACAGACCATTGCTTTAGTAGGAAGCAGTGGCTGTGGAAAAAGCACCACCGTCCAGTTGTTGCAAAGGTTCTACGATCCTACGGAGGGATCCGTACGTGCACATTTGTAAAGCTTTTCACTCAGACAAATTTATTCACACATTCAACACATAAGCTAAAAATATACTTTCATCTCCCTCTTTGTAGATATTTTTTGATGAACACGACATCCGTTCTCTCAATATCCGTTACCTGCGAGAGATGATTGGAGTGGTGAGTCAAGAGCCCATCCTTTTTGCCACCACCATCGCAGAGAACATCCGATACGGCCGACCGAACGTAACGCAACAGGAAATAGAGCAAGCGACCAAGGAGGCCAACGCCTATGACTTCATAATGAACCTTCCTGATGTATGACTTTATGACATCTACTTGTAAACAGATTTGTCTGCAACTTTCCTGTGATGAGACTATTGTTGTTGAGCAGAAGTTTGAAACGCTGGTCGGGAATCGGGGGACTCAGCTGAGTGGAGGACAGAAGCAGAGAATTGCAATTGCTCGAGCACTAGTCCGTAACCCCAAAATCCTTCTGCTGGATGAAGCAACATCTGCTCTTGATGCTGAGAGTGAGACTATAGTACAGGCAGCACTCGACAAGGTACAACAGACTCGGCACACAGGAGTGTTACTTTACTTTGACTTATGCATGCCAGCCCAATAGTGTGCGATGCCACTTTGCTGAATGATTATTCTCATTCATCGAGGATATTGTATTCTCAGAGAACTGAATTGACCAAGCAGATTTTTTAACAAACAGGAGAGACTGAAAACTGTCTAAATTACAACCATGTTTTCCAAACCAGTACAGTAATCTTTCCTTTATTGTAGTTAATTGGTTTCAGACCCAACAGCGATAGGTGAATTTACACAAGTAGGATTCTTTATAAATACAATGTTTTTGTAGTTAAAGCATAAAGTATACATAGTTAGAGCATCTGTATTTATTCATCCATACTATATTTTCTTATCTCTCCTGTCTTGCCTATGTTCTGATTAAGTGAATAATACATTATCTATCTAATCAAAAACCTGTTTATGACCTTCTAAATAGGCTTTTTAGCATTATTAGAGCCCTTGATACATGAAAAACAACCCCACAGTCACTTTTACACTCATATCACCCAATAATAATAATAATAATGCCTTACAATTGTTATGCGCTTTACAAAGACTCACAAAGCGCTTACACTGGGGTCATTATTCATTCACTCCACACTTGGTGATGGTAAGCCACTTTTGTAGCCACAGCTTCTCTGGGGCAGACTGACAGAGGCGAGGCTGCCAGTGTGCGCCATCAGGGACACACACACCACTTTCATACTAGGCAATGTGGGTGAAGTGCCTTGCCTGTGTACATAAGGAAAGTTTAATTTCCTCCCACTGAGGTCTCCCATCCAAGTACTGGATGTACCAGGCCCTGCCCTGCCCTGCCCTGCCCTGCTTAGCTTCTGAGATCTGACAGGATCTGGCTTTGACAGGCAGGTTTGGCCACACAATATAGAAGACATAATAGAAAAATAGAAAATGTGACACACGCGCACACACACATGTATGTATGTATGTATGTATGTATATATGTATATATATATACACACACATACAGTAAGGGAAAAAAACTCTTTGAACCCCGGCTGATTTTGTAAGTTTGCCCACTAACAAAGAAATGATCAGTCTATAATTTCAATGGTAGGTTTATTTAAACACTGTGAGACAACAATGACAAAAAAAATCCAGAAAAATGCGTTTCAGAAAGACTTATAAATTAATTTGCATTTAAATGAAGGAAATAAGTATTTGATATCCTAGCCGTCAGCAAGATCTCTAGCTCCCAGGTGGATCTTATACAGGTAACAAGCTGACATTGCCAGCCCTCTCAGCTCGTTACCTGTATAAAAGAGACCTGTCCACAGAAGCAATCAATCAATCAATCTAGATCCATACTCTACACCATGGCCAAGACCAAAGAGCTTTCCAAGGATGTCAGGGACAAGATAGTGGACCTACACAAGGTTGGAATGGGCTACAAGACGATCGCCATTTGGTGACAACAATTGGTGCAATTATTCGCAAATGGAAGAAACATAAATTAACTGCCAATCTCCCTCGGTCTGGAGCTCCATGCAAGATCTCGTCACGTGGAGAGTGAGGACCCAATGTTGAACCGTGATGTAGCAAGAGACAACTGTAATGTCTTCATGACCTTATACTGTTACCGTGCATTAATGTCTCTCTTCCAACGTTTGTATTTTTTGTGTAGGTCAGACTGGGTCGTACCACCATAATTGTGGCCCATCGCCTCTCAACTATCAGAAACGCTGATATCATCGCTGGCATACAAAATGGACAGGTTGTAGAGTTGGGGACCCATAGCGAGCTGATGAAAAAAAAGGGTGTCTACCACAGTCTAGTCACTATGCAGGTAAAGCTATCACATAACTTTTGGGGGACATTCATCTGGTATCAGATGGGTCAACCTTGTGGTTTTCTTGCATGTCCATCTTGCAGACATTTGAGGAAGCCCATGATGAGGAGAAGGATGACGATCAGGAGGAAAAGAGCCCAGTATCAAAAATGTGCCCCAACTCCCCTCAATTTAGGAGGAGGTCTACAAAAAGTTCCTTCGCTGGTTCAGATGGAAAGAAAGAAGAGCAAGAAAAGTTAGTGGATGGCAAAGACAAGACAGAGGAGGTGAGATTGGTGGAGATATCTTAATGATTATACATCTGAACATGAATCAGATCTTTCTATATCTGTCTGCAGGATGAAAAAGTCCCACCTGTGTCGTTCTTCAGTGTCATGCGTTTCAATCTTCCTGAGTGGCCTTACATTTTGGTTGGAACGATCTGTGCTACAATCAATGGAGCGATTCAGCCTTTGTTTGCCATCCTCTTCTCCAAAATCATCACTGTACGTTTTTGTAATGTACATAATAAGCTATGTGCAAAATTTAATCTGCCTTTTCCAAATTCTAAGGTGTTTGCCGAGCCTGATATCGAAGTTGTTCGTCAGAAATCTGAATTCTTTTCCCTCATGTTTGTTGCTATTGGAGGTGTATCTTTTTTCTCCATGTTTCTCCAGGTATGCATACCAACCTTTACACACATACATACACTCTGGATCAAAATTTTAAGACCAGATGAAAAATGGCAAGAATTTAGAGTTTGCACTGTTGCATCTTAAGGAGGTTCTAAGTATTACTTCAAAATGCAAAAAGGAAGGTGAGTGAGACAAAAAATGTTTTAAGTAAGCTTTTTATTAATTAAGCTACCATTAAGCTGAATTAGGCTGGTCATCAGCTGCCCAAAGGTTTAAGACCATACCTCAAAAAAACCCAAGCTGTTCTAAAAAAGAAATAAAATATTCAAAAAATATCTCAGTAATAAGTAGCTGTGTCATTCTTGTTAATCACCTCAAAAAATGGTTTGGGCATGCTTGATGCCAGTGTTTCCGGGAGGCTTGTGGGAATATTGCTCCAGGTGGTGAAGATGGTTTCACACTATATGGAACAGATGTCCATTTTTGTAAAGTTTTTTGCCAAATGTTCTCAGTTGGATTTAGATCGGGGGAACACGTGAGTGATGTTTTTCTCAAAAAAGCCAATCATTACCACGCAGACAAGGGGCGTTAGTCGTGCGGCACCCCCTTTGCAACATCTCCACATAGCTACCTGCCGTTTGACGCCCCATGCACAACCTAAAGCTTCATTGTTCCATTGAAGGAAAAAGGAGCCCAGATCATGATGGACCCTCTCCACTGTGCCGTGTGGAAAACATCTCAGGTGGCATCTCCTTGTCATGCCAGTAAGGTTGGAAGTCATCAGCACCATTGACGTCACATTTTTTCTCATCAGAGAATAAAGCCTTCTTCTTCTTCTTCTTTCAATGTCCCATGTTTGGTGCTTTTGTGCCAATTCCAAACGAGCAATTTTTGAAGATGTTTTTCTTCATAAAACCCTTCTCTCACAGATGTTGTCTGATGTATATTGGACTGGTACTCCGCACCAGTAACAACTTTCATTTTGGTCGAGGATCGTCCCTTGTCTTGACGGACAGCCAATTGCATCCGTTGGCTCAGGGCCGGTGAAGTTTTTTGGGTCTAGCACTTGAATTATTTATTTCATAACCCTCAGGATCTTTTAAGAGGTTTCAACTGACTGTCTTACTGCATCCAACCTCAGCAGCAATGTTGTGCTGTGAGAGGCCTTGTATATGCAGCTCAACAATCTGACTGCATTCAAAGAGAGAAAGATTTTTTGCCTTTGCCATCAAGAGATTATGAGTGTGAATACCTATTTCACTTTAATGCTTACCCAAAATGTTTTTGTCTCGCTCTCAGTTCTTCTTTTTTACATTTTGAAGCTCTACTTAGAAAATCCTTAAAATGCATGAGTGCAAAATGTAAATTCTTGAAATCTTTCAACAGGTCTTACATTTTTTATCCAGAGTATATTAGTATTTGTCAAGTAACGTTTGTCGTGTTTGATGACAGTAACAAGGCAGCCATTTATTTATTCCATTGATCATTTCTGTAATGACATTCAGCTGAGCTACAGTCAAAAGTATTCATGTTAGTGTGTGTGTGCTTGTATTTGTCACAATATCCAGGGTTTCTGTTTTGGTAAATCTGGAGAGATCCTTACCATGAAACTGAGACTTTCAGCTTTCAAGTCCATGATGAGGCAGGTATGTGCAAAGATGAATTCTGGACATCTATTTTAAAAGTTTTGTATTAACATGCGACCAGGGTATCTCGAGATATTCGAGTATTTGGTGATGATGTATTACGTCAGTGCTTCTCAAATAGTGGTGGGGGGGGGACGTGTCAGGAGGGTGTGAGAGGCTGGGAGTACTTTTAGTGTTAGTGCAGACCTGCCAACATGTACAAATTTATCATACTCAACATGCAATTTGATTCTTGAATATGCTCATATGCTTCACAGCTCTCCATTTTTTTGCATTTTCCTGGTACACTATAGACAAATAAATGGATAGGGGGGCATGACAACAAAATAACTGAAAACCACTGTATTACTTAGTGATAGGAATTTGGGCTTTTTTGACTCGGCTCACAAAAAAGAAAGGGCCTCTTTGGCCCACGTGACAAACAAAGGCCTATTGTTCTTGTTAACCTTGGATCAAGTACAGTAGTAACTTTTATCGTAAACTTTATAGTTCAGCTCATTCCAATCAATGAAGGTATCAAAACCATAGAAAACGGCACCACAGAAGGAATTGAATGATCCGTATAATGACTGATATGTAAGAATTCAGCGATTACATAAGTAGTGACTGAAAGCTGGCCAATGACGTACTTACATTACTATACATTCAGTGTTGTAATAGAAAATTGGTCGCTTCCATTTTTTTAGGATCTCGGCTGGTTTGATGACAACAAAAACAGTGTCGGTGCGCTCACAACAAGGCTGGCCACAGATGCTGCTCAAGTACAAGGGGTAAGGCATTTCACCCACCATTCTTTAAGCACAGTTTTTCACATTTTGTGGCCTCTGCCCAGGCTACGGGAGTACGTCTGGCTACTCTGGTCCAGAATATAGCCAACATGGGCACCAGTCTGATTCTGGCATTTGTGTATGGCTGGGAGCTGACCCTGCTCATCTTGGCAGTAGTGCCGGTTATGGCAGTGGCTGGAACTGTGCAGATGAAAGTGCTAGCTGGGCAAGCTGCCGAGGACAAGAAGGAGCTGGAGAAGGCTGGAAAGGTGAGGTTATGTTGTAGGACGGTTTGTTTGTGTTCCATTGTGTCTTAGGCAAAAAAAATGTGCAAAGCCATGCTGGCTTCTTTCCTAAACTTTCTCCTTAAAAAGTGAGCTTTTGGAAATCTATGGCAGAGTCACTCCAGCGTTTGTAAAATTTAAGTAAAACTAAACTTTTTAGCTTGTATAACTTACAAAAAAAAGTACAATTCCTACGTTTTAGGGCCATTTTCTGTCCCTCCATGATGGTAAAACAAAAGAAGGTCCATAAAAGTGCAGCTGAATGACTTTGATGTCAAACTCCTCAGTGGTTTAAACGCTGGGATAAAGTCAACCATACAACTGTTTCCAAGTGTGACCCTGATGTATTTAATGGTCTGTCTCCTCAGATTGCGACAGAAGCCATCGACAATATTCGCACTGTTGCATCTCTGACCAGAGAACCCAAGTTTGAGTCTCTGTATCATGAAAACCTCCGGATTCCATACAAGTATGCAAAATCTTTGGTCCAGTGTTTTTTTTTATTCAAAGAGTGGTCTTGTTAATGGTTATGTCTTTCTTTGCAGAAACTCCCAGAAAAAGGCCAATGTGTATGGTTTTACCTTTGCATTTTCCCAGGCCATGATCTACTTTGCTTATGCAGGATGCTTCCGGTTTGGAGCTTGGCTCATTGACAATAAACGAATGGACGTAGAGGGAGTTTTCCTGTGAGACAACTTTCTTAGGTTGTAGTTTTGCAACAGCAGACCTTCCAGTCAGTACACATTTCTTGCATGCATTTTGACCCTTGAACGGCTTGTACGCTTCGCTGTGCTCCGTGTATTTTGGTGCATTTCCTTTAGTCTGTGAAACCAGGATTACCCCCCTGTGCCCACCAGCACACGCTACACCAGTTTGCCCCCGCCGTTAATACATGCAAATATATACAACTGTGTAATTTATATTTCTGTTTATAAAATACAGCAAAATTGGGCATATTTCACATATAGAGGAAACTGTGTTTCATGATTAATTCATCTCAAAACAAAGTGGCCCAGGGTGTTGGCAGGTATGCAACAGTGGAAGAGAACCTTCATGTTTGGACAGTAGCTGAAGTAGAAAAAATACTAAGAGAGGAAGCTCTATGTTTAGCTTTTAATCATTTACTACAAGCTCAAAAAACGATTTGAGGGGCAATTGTGACTGTGATGGGATTATAAAACAAGATCTGTACACATGCAGAAACGTACTGTTGGGAGGAGCAGCTGTTTTCACATTCAAAGATTAGAGTTCATCACATTGAGATTTGATAGAACTGTCATATAACATGACTAGCAAACATTTTGTTCCAGGGTGATTTCTGCAGTTCTGTATGGCGCTATGGCTGTTGGAGAAGCCAATTCCTTCACTCCCAACTATGCAAAGGCCAAAATGTCCGCTGCACACCTCATGATGCTTCTGAACAGAGAGCCTGTGATTGATAATCTTTCAGAAGAGGGAGAGTCCCTGGTATACTCACAACACCTTACTTAACCTTTCTGTTTACGTAAAGATTATTTAATCATTTTTCACCTCTTAATCACTGTTTTCCCCCTTAAATCTCCAGGAAAAATTCCATGGTAATGTGCAATTTGAGAGTGTAAAGTTTAACTACCCCTCACGCCCTGATGTGGCCGTCCTGCGAGGTCTGAATCTGAAGGTGAAAAAGGGAGAGACATTGGCCCTGGTGGGAAGCAGTGGCTGTGGAAAAAGCACAACCATCCAACTTCTGGAGAGGTTTTATGACACCACACAAGGGACAGTGGTGAGAAGTCAAATACAGCAGTTTTATAACACTCATGCCTCTTCACCTATTGCCTGTTAGTTAATGGTTAGTGTTTTTGTAGCTGCTTTACAGCGCTGCACTGATAAGACAATTCATTGAGTTCATCTTTAAAGTTACTGCTGCTGCTGAGGGATAAAACAAAACAGTATATTCCTCACTGGCTTTGTCTGTGGGAACAAGCAAAGCTCTCATGTCAATCTCACAATTTAGACTCACATTTAGACTGAATGCTTATCATTATCTCTGTATTTTCTGGACAATAAGTCACTCGGGAGTAAAAACGGTTAAATGCTGCACATGTCAAATTATAAATATACTCTCCTAAACAAAATGTCAAGACCTTTTGGAAAATTGCAACAATTTAAATTTTGCAGTGATAGATCTAAGTAGAGCGTCAAAATGGAAAGATAACAAATGAGAATGAGACAAAACTTTTTTTAGTAAGCACTTTTTTGCAGTCAACCAAATAGGAATTTCACCAGCTGATCAAAAGTTTCAGACCACTGCCTTTAAAATCCAAAATCCATGCAAAAATGTGAATGTAATTTTCTGTCAGGCATTGTCGTGATTTCTTAATGGCAAAGGCAAAAAAGCTTTCTCTCTTTAGACACGGTCAAATTGTTCATCTGTTGAAGAAAGGGCTCTCACAGCGTGCCAGTGCTGCTGAGGTTGGACACAGTATAACAGTTTCTTATTGGACAGATTTTTAAATTGAACAAAAATGTCAAGTGGTACACCCAAAACTGTCACCGCGCTTTAGCCAGAGGATCTGATTAGCTGTCCGTCAAGACTAGGGACCGCCCTCGACCCCATTTAAGGTTGTTACTGGTGCAGAGAGCAGTCCAATAACCATCAGACTGCATCTGCGGGAGAAGGCTTTTAAGAAGAAAAAACGGCCTCAAAGGCCTCGTGAGCTACAGATTTACATTAGCGCCAAAATTAAAAAGAAATACATGTGAAAATATAAGAGAATCAATAATACAAAAATATACAAATGTAACAAATGTATACAAATATGTAATTCCATTATGTTGTTGTTTTTTGTGTATTGTCTTTTCCATGTTATCGTTAATTTTTCTCTTTTATCTTTGTGGTAAAAGCAATGTCAATGCATGGACCCGCCTACACCCTTTCTGCTAGGGTGACTAGCAGCTTCGATATTGACTCCATCTTGTACGGTGGCGTGATAGTGATGTTACTTCCTGTCCGTCACCCGTGCTAAGAGCTACATTTAAACAAAGCTGCCATGTAGTCACTGCTAGCAGGAATCGTGTGATCAGGTATTGGCAAGTCGCCTTGGCAGATTAGACATTTCTTTTTCCGTTTAGCGTCAGGCATCCGATAAATGCAAAAAGGAAAAGCAAATGGAAAAGACAAAAGAGAAAAAATCAGCAATAAAATGGAAAAAACTAAGACAATACACAAAAAGCAATGACAAAATAGAAAAAAGCAAAAACAAAATGGAATTACAATATGACTACATTGGTAAATTTTTGTATTATTGCTTCTCTCTTTATTTCCATTTTTGCTTTTAATTTTCTCAGTCCTGTGATTCTATTGTTAACTTCAACGCCACAAAATAGCCTGTTCGGAATTTGCACAAGAGCACCGAGTAAAAGAAAGTTATATTCTCTGATGTTAAGTTACTTCCTTCAATGAAACAATTGAGCTTCAGGTTGTGCAGGGGTGTCAAACCGCAGCTGCCTATGTGAGGGGGCATCCCTCTTGACTGGCTTACAACTGCTTACAACAATGCAGTTCACAATGCCAACCTGACAAAGGACTTTTGTCCAGAGGCACTGGCATCAAGCGTGGCATCAAGCACGCCCAAACCAATTTTTGAGGTGGTTAACAACATCTTTGACATCTTTGTAATTTTGCCTTGCAGATGCTTGATTCCAGGAATGTGAAAGAGCTGAACATCCACTGGCTGAGGTCTCAGATAGGTATTGTGTCCCAGGAGCCTGTGCTGTTTGACTGTAGCTTGGCTGAAAACATCGCCTACGGAGACAACAGTCGCACTGTAACCATGGAGGAGATTAAAGTGGCTGCTGAAGCAGCCAACATCCATAGCTTCATTGAAAACCTGCCACAAGTAATCATCTTTTTACATTTGGTTAAAGCTCCCTGTGTCTTCCAGACTTGATGTTGTTAGTATTTTGTCGTCACTCTGAAGTTGAGGGGAACTATAGTAAGCTTATCACTCCAATCTTAGGAATATCTGTCGATTTTAAAATCTGAAAACAGGAATGGATCATTAATACTGTATTATAATGCTGACTCCATCCTGGTATTTTCTGTGTTTGCTTGAGCAGAAGTATGACACGCAGGCAGGTGATAAGGGAACCCAGCTGTCAGGTGGACAGAAACAACGAATAGCCATAGCCCGAGCCATCCTCCGTAACCCCAAACTGTTGCTTCTGGATGAAGCCACGTCTGCACTCGACACTGAGAGCGAGAAGGTGGGGATTCCCTTCCTTGTCAGAACAGCTCGAAATTTGCCTGTCTCATTTGTATGTCTTCCGTCCTCTCAAGGTGGTGCAAGAGGCACTGGACAAAGCAAGACAGGGCAGGACGTGTATCATTGTAGCCCACCGTCTGTCCACCATCCAAAACGCAGACCGCATTGCTGTCTTTCAGGGAGGGGTGGTGGTAGAACAAGGGACACATCAACAGCTGTTAGCCAAAAAGGGAGTTTATCACTTGCTGGTCACAACCCAGATGGGTCATTGAAGATAATCAGAATACTCACATTAATTCACTTTATTTTAATAGGTATATTAATGTAGGCCTAATGTTCTAGTTTCAATTAGTAGTGGTAGTTTATTGTTTTAATGCACTACCTCAGCATTGGCATTCGTGATCACTTTGTGTCCATTGGCTGAAGCTCACTGATTCCGGTCGGATCACGCAAGTTGCCTTTCAGTCATGTCTTTTACATTAGGGACCTCCAAACACTGTGCCAGGTTAGACGAATGTAATATTGCTAATATACAATCTGCACTGGAGTTGTACTACTGACGTTTGCTGACAAACTGATAGCTGTTTTGTGAATGTGAAGACATTAAAAAGTCTGTTTGTAGAAGTACAGAGTAATAATGAATCCATTGATTAAAGTTTTCTATTCGCTTCACACTGGTAATCTTTATATAAAAACATGTTTGAAGATAAATGGGCTTGTGAGGCTGGGTTATCAATAGGTTCTGGAGATGCTCGATTTTTTTTTCTACGCGTGTACAGATATTGTTCAGCACTTGATTACTGATACCAATATTAGCAGCAGCTCATCCTTCAAACAGGTAACACCTTGTGTAATGAATAAACACATCAAGCTTCTTTTACTGTTATGCCACTTGATGCATTTAACAAATAAACACTGCAAAAAAAGACACTACGGTAACATCCAATGTAAATTATATTTAAACATTTAGTCTCAGAAAGTCATTTAAAAAATCATGATCAACTAAAGAAAGAGTCCTTACTTCCCCTTTTGCATAACATTACACATACAGTGGTGTGGAAAGACTATTTGCCCCCTTCCTGACTTTTTTGCATGTTTGTCACACTTAAATGTTTCTGCTCATAAAAAATAGTTAACTATTAGTCAAAGATAACATAATTGAACACAAAATGCAGTTTTTTAATTAAGGTTTCTGTTATTAAGGGAGGGAAAAAACTCCAAATCTACATGGCCCTGTGTGGAAAAAGTGATTGCCCCCCTTGTTAAAAAATAACTTCACTGTGGTTTATCACACCTGAGTTCAATTTCTGTAGCCACCCCCAGGCCTGATTACCACAGTGAGAGCCATTATCCACAAATGGCAAAAACATGGAACAGTGGTGAACCTTCCCAGGAGTGGCCGGCCGCCCAAAATTACCCCAAAAGCGCAGAGACAACTCATTTGAGAGGTCACAAAAGATCCCAGGGCAACATCTAAAGAACTGCAGGCCTCACTTACCTCAATTAAGCTCAGTGTTCACGACTCCACTATAAGAAAGAGACTGGGCAAAAACGGCCTGCATGGCAGAGTTCCTAGACGCAAACCACTATTAAGCAAAAAGAACATTAAGGCTCGTCTTAATTTTGCTAAAAAACGTCTCAATGACTGCCACGACTTTTGGGAAAATATCTGGCGTAAAAGTAACACAGCATTTCATAAAAAGAACATCATACCAACAGTAAAATATGGTGGTGGTAGTGTGATGGTCTGGGGTTGTTATGCTGCTTCAGGACCTGGAAGGCTTCCTGTGATAGATGGAAGCATAAATTCTACTGTCTAGCAAAAAATCCTGAAGGAGAATGTCCGGCCATTTGTTCGTCAACTCAAGCTAAAGTGATCTTGGGTGCTTCAGCAGGACAATGACCCAAAACACACCAGCAAATCCACCTCTGAATGGCTGAAGAAAAACAAAATGAAGACTTTGGAGTAACATTGTCAAAGTCCTGACCTGAATCCCATTGAGATGCTGTGGCATGACCTTAAGAAGGCGCTTCATGCTAGAAAACCATCAAATAAAGCTGAATTACAACAATTCTGCAAAGATGAGTGGGCCAAAATTCCTCCAGAGCGTGTAAAAGACTTTTTGCAAGTTATGGCAAACGTTTGATTGCAGTTATTGCTGCTAAGGGTGGCCCAACCAGTTATTAGGTGCAGGGGCAATTACTTTTTCACACAGGGCTATGTGGCTTTGGATTTTTTCTCCCTAAATAACAAAAACATTCATTTAAAAACTGCATTTTGTGTTTACTTGTGTTATCTTTGACTAATATTAAAATGTGTTTGATGATCAGAAACATTTTGTGTGACAAACACGCAAAATAATAAAAAGTCACGAAGGGGGCAAATAGTTTTTCACACCACTGTACAGCCATCCCTTGTTTATTTCTGTAATGAAGGATTCAATGTTAATAAATTTAATATGTTCATAGTTAAGGAGACATACTGTAAAACCTCTTTATGACTAACATTATTAGAGCCCTGTAGACATGTAATAGTCATCTTTATATTCCTATTATTCATTGTCTAGACCACTTTGGCCGCTAGCTAGCGAGCTAACCAGTTAGTCTAAACTTTTGCCCTACAAACATTTTCCGGTTAGCGTACAATACAGAGCACGTCTTTTTGTGTTATCAATACAGTCCATTAGTCCAACTGCATTCTTAATGTATTTTTTGTATCACAGAATGTTCTTAACTTTTACCAAAGAAGCTAGCTTGCTAACATGGCAACCAGAACCGGAAGTCACCCACAACATCTATAATGTCACCAGCTGTTGACTCTCACAAAAAGGGTTTTTATAGTTTTAAATGCATAAGAACAATTCCACATGCATATAAATGACGATTGCAAGAAATAAATCAACATTTAAGGTTACTTTTACCTTCAATGAAGAAGGTGCTCCGCCCGCCACTGGAGTTTTTGCATTTGTCTGGCAATGCTGTTCAGGACAGTGTTTCTAAGGATGAAAGTATTTGGCTCTACCAGGATATCTGCTGAGGCCATCTACTGGACAAATGGTACATGACAGGATAAATTGTTAGAATTACCCAAATAGAAGTACAACCCATGATGGTGTCAGTCAGTGACCTGCGGTCAGGGTCGGCAAATGAGGCTGAGCCTCACCACTGCCCCCTGTTGGTCTTTCCTTTCCATTGCATGTGAATACTGAATAGTAAAACTTATGATTACATGAAATTGTTCCCTTTTACTTCAATGGTCCATGCTTTACATTGACTTTCTTAAAAACTAATAGCGTGTCTATTTGTTTAGGAATAGTCTTGTCACTATTTCATTGTAACACATAAAAAAGCTGTATTGTTTCCTTGCTTTTGTTGATTTGGCGCCAATGAGTTGCCCAAAATATGTTATTCTGTGAGCAATTTTTGCATTGTGGGCAATTGTGTGATTATTTCTATTCATGATTTTGGTGGTTGATTGAGTCTTATGCTTGACCATACTGTTTTCAGCAATTCATATGAACTCATTTTGTATGTTGTACTGCTATATGATGTACAGGTGGTCATCGCTGCTACTCATATAAATTACTTATTTTGGTCAGTACACGCTACAGAAGTAGAAGCTTGCGACCATTATTAAGGTTAAGGATTGTGTTTTAGCTTCAACAAGGGCGTTTTAGGGATGACGTGGACGTGGTCCACCAACAATTTCTTAATTACAACAACAAAACACACTTCTTTCAGGAAAAAAATACCCATTTTCAATATTGTGTAAATTTGCAGCCTCACCCATAAAGCTCTGTCTGGATGGATCAAAGGTCACGGTTTGACACATACAGTCATTATTCCTATTCAAAAAATAAACATTCATAGAATAAACAACAACAGCGTGACTCGTTTTTAGAACCACAGCCTGAGGGTGACATTTTAAAGAGTTACAGGCACATGAAAGCAGCGCTTTAGGGTTTAACTTTTTTACAGAGCAACAAAATAAACCTCAGGACAGTCCTACACGGAATTTGTACGAAGGGTAATTCAAAATAGCGACATTACTGTCAAAGCAGAGTGATATGGCGCCACCCTGGGGAATATTTACAATGTATAGGACTTCAAAATCAAATTCACACATGTCAAATAAGGTTATAATCAGCATCCATCCATTTTCCTCCGCTTATCCGGGTCCGGGTCGCGGGGGCAGCAGCTTCAGTGGGGGCTTCCAGACTTCCCGGTCCCCAGCAACCTCTTCCAGCTCCATCGGGAGGACACCAAAGCGTTCCCAGGCCAGCTGTGAGACATAGTCCCTCCAGCGTGTCCTAGGTCTTCCCGGGGACCTTCTCCTGACTGGGCATGCCCGAAACACCTCACCAGGGAGGCGCCCGGGAGGCATCCGTACTAGATGACCAAGCCACCTCAACTGGCTCCTCTCGATGTGAAGGAGCAGCGGCTCTACTCTGAGCTCCTCCCGGATGGCCGAGCTCCTCACCCTATTCCTTAGGGTGAGTCCAGCCACCCCACAGAGAAAACTCATTTCCGCCGCTTGTATCCGCGATGTTGTTCTTTCGGTCATGACCCGTAACTCATGACCATAGGTGAGGGTGGGAACGTAGATCGATCGGTAAACAGAGAGCTTTACCTTCCGGCTCAGCTCTCTCTTCACCACGACGGTCCGGTACAGCGACCGCATGACTGCAGATGCTGCACCGATCCGTCTGTCGATCTCACGCTCCAACCTTCCCTCACTCGTGAACAAGAACCCGAGATACTTGAACTCCTCCACCTGAGGCAAGACCTCACTCCCAACCCGGAGGGTACAGTCCACCCGTTTCCGACTGAGAACCATGGCCTCGGATTTGGAGGTGCTGAGTCTCATCCCAGAAGCTTCACACTCAGCTGCAAACCGCTCCAGTAAACGCTGAAGGTCACAGCCTGATGAGGCCATAAGGACCACATCGTCTGCAAATAGCAGAGACGAGATCCTAAGGTCACCAAGCTGGACTCCCTCAACACCTTGACTGCGCCTAGAAATTCTGTCCATGAAGATTATGAACAGAATCGGTGACAAAGGGCAGCCTTGGCGGAGGCCAACGTTCACCGGAAACAAGCTCGACTTACTGCTGGCAATGCGAACCAGGCTCCTGCTTCGATTGTACAAGGACCGAATGGCACGTAGAAGCGGACCATCAATCCCGTACTCCCGGAGCACCCCCCACAGGACACCACGAGGGACACGGTCGAATGCCTTTTCCAGGTCTACAAAGCACATGTAGACTGGTTGGGCAAACTCCCACATACCCTCGAGTACCCTTGCAAGGGTGTAGAGCTGGTCCAGTGTTCCGCGACCGGGACGAAAACCACATTGCAGCTCCTCTAACCGAGGTTCGACTAACGGTCGTACCCTTCTCTCCAGCACCCTGGAGTAGACTTTCCCAGGAAGGCTGAGGAGTGTGATCCCCCTATAGTTGGAACACACCCTCCGGTCACCCTTTTTAAAAATGGGGACCACCACCCCGGTCTGCCAGTCCAGAGGTACTGTTCCTGACTTCCATGCAATGTTGTAGAGGCGTGTCAACCAACACAGTCCTCCAACATCCAGAGCCTTGAGAAATTCTGAGCGGAACTCGTCTACCCCCGGAGCCTTGCCACTGGGGAGTGATTTGACTACCCCAATTACCTCAGCCACGGTGATAGAACTGTCCACGTACGTATCCTCAGACTCTGCTTCCTCTATGGAAGGCATGTCAGTGGGATTGAGAAGGGCCTCGAAGTATTCCTTCCACCGACCAACTATATCCACAGTCGTGGTCAGCAAGCCCCCGTCCGCACTGTAAACAGTGTGAACTGGGGGCTGCTTCCCCTTTCTGAGGTGTCGGACGGTTTGCCAGAACCTCTTCGAGGCCGACCGAAAGTCGTGCTCCATAGCCTCACCGAACTCCTCCCACACCCGAGTTTTTGCCTCGACCACCGCCGAAGCCGCGTGCCGCTTGGCCTGCCGGTACCTGTCAGCTGCTTCGGGAGTCCCGCAAGCCATCCATGCTCGATAGGACTCCTTTTTCAGCTTGACGGCAGCCCTAACCCCCGGTGTCCACCATCGGGTTCGGGGCTTGCCACCACGACTGGCACCGACCACCTTGCGGCCGCAACCACAACTGGCTGCCTCAGCAATAGAGGCACGGAATACGGCCCATTCGGACTCAATATCCCGGTCCTCCCTCGAAATGCAGGCGAAGCTCTGCCGGAGATGAGAGTTGAAGACTCGACGAACGGGAGATTCTGCCAGACGTTCCCAGCACACCCTCACTACGCGTTTGGGTCTGCCAGGTCTGTCCGGCATCCTTCCCCGCCATCTAATCCAACTCATCACCAGGTGGTGGTCAGTTGACAGCTCAGCCCTTCTCTTCACCCGCGTGTCCAGAACATGCGGACGCAGGTCTGATGATACGACCACAAAGTCGATCATAGACCTGCGACCTAGGGTGTCCTGGTGCCAAGTGCACTTATGGACATCCTTATGTTCGAACATGGTGTTTGTTATGGACAAACTCCGATTCGCACAGAAGTCCAGCAACAACACACCGCACGGGTTCAGGTCAAGGAGGCCGTTCTTCCCAACCACTCCCCTCCAAGTCACACTGTCATTGCCTACATGGGCGTTGAAGTCTCCCAGCAGAACTATGGAGTCACCAGCTGGGGTGCTCTCCAGAACCCCTCTGATAGACTCCAAGAAGGCCGGGTACTCTGAAGTGCCGTTCGGCGCATACGCACAAACCACAGTCAGGACCCTTTCCCCAGCCCTAAGGCGTAAGGAAGTAACCCTCTCGTTTACTGGGGATGACTCCAACACAGAGGCACCAAGCCGAGGGGCTAACAATAAGCCCACACCAGCTCGCCGCCTCTCCCCTGCAGCAACTCCAGAGAAGAACCAGGTCCAGCCCCTCTCAAGGAATTTGGTTCCAGAGCCCAAACTGTGGGTTGAGGTGAGTCTCTCCGGCTCTTCCACAAGCTCAGGCTCCTCCCCCACCAGAGAAGTGACATTCCATGTCCCAAAATTTTAGCTGTGCATAAATATAATTTAAACAACCACGAAAAAGGTAGGTAGCAAATAATCCCTGATCTCAAAGGCAAAAACAGGCTACAAAATGACTTGTTTGATCCTTTCCACAATCAAGTCGACATAGAGCACTTAAGGCAATGCTTTTCTAGTACATTCAGTCAACTACTGTTTAAGAATAACAAGAGGAAGCATTCCCATTCTCACTCCTTTCCATGACCCATCTGGGTAGTGACCAGCGTGTGATGGATTCCCTTTTTGGCTAATAGCTGTTGATGTGTCCCTTGTTCTACCATAACCCCTCCCTGAAACACAGCGATGCAGTCTGTGTTTTGGATGGTGGACAGAGGGTGGACCACAACAATACACGTCCTGCCCTGCCTAGCTTTGTCCCACGCCTCTTGCACCACCTTGAGAGAGCAAAAATCACACAAACGAGACAGGTAAATGCAGAGCTATTTCAGAACAAAAGGAAAAGCCCCACCTTCTCGCTTTCGGTGTCGAGTGCAGACGCTTCATCCAGAAGCAACAGTTTGGGGTTACGGAGGATGGCTCGGGCTATGGCTATTCGTTCTTGCTGACCACTGGGTGCCCTTATCGCCTGCCTGTGTGTCATTACACTGAATCATTTGGTTGAGAAAATATTTACTTTTGTCGCATAAAATCCTTGAAATTGCCAAAAACGCGTTAAGGAGAGCATGTTAGTAATGTGCGAATCGATACTGAAATGTCGATATCTACGATACCAACTCTTCATGTGCTAAAGTCAATTCTGAAATCAAAATAGTGATACTTTTAATACTTCAGGTATATGATTTTGTCTGTTGTTTTTTCTGATGTTGTATATTAGCTAGTAGCTTGTCTATATTTTAAATAACCCCACTGCCTCAATTTACTTCATGGTTTAAAATAAATCAATAAATGACTAGGATGTCTTGTATTCTTTATGCTATAGTTTGAAATACTGTACACTATGTTAGCAGACACCTTTGGTGAATATGCATAGTATTGAATTGGTACAGCCAATACCAGTCTGAATTTTATCCAGTATTGAATCAGAATGTAAATCAATGGTATCGCACATCACTGGAATGTAGCCGCAACAGGGGCCCAGGAGGCCTAGAAGAAGACCAAAGAGGAGGTTTATGGATGTAGAGAAAGAGGACATGAAGGTAGTTGGCGCAAGAGAAGAGGATACAGAAGCCAGGGTTAGATGGAGGCAATTGATTCGCTGTGGCGACCCCTGAAGGGATAAGCCGAAAGGAAAAGAAGAAGAAGTATCGGACATCATTGGAGCACACACCGCAGCAGTCTTTACTCCGGTAAACATGCGGAAATGCGAGTGACGTCGTGCTTCTGCGCATGCATTTTAGGTGTGTTGTGTTCACATAACAAGTCGCAATTGTTTGGGAATGTGAACGACCACAAAAAATCCGAATGGAGAAGCCTACTCTGTGGTGTGAACGTAGCCTGTGTGCGTGTGTGTGTGTGTGTGTGTGTGTGTGTGTGTGCGAGGTTTTATTATGTCTGTTTTACTCTTCTGTCTACACAGTCCAAACTGATGTATTATTACTGTTTACTATATAGGTGCTGGTAAGAACTTCACATTCTTGGAACACATACACTAGAAGAGAATACTGTCTAATTGTTTTGCTTCAGTGCCCACTTAAATAGAAAACAAATTGAATAAAAACAGATTCAAGAGGCATGCTGTGTCTTCTCAATAGTTTTATTTTTACATATGATATAAAAGCATGTCTCAGGTGCCGCAGGTTGCTATAACCTTCTAGCGTACATCCATAATTTTCTACTTGTTTGGGTCAGCCTTTTGTCGTTGCATTCAAAAAAGAAAGCTCATTATTAAAATGCATGAAACTGCAACAAACAGTGCATTGTACATACCTGGAGTCTAAAGAGACTTTGCACACACATACGGCAGAAACGTGTTACAGGCAATGTCATCCCAGCATTTGCCAACTGTTAACAAAAATCAAGCGTCATCTTCTCCCAACAATGATGGGAATCAACTTTCTTTATGTAAGATTGAACTTTAGAAAAATAGAAAAGTCCTATCAAAGTCCAATCGGTCATCAAATAATGTCTTCTACCTTGACTGTTTGTCTGGAGACAGCACTCTGAAAGGATTTTGTCTGGCTTTTGTGGACACCAGAAACTTGTAGACATGGCTGTACCATCGATCCAGAACCAGGCTCCAGCCTATGCAAGTAGTCAGTTAGGTTCAATATCAAAACATACAAAAGAAATGTAAAAAGAAAAAAAAACAAAGAAGGAAAATGTGTTATTACCGTTTGGCAACCTGAGCCTCCAATCCATACTTCTGACTGAGTCAGGGTTTGAATGAATTTATGCTCATCTTGACTGTGTATCGATACAAGGTTCCCATGCAAGGTCTGGCATTGTCTCTGCAGTCGGTACAGTCAGAGAAACACCTTAGACAAGCTGTCTAAAACCATCATATGATAATACCCACCACAGCAGCAGCCCAGTTCTTGGTGGAAGAGTCATAATAGTAACAGCGATGGTTGTGTTCTTGCCAGTTGGTTGGACAAGTTGCCTTTGTATCAGTATGGTTGGCAGCTAGATCTAGTGTGATGGATGAGTGTTATTGATTGTCAGTTTCTGTTTGTCAGTCATTTTTTGTTTCTTTTTTTGCAAAGCGGTCTCGGTCCACTTGTTTGATGTAAACTTGACCCAAGGAACCGTATTGGCAGGGCAAACGCACCACAGTTCATTTGAAGCCAACCAAACATGACACGAGTACAAGCAACAAGTGTTCTTGTACTCACCATCAGCTGTAGCCAATGCCACTACGGCACAAACAACTAAAGACACAGTCAGCATATTAGTGAAGAGGTAGTCACAGATATTGAAGATGATGGACTGAGAAACCTATCAAGTCATACAAAAACTCGGTGAGTCATCACAATCAAGACAAGACAAAAAGCATGTGAGTACAAAAACCTTCAGGTAAGACCTCCTTGCTCCTGCGTCGAGCTTGAGAACCTGAGCTCCTCTTATATACTGTCACTATATACTGTCACTTCACTTTCATCAGATTGCTCTGCGTGTATTTACATGTGTAATATGATGAGACTTTGAGCCCTGTCAACATATCAAAGGGCATCACATTATTTACCTGCTGGTTTTTTTTGCAAACACTGAATCGCACAAAAATGGGTAAACATGACAAAGTACATTTCAACCATGTTTACAAGAAACACAACAATAATCCACTTTTCCCACAAACAAGCTTATCAAATTCCAATGAATCAGATGATTTTAAAGAATGATGTACAGTATATTTCTGCAAAGAGGCCTATTATCAGCAACTGGCAGTCCACTGCATCAATTTCCTGCAATGGCTGCTATCCATCCATCTACAGTATTTTTTCTACTGCTTGTCCTCATTAGGTGCACACGCGGACAAACAACCATTCCCACACACATTCACACTTATGGACAATTTAAAGTTCTCAATTAGCCTAACATGCGTATTTTTGGAATGTGGGAGGAAGTCGGAGTACCCGTGGAAATACCATGCATGACGCAATGGAACAACAGGCAAACTCCAGAAAGTGCTCAATCTCTTGACTGTGGGGCCAACATGCTAACAACCCGCCCACCGTGCAGCCCCCACAATGGCTGGTAGTCCTACAAAATGTACGTACAATTTAGGTACAAAATCTGACTTGTACCAAATAACTTGTACGCAACACGAGGACGGCCTGCTTTTGTATAATTAACATTTTACTTACATTCCTTTGTAGTGCATCACATATCGACTCATAACATCCGTGTCCCCCACCATCACCTCCTTTTCCTTTCCCTCTGTTCTCCACCCATCCTTAGTTCATATCTGAAGCAACGTAGTTCATAGTCCTTTGCAGCTTTGTCCATATAAGTCCCATACTTAGTCCACATCCAGTTAACTAGCCTAAGTTTCCAGAACTTCAAAGCCAGTAGGTAGTTAGTATGGTGAGATTGTGAGAAAATGTCTCATTAGCACTGATGACTGGGTAAGTAAGCAGTCTGCACACACCTTTTATCCCGGTTCCCCGTGCGTGCAGTACAAGGATTGGAACATTTGAATACAGTATAATGCACGCCTGTGGTTGCACGTCGTGTCTTTATGTGGAAATACATTTTTTTAAACCTTCACTCGTGTGGATGGACATTGTTTTTAGTTTTAATGGGGCAAAAGTGCATTTTTCACATTAGTTCCTTCCTGCCTGAAATGTCTAGATTCTTGTAGTCTGGGGATATACGACTGTGCTTGTTTTGTCGTGGTCTCTTTGTCATTCTCTCAAAGTGCGGGCAAAAGCTACAATATTTTGTATGAAAAACATCATACTGCAAGATGTGTAACCCAAAATAGTTTGCTGCTGTGGGATGGGCATTCTTTGCTGTACTTAATTATCTTCTTTGACTTGCTTATGCCTGTTTAAGTTGTTTGCACCGTCGGTGTGTAATAGTTGAAGTGCTGACGTTTTTAGCTGTGTACAGTAAAATTATTTTGACTTTTGATCTAAATCTGGCGGTCTATTTAAGAATGGTTGTGAACTGTTTCCACTTTTAAAATTATATTGACAAAGGAGTAGTTTGTATCAGAGGAATCGCTTAATTATGCAGATTGCTGTAAGCACTTTGGTAAGGCCCGTCAGGCGGGCCAACTCAATGCCATTTTCCAAACAGCAGGTCGGATGAAATGTGCTGTAGATGACAAAAGAACAGTGAAGGGAAACTCCACTTTCTCTGTAAAGAAACATAATAATTCCACACTTGATTCATCCCAATATCCAGAAATGAGTAATAGCCTACAGTACCATTCCTGTTCCATTCCTTATTTACTTTAACAACGACTTTCTTCAAGTTTTTTTCTGCAGGGGCAGGGTTCAGCTTGGACTGATGATTAAACAGTTACATAATGTAATGCCAAAGTGTAATGCCTGCTGTGATGCCAAGGTAATCGGACACAGGGATACATCAGAGCCAAAGTTTCCATTTACTGAAACTGATCCCAGCTAACTTTGGGGCTGGACTGGTCGGCAATCACCAGACACATAGTGGGAAATGATGCAAGCGTTTACATCTACACATGAAAGGTGCGTCCCCTATTAACAAAAGCAAAGGAAAACACTTCACAGAAAGACCCCAGACAACAAGGTAGTTGATTTTCAGTCCTTAAAAGCGTGTGTAAATGTGAATGATTGTTTGATAGATATAGATAACTTTATTAATCTCCAAGAGAAATTCACATTTCCAGCAGCTCTTCAAAAATGTCATAATAAATGTCATCACTTAATCACAAAATGAAACAACCAAGGGCAGACAGAAGTGATAAGAAAAGAAATAGAAGAAATATAAATAAATAAACAGATCACATTACATTTGTAGTGCAATGATACACAAGAAGGTAATAAGTCCGGTCTTGTGTGGCCTCGGCCATGTTATATTCAGGTGTACCACAGAAGAGTTGTGGCTATACATGTAGCTTGCTTCTTCAAACCACACGCCAGCTCTGTCGTAGCACATGTCCGTAGGTGTAGATACACCAGTTTTAAAATCGGTTTTCATTGTAAGAAAAAAACCTGACACCAACATTTTTTGCCAATATCGGGCCATACTGACTCTGTCAGCATCAAGAGTGTTTTTTTCAGTGCCGCCTGTCCCTGTTGCTTCTCATTAGTTTGCTGGACAAATGCTGCATATCTCTCTGAATGAGTCATCCTGAGGTGGGACACTAAATTGGACGTATTGAAGAAGTCTTGGTTCCATCTATCCATTTTCTTCCGCTTACTTGAGGTCAGGTCGCGGGGCTCGGACGTCCCTCTCTCGGCTACTTCATCCAGCTCCTCCCAGGCCACATGAGACACACAGTCTCGCCAACGAGTGGTGGGTCTTCCCTGAGGCCTCCTACTGGTTGATGTGCCCAACACCTCCCCAGGGAGGCATCCAGGAGGCATCCTAACCAGATGCCCAGGCAACCTCATCTGGCTCCTTTTAATGTGGAGGAGCGGCAGTTCTACTCCGAGTCTCTCCCGGATGAGAGTGCTTCTCACCACCCCTCTAAAGGGAGAGCCCTGCAGAGGAAACTCATTTCGACCGCTTGTACCCACGATCTTGTCCTTTCGGTCAAGCCCATGACCGTAGGTGAGGGTGGTCGGTAAATTGAGAGCTTTGCCTATTGGTTCAGTTCTTTCTTCACCACAACGGACCGACGGACAGAGAAATCTTAGTTGCGCCTCGCATATCCAGCGCCTCAAAGTCATTGCAAATCGTAAGTTTAATATACAAAGGAGACACTTGGAAATATTTCCAAACCACAGTCATAATGTTAGTCAGGCACAAAGCGAGCAGTCACCCACATTTGTTTTCCCGCTTCACAACGTAGTTTGATGAGGTTAGATATCTCAGGAGCCCACAGGCCAATATACAGCTTTTTTTTTAATCGTTTTTTGGGAAAAATCATTGAAAATATTTACAGGTATAACATTTTTATGCCAATATCAGGTCGATAATATTGGTGGGTTGACATTATGGGACATCCCTACTTAACATCACAATTTTGTGATGTTTTGTTAATATTTACTTTGCTGACCAAACGACTGTCGGCACAAAGGCTCTTCTGCAACTCAAACAGCTGTATGTTTTTCCCCCGTTGGGAAATTGGACAGGAATGTTGTGTGTGTGCAAGGGAAAAAAAGCCTGGCACACATTAATTTGAGGTTGAATTGAACGCTGTGGTGATGTTGAAATTTTTTTTTAGATGGACTGCGTGGTGCATTGCCCTTTAATTTGTGCTGACATTTGATCTTCTGCTTGACTTAAACACGACACACCAGGAAAGAAACAACAGCCTCTCTTTTTCTCTCTTTGCTTGAGCTTCGTCCTCAAATCGTGTCCTCAACAGGCATGCTTGCAGCATCTCTACTTGCTTGCGCCATGATGGCACTGACTGGAGCTGACGGTGAGCCAGACTTTTTGGGTTCTGCGTGCATTTTAATGCTAGCAATGACTTGTCATATTAAACATACAATCCCATAAAGGCCCTTTACATACTGCAAGAGACCATTTGTTGTAGTCAAATATGTCAAACCAACACCATCATCCTGTTTTGCAGGATATATGCTGTCCAACAGTACTTGTCCTGGCAATTGGACTACTTTGGGGGACCGCTGTTTCGGTTTTTTTCCTAGGCATTTGATTTGGAGTACAGCTCAGGTAATGAGGTTGGTGTTTTTTTTTCGGACATGCTGATTTTGTCACTTGGGATCATCTTGTTTCCTTTGTGTCTCTTTTTTGTATTTGCACTGCAGGCCCACTGTCAGGCCATGGGGGCAAACCTTGCATCAATACACAATCTGATGGAGGTAGAGTTGATTCAACGCCTGGCAGGGAATGACACGGCCGTGTGGACTGGAGGCTCATCTTGCCAGAAAGTAACTTCCACTTATGCATTATTTCTCCAGCAGCTGCATGTTGACATGACGATCAAAATCATGTAAGAATGTATGGATTTGCTTTTTTACTTATTCTGTTGTGCAGAGAAAAACGTGGTTCTGGTGTGACGGAACACAGCTAGACTTTACGTACTGGTGTCCAGGTCACCCAGTAGACAAGCCATATAGTTGCTGTCTACGTGTTTCTTCAAAAGGTGAATAAAATGCAGATTTATGCCACAAGTATCATGTCTTAAAGGTCCCCTACAATGCCAAGATTTACTTCTAGATGATATTATAACAGTAATGTGTGTGTCCCTGGAGACTGTGAATGAGCACCAAATGTGAGAAACCTATCATCTCCCTCACTTGTCCACTTTTGCTCGTAAAGTTTTCATGTCATGAAGGAAAAACCTCCCACTGCATATATTCACTACTTCACAGGGGACAGCTTTATTTAAAGAGACTTCACTACACTTCACTAAATAAATGAGGTCTGTCAACTTGCCTCAGTCAGCTATTTAGTTTTTCTTCAGTGACTCAGCTAACCTAGCATGATGATGCTGTTAAAATGTGACTATAATGTTAGCATTTTGCCTTGTATGGTGTGGACATATCCAGCTCATTGGCATTGAAGCTTCAAACACACAAAACGTGTGTTCCCACTGAAGCTTACAAAAAGCACTTCTAAACTGTTTAAATTCCAGCACGCAGGCTTGGTTTTGGCCAAAACGCTTCCAGTGCAGTTAAAATTGTTGAAAAATACTATAAAATGGGACCTTTAACACAATTATTATCAAGGATCTCCAAAAATGTTGAATTAGTGGATTACTTTTTTGTTTGCAGATGGAAAATGCTGGGAAGAGTTCCCGTGTAACCACCTACTCCCATCGGTCTGTGTCATGAAACTTAATTAACTGCAGAAGTGCCAGGGACAGAACCATCGAGTGCACAAATAAACTTGTTTGTTTGCGTCTGATATTTGTCAATAAATAAAGCATCTGTCTGCCATTGATGGGTGCTGCTTCTGACTTTAAGAAAAAAAAAAAAACATGTTTGAATGTATGAAGCAAGTTTCCTACAGTAACAAACATCAGTATCATCCACTTCAGGTCTATACCATCAAAAAACCACAACCACAGTAACAAACATATTGTTAAATTAAATATGGTATCCCTACTGGGCTCCCAATATCACAGTTTTCACCCCAAAAATGTACGAGCACCAACATCACCTAGGATATGTTACCAAGAGTCATCTCAGAGAATGGATTGTACCAAACAATTGTCTATATTCTTCTTTGGGTAATGCTTAAAAGCACCAAACTACAGCAAAATACTGAAAGTGTTACATGTTCCAATCAGAATGGGGACTGCAGAATTTGCACATTTCCTGATCAAATGTAGGGCTGAACCCTAAGATAAGCTACTACCATAATGCCAAAAACGAGTATTCCAACTCTGCATCTACAGACGGTCTTTCTTTTCACATAAATAGAAAACAACAATGTGAGTGTGTGTGTGTGTGTGTGTGTGTGTGTGTGTGTTGAGTGACTAATACAATAGAACAGTTTCAACAATTATTCTAAAAGGGACCTATAATGTTTTTCCTGATTTCTGACCTAGAAATGTTGTTACAATGTTGTATTGTCATCCATTTTATTCATTTTCTATAGTGCTTGTCCTCACTAGAGTCACAGGCATGCTGGAGCCTATCCACAGCTGTCATCAGGCTACAGGCAGGGTACACCCTGGACTGGTCGCCAGCCAATCGCAGGGCACATATAGAGAAACAAAAACTCACATTCACATTTACTACTGTTATTATTGTATTATATTATTACATAATATTATGTATTATTATACATTATACATGAATGTATGCATGGATGTCCATAAGTGCACTTGGCACCAGGACACCCTAGGTCGTATCATCAGACCTGCTCAGACCTGCATCAGACCTCCAAATCCGAGGTCATGGTTCTCAGTCGGAAACGGGGTGGACTGTACCCTCCGGATTGGGAGTGAGGTTTTGCCTCAGGTGGAGGAGTTCAAGTATCTCGGAGTCTTGTTTACGAGTGAGGGACGGTTGGAGAGGTCGACAGACGGATCGGTGCAGCATCCGCAGTAATGCGGTCGCTGTACCGGAGCGTCGTGGTGAAGAGAGAGCTGAGCCGGAAGGCAAAGCTCTCTGTTTACCGATCGATCTACGTTCCCACCCTCACCTATGGTCATGAGTTATGGGTCATGACCGAAAGAACGAGATCGCGGATACAAGCGGCAGAAATGAGTTTTCTCCGTAGGGTGGCTGGACTCACCCTAAGAGATAGGGTGAGGAGCTCGGCCATCCGGGAGGAGCTCAGAGTAGAGCCGTTGCTCCTTCACATTGAGAGGAGCCAGTTGAGATGGCTCGGGCATCTCATTCTGATGCCTCCCGGGTGCCTCCCTGGTGAGGTGTTTTGGGCATGCCCAACCGGGAGAAGACCCCGGGGAAGACCTAGGACACGCTGGAAGGACTAAGTCTCACACCTGGCCTGGGAACGCCTTGGTGTCCTCCCGGTGGAGCTGGAAGAGGTCGCTGGAGACCGGGAAGTCTGGACTTCCCTACTGCTGCCCCTGCGATCCGGACCCCGACAAGCGGAAGAAAATGGAATGGAATACATTATACAATACGTCGTTATTACAACAGGCTTTTATTGGAGCACAAGACAAAACAAGCACATTAATAATATTAACATAATAATCATAATAACAACAACAACACTCACGCTAAAACTAAATTCTGAACCCATGATGCCAACACAAGCACTTGGCAAGCAAGGATTTTCTCTGATCCTATCTAATTTATCGGGTAATACGTATGTAAAGGTGACTGTATGGGTGATTAGAGAAAGCTCTAATAATGTTAAAACAATGCTTAGAAGCTACAAACAGGTTTTCTGTGTCATATCTATGGAAATTGAGAATTACAAGTCTGCTGTTGTTTTGATTGGCTGTCAGATATGACGGGAATTTGGGCCTATCAAAGTAGTTTAAAGGGAAAAAAAGTGGAGACTGAGTACACTAGCTAGTTTCGGAGCTTGCCAGTATTGAAAATAACCTTACCTAATTCTCCATGTAGACCTACTCTGGTGCCAGCAGGTTCCCATTTCACTGCTGTTCTGTTTATCTCCTTAGAAATTTTTTGTCTGCATTTTTTTCAAATTTTTTGGACATTTTTAGAAATGTCAAATGGCGGCGGGGAATCCGACACGGCAAGTATGAATAATGAATAATGTCTTGTCCACTGCCTGTTTGGCTGATTGGTCCGAGCAACAGCAACAAAAAGTTGGACATTTTTCAACTTCCTTGTATCGTCTCACAAGCCAGAGTGTGCATGTTGACATGCAGGAGAACACAATTTAATGCACACAATTTTTTTCTGAAAATGTTGTGTGTGTGCAAGGGAAAAAAAAGCCTCCCACACATTAAGTTGAGGTTGAATTGAACGCTGTGGTGATGTTGACATATATTTTTTAGATGGACTGGGTGGTGCATTGCCCTTTAATTGGTGCTGACATCTTATCTTCTGCTTGACTTAAACACGACACACCAGGAAAGAAACAACAGCCTCTCTTTTTCTCTCTTTGCTTGAGCTCTGTCCTCAAAGCGTGTCCTCAACAGGCATGCTTGCAGCATCTGTACTTGCTTGCGCCATGATGATTTTAAAGGTCCCCCTACAATGCCAAGTTTTACTTCTAGATGATATTATAACAATAATGTGTATCCCTGGAGACTGTGAATGAGCACCAAATGTGACCTCCAGCAGGCCACTGGTGTGAATGTTTCTGACCAAACAATCAGAACCAGGCTTCATGAGGGTGGCCTGAGGGGCCTCGGAGGACGCACAGATCTCTACAGGTTAGATAATGGCACTCTGGGAGGAGATACCCCAGGACACCATCCATGGTCTCATTAGGAGCATGCCCCGACGTTGCCAGGCATGCGTACAAGCACGTGGGGGCCACACAAACTACTGACAATCATTTTGGGGTTTTTTGTTACTTTGTTCTTACAGTGTTGGGTTTTTCAAAACTTTGCACAAAAACAGAGAGGAGGAAAAAAAGGAAGGAAATGAGAAAAAGGACCTGTGAGAGTCATATCAAAATCTTCTCATACTGTTTCCATTATCTAATAATATCATAGCTCGTCATACTTTATATAGTATCCTTAAATGTTTTGAGCATATTGTGTCCATTAATTCTGTAACAAGTCTCCTTTCAGAAGCAGTACGTGGGTCAGTCTCTCCATTGTCCATATTTGTAATAATGTCGAACCACTGAATCCGGGTGGGAGGTTCACGCCTGTACCAATTCCTAGTGATGGAATTTTTAGTGGCCGTAACAAGCGCCTTAACCAGTCCATGATCTTCTTTATTTTTTTATATTGTTAATGAGTAGGGCTGCAACGATTCATTTTAATAAGGATTTGATTTGTATAATGAACCCATCCAACCATTTTCTATACCGCTTATCCTCGTTAGGGTCGCAGGTATGCTGGAGCCTATCCCAGCCGACTTTGGGCGGTAGGCGGGGTACACCCTGGACTGGTCACCAGTCAATCGCAGGGCAGACAAACAAGCATTCACACTCACATTCATACCTATGGACAATTCAGAGTAGCCAATTAACCTAACATGCATGTTTCTGGAATGCCGGAGGAAGCTGGAGTACCGGGAGAAAACCCACACACGCACGAGAAAGAACATGCAAACTCGGAAATGTAAGTATGTGTGTATACTGTACATACACACACACACACATATATATATACGTATATGTACATATACATAAATACATATATATATATATACACACATATATGTATGTATATACACACACACACATATATATATATACATTATATACATACACTTTTTTCTCTTGAAAAAAACAACAAAAAATATTCTCCCTCTCTCTCCTGTTGATTTCTGGATCCACATCCTACTGTCTTGGTGTTGTACTGTAGATACTATAGATGCTTTATTGGTGTTGTAATGTAGATACATGAGTTTATAATTTTCTAATTTTAATACTTATAATTTTAATACTGGGCTCTCCCTTAGAGATAGAGTGAGAAGCACTGTACAAAATGTACAAAAGCTGGGCAATTGGACACAATTTGGCTTCGAGGCAGTGCAAGACCAGCTCAAGACCACCTCCCTCATGGCCTACCAGAACAGGTTGACCCTGGACATGTTGTTGGCAAAAGAGAATGGGGTGTGTGCTCTCTTCGGAGATCAGTGTTGCACCTTAATCCCCAGCTGATGACGGCAGCCTGACACAAGACGTTGAGGGCATGCGCACTCTCAATGTGCGCATGACGGAATACTGTATACAGGGGTTAACACCGCCTGGTGGTCAAACTGGCTGGATGTGTTCAGGAAGTAAAAGAATCTGGCCTCCTCAATTTTGGTGTCCATTGCAGTGTTCAGTTATCAGTTTAAACATGTTTGATTGTTCCTTGTCTACGTGGGTGTTTTAATAAATTAATCAATGCGGCACAAAGACCTATTGAAACGCAGATGGCAAAGGTGTATCTCCTCCTAGAATCGGTGACAAAGGGCAGCCTTGGCGGAGGCAAACGTTCACTGGAAACAAGCTCGACTCACTGCTGGCAATGCGGACCAGGCTCCTGCTTCGATTGTACAAAGATTGTAAATTGCACGCAGTAGCGGATGACCGATCCCGTACTCCATGTCGTGGAGAATAACGAAGCCAAACACACCACTTCAGTAGCTGAGGAAAAAGCTCCACCGGTTTATTAGAACGTGTCTTTTATACAGTTCTGGCACACCACAATACATTCCCTGAAGCCTCTTCATGGAGGACATGTTTTTTATACACTTCTGGATATCCTCATGTTAGTGAAAACACATTCTACAACTACCTGTTGTATAATTCATTATATAATTACGAGAGCATCTGAAGTTACCAATATATTCCCACCTTTTGGGGGTCCCAAACCCCCAAACAACACAAACACATCTCTTCGACCTATATCGTTTCATCTTGTCCAATTTTGAATCACATTAACGGGTAAAGTTCATGCAGTCCGTGATGCATACTTGTCCTGGCAAGTAGGTGTTGAGGGGAAAGTTTACGGGAAGTGACTTGTCCCTGGGCGGGGGCAAAGTGGGGTGTGAGCGCTGTTTCAGCTCACATTATTCACCGCCCAGAGGATTATTATGCCTCTGTAAGAACAGTGTTGGCCATCTTCAGTCCCTTTCTTTGATCACCCGCCGATGATCAGCACGGTGTCGTCTGGAGGGACCGTTTGTGGGGAGGGGCTTCCATCCCAGAGACGAGTTGGTGACTTGGCACGTCACATGTAGGAGGAGGGCGCTCGTCTCACCCCTTCCTCATCGCCAGCCTCCGGGATGGGCGTTGTTTCCTCTCGGTCTGGCTCCATCCTCGACTATGGCTCGTCCGGATGTCCCGTTTCAGCCGGCCTGGTCCCAATCCATGGATGCAGCCCAACTGGGTGGTGCCATCCCCGCTGGAACAATCCCTTCCTATGTCTAGTGGTGTGCCTCATACTAGGGTGACGTAAACTAATTCCTATGGTTTATGGATTACTATTGAGTATATGTATTGGCTGTATCCTATTGGTTTCTGTAACTTAATGAAATATTCTAAAGGTGATAACATGATGATACTGATCATGATTTTGAAACTCTTGCTACCCTAAAACATTGTTTAGATAACTGCTTGACTCACGGTATAGGTGTGTAGTTAACCAAGGCTATAGCGTAACTGAACTGCTGAGTATCTATGTATGTGTGTGCGGTGATTATGTTGAATAACTGAAAAAGTATAGCTATTGATAATTACTGACTGATGTTGCTAAGATGTTCGTGTGTGCAGTATTGTTATTTAGTCCTACCAAGTCTATTGTCCTTCTAGGTCAGTCCAGTCCTTGGCATGGCGGTTTCCCAAGCAATGTTAATATAGTTCGTGACGAGGCCTCAGCATATCGTGATTTTGGACGGCGGTGGTCATCTTAATGTCCAGTGTCCTTCCCAATCATATTATCAATCATACCTCATGGCTAAGTGAGTCCTCTGAGTCCCTGTGGTCATCAAAGGCATCCGGATTGGGAAACAGTTCAGGCTGTTCAACCACCAGTTGCGCCAGCTGGGCCTCTGCCACAGCACAGTCATCTGTCTTACAAAAGTCTTAATTAGTAATTTCTTCAGAATGGGTACGATGCAACAAAGTAACAAGCATATTAGTGTCAGAACTACTACTACAGTTATTCCCATCTTTGCCTGATTGGCACCTCAGTACCCAAGTTTTGTTGTGAACCAAGCAAGTGACATTGTATCTTTTTCTGCATTTTCCGTTAACTCTTTACTCAGTTCACTAATTATGGACATTGCTTTGGTAAAAGACCTACTTTCTGCAGTATTAATGAGTATGTTTGTGCAACACTGCTCACCAAACATGTGGCAGACTCCCCCTTTTTCAGCAAGCATCCAATGCAAAGCTTGGCGATTCTGCCATGACATTTTGGTCGTTTCGTGTAACTGCTCTCCAAGTGCTCTAAGGGCCTCATTTATATAATTGATGAATCGTTGCTGATTGTAATACACATAATTTATCCACTCTGTATTTTTATTGGGTGAAATCCAGAGACAAATCGAATCCAGGCCAGCCTTAATTTTGCTTCTTGCTTTGAAGTCCTCAGGTATTCCCCTCGGTTGTCCTATTGCATCTACATAAACACGACAGTGTGGTATGTGTGATCTTTTAAATCTGGTATAGCCCATTCCACTTTGAGTTTTTAGCAATTCGCTAACGTCTTTATACATTATTTGAACTGGCACTTTCATTCTTACCAAGGTACATAATCCTATCCACTGCGGAGGAAGAACGTTACGTAACATGTCATCACCACACATCCAATAGCTGTCCGCTACTGCCGTTGATTGCACAGCTAAAAATGGATTATTGGGTATTGTCATTGTAAGATTGTGACACGAGTAATTGTTTGGGCCTGGTTTCTCATACTGCACCGGACTTGTAACAAACGTGGGAGTCATTTTCGCATGTGGAAACCAGTATAAAACCCAAGTTAAAATTGTCAAGCTGTGTTTGAAATTCAAATCCGCCACTCGCAAAACACTCATAGTCTGCGGTTCTATCAATTTTGTACTTTGTGGGAGGGCCATCCAATGCAGTTGTAAGTCCGAAATCAGTACACACATTCTACTTAGCATGAGCAGGCAGCGAGCTCATTAGGTTGTGTGTCTTTTTGGAGCCATTAATCAATCTGCGTTGTAAAGTGCACAATGGCAGTGAGAAGAGCCTAATTTTTGAGTTAGCAGGTATAAATCCTTTTTCCCTGCATTCTTATCTTTGTTCACCTGCACATGTTTTCAAATAATTATTTTCAGGAATTACAATTGGTAACGCAGTTGGAGCGAGAGAACTGTTTTGTAGTTTTTTCTGTAATGATTTTCAAAGTTACACCTATTGGAGTGGTCCTAGTTTCTTGGTTTATTGGCCTTGTTGGCATTGTCAGAATCTTATCTACTGGCTGTTTTCCAGAATACCTGTTTAGATTGTATGTCTGTTTATTTGGTAGTGCTCCCCTTTTGGATTTGTCCGTAGTTAATAATTATGTATAGTTCTGATTTCTTCACCGTGGCCCTATGGTCACTTCCCATAGCTCTCGTTTTTGAAGTACTGTTAAATTACATTGGTTGGATCCCCACTTTGGGGGATATTTCCATACAGGATATTTCCTGTATGGTATTGTATATTAGCTAGACTATAAAAATTGTTATGTCGTATTTAATGCTTATTTATTATATAAATGCTTGATGTACAAGTAGTGGAATCAATGTGCTTGTGTTAAGCATTGTGCTACTTCTGAAAAAATTTAACAGAAAAATTGGACTAGCAATTTGAAGTTTGAGTATTATCCTTTTTGCACACCGGGTTGCCCTTTCCGTGGGAGAAAACGGAACAGGCACCGACCACATTGCGGCCGCAACTACAACTGGCTTCCTCAGCAATGGAGGCACGGAATAAGGCCCATTCGGACTCAATATCCCGGTCCTCCCTCGATATGCGGGCGAAGCTCTGCCGTAGATGAGTTAAAGACGCTGAACGGGAGACTCTGCCAGACATTCCCAGCACACCCTCACTACGCGTTTGGATCTACCAGGTCTGTCCGGCATTCTTCCCCGTCATCTAATCCAACTCATCACCAGGTGGTGGTCAGTTGACAGCTCAGCCCCTCTCTTCACCCGCGTGTCCAGAACATGCGGACGCAGGTCTGATGATACGACACAAAGTCGATCATAGACCTGGCACCTAGGGTGTCCTGGTGCCAGGTGCACTTATGGACATTCTTATGTTCCAACATGGTGTTTGTTATGGACAAACTGTGGTTCGCACAGAAGTCCAGCAACAACACACCACACGGGTTCAGCTCAGGGAGGCTGGTTCTCCCAACCACGCCCCTCCAAGTCACACTGTCATTGCCCACATGGGCGTTGAAGTCTCCCAGTAGAACTATGGCGTCACCAGCTGGGGTGTTCTCCAGAACCCCTCTGATAGACGCCAAGAAGGCTGGGTACTCTGAACTGCCGTTCAGCGCGTACGCACAAACCAGTCAGGTTTAAGGTTTAATAATAAGCCCACCCCAGCTCGACGCCTCTCCCCTGCGGCAACTCCAGAGAAGAACAAGGTCCAGCCTCTCTCAAGGAATTTGGTTCCAGAGCCCAAACTGTGGGTTGAGGTGAGTCCGCTTACATCTAGTCGAAATGTCTCAGCGTCTCCCACACCCGCCCTCGACCACCGCCCAGATCGCATGGCACCGTACCCTTATGATTGCCCCAGCAGGTGGTGGGTCTGCGGGGGGAGCTCCCGTGTTGCTTCTCCGGGCTGGGCCCGGGCGGGCCCCACGGGCAAAGGCCCGGCCACCAGACGCTCACCTCTGAGCCCCTCCCCCAGGCCTGCCTCCAGGGTGAGGCCCCGGTGTCCCATGTCCGGGTGAGGTGCGTTCACTCTTCTTGATTTTATTAAGGGTCTTTTGAATCTTAGTCTGGCCTGTCACCTAGATGCTGTATGCCTTGGGAGACCCTACCAGGGGCATAAAGCCCCAAACAACATAGCTCCTAGGATCACTCGGGCACTCAAACCCCTTCACCACAATAAGGTGGTAAATCACAGAGGAGGTTGTTCGGAAAATGCCTATACATGTTATCATTTATTTGCTCCTATATACACAAATGTGATCATTGGATCTTTGTTCTTAAGAATCTCTTTGTACTTATACTGTCATGGTCTTTGTATGGGGTTGTGCTCAGGGATTGAAAACATGCAGCTGCGGGGTTAAAGGTCAAGAAACAGACAGACTATAGATAAGAGTGAAAACATTCCGTTTTAATGATGGTTGAATTATCCTCCCACCAATATATTAAGACTGTGTTGGCAAATTTCAGCTTGAGTGGGGCCCCTTCTCTTTAGGGGGCAACGTGAGCTATGTAACCAGGAACACCCAAAGAAAATAGAGCGGAGATGGCAGAGTGTTTTTCAGAGCGGCTGGAAGACATCTCTGTCCGTTCTCCTCACGAGTAGAAAGCAATTGCTGTTGTCTTTCTACTTATGAATGTTTTAGGTTGCTTGAACCTGACAGAGGTGAACCGTTACAGCTCTACAAAATACCCTTTTCTTTGTCAATTCCTGCTCAATATTTGTTCCCGCTGCCGTTGGTGTGGGCCAACGGTCAGTCTGGAGAAGTCTTCAAACCTGAGAGAACTGGAGCAGTTTGCTCATGAGAAGTGGGCCATAATACATGTCACTGGACGTTACAGAAAGCGCTTGATTACTGAAATTTTTCCGAAAAGTGCAACATATATTTTCTGTATTATCTCGTCAGTTTCCAATTATTTCAATGATTTCTGGGTATTTTCTTTCTTGAAAAAAGGGTACCTGCACCTTCGACAACGCATGAATAAAATGTTCTGTTCTGCTCAGGTTACTGGGCTATGTTTGGCTTCAATGGTCCAGAGTATTGCCAACATGGACCTGTGATTATTGCCTTTGTGTGTGGCTGGGGGCTAACTCTGCTCATATTGGTGACGGTGCCTGTCATTATAGTGCCTGGAGCTTTAAAGATAAAATTAATAACTGGGCAAGCAGTAGAGGAAAAAAGAGTTGGCGAAATCTGGAAAGGTAAGGCTTGACTTACCATCATTCTACTCAAGTCCATTTTCCAAGTGGGATGTGATTATGGTGTGTCCCGTCAGATTTTTACAGCAGAAGCCATCGAGAATATTCAAACTGTTACATGTCTCACCATTGAACCTAAGTTGGAATCTTTGTACCACAATAACCTCCAAATTCCATACAAGTATGTGATCCTGGATTACTTGTCCATAAACCCTAAAATGTTAAGTTAGCTCTCTGATGGTTCTCTTTGTCTTTCCCTGCAGAAACCCTCAGAAAAAAACTCATGTGCAGGGTCTCACTAAGTCAAGATAAATGTCATGAAGGGTGCATCAGCAATCTCTTGCCAGATCATTAGATGACTGAAATGATTTGCTGTTCTGTCAGTGTGGTTATAGCAATTGTGTTTGGTATGATTGTGGTTTGAGAGACCAGTTTCTTTGCTCCAAATTATGCCACGGCCAAACTGTCAGCAGCACACATTTTGATGCTTCTGAACAGACAGCTTGCTATTGATAACCTCTCACAAGAGGGAATTGGTAAGCAAAATGAGTCTTCGGGTGAGAGCAAGTACTGTTTTAATATTCTTCCTGTCTCCTGCTTTAAATTCCAGGACCATTTTGATGGTAGTGTGCAATTTAAGGGTGTAAAGTTTACTACCCCTCGTGCCCTAACATGCCTTTCCTCCGAGTTCTGAATCTGGAGATGACAAAGGGAAAGACACTGGCCCTGGTAGGAAGCAGTGGCTGTGGAAAAAGCACAACCATACAACTTCTGGAGAGGTTCTACAACACCTACAAAACAGTCTGCAAGTAACTTGCAGGCTGTTTTAAGTTATGTACCAACTAAGCAAATGCCTAAAGATGTTCCTATGCCTTGTCAGTGCAGTGTAGTTGTATTTGTCTTCTCACCACTGTCCCATCAGAAATCAGATTCTATATGTTATATACATATTCTATATATGTAATAAATATATATGCACACTTTGTGTGTGTGTGTATGTATATAAATATTTATTTCTCTGACTGTTCTGGTTGTTGCCGCAATCGTGATTATCATGGTTGTTTATAATATGGTTGAAATATGTCTGAAGTTCTTCTGCACCCTTTCTTATAGCTCACCAAGATCCAGCGCCCCTCAAAGTGCCCCAAAATCCATCAATAGAGATGACCAAGGAAGGTTAAGGTAAAAAATTTTATGTCCGAGGGGCAATTTGTTTTACAGCCAGCAGTATGACACGGACACCAAAACAAAAAAACACAGCCCCAACATTAGTTATTCAGCAGAACGATGGCTGCTGGAACCAAGGAATTTCTCTTCCTATTGGTCTTACATTTAGGAACACTGAATCTGTGCTCTGATGGAAATAACCTGAATTTGTCATGCATGGGATGACTGGAATTGTCAAGGACTGTCTGGAACTTTTCCAGAGTCTACCAATACAACACAGTCAGATCATTAAATGTTGTGTCAGCAATTTTTCTGCACACTTTAGTGATGCCCCTGTGGTGACCCAATGGAAGATAAATAAATAAAAACACCACGGTTGAAAACAAATAATGAAAACGTGAGACTGGAATTTGCCAAACTGCATGTTGACAAGCCATGAAATTTCCCATCATAGACGAGACAAAAATTGATCTTTTTGGCAAGGCACATTAGCTTTATGTTAACAGATACAAAAATGAAGCATACCAAGAAAAGAACACTGTCCCTACAGTGAAACATGGAAGACGCTCTGTTATGTTCTGGGGCTGTTTTGCTGCATCTGACATGTCTTGAATCCATGCATTCTGGAGAAAAATGTGCTGCCCAGTGTCATAACGTTTGGTCTAAGACTCAGCTTGTGGGTTTGCAACAAGATAAGGACCCAAAACACAACTAAGAACACCCAAGAAGGGTGTTGGCTAAAAGCAAAACACTGGACTATTCTGAAATGTCCATTTATGAGCTCTGATCTAAATCCTAGAGAACATCTGAATAAGGAAGTGAAAGTTGCCATCTGGAGAAGGTACCATATAAGTCATGGTTTATACACACGACTAGAACAGTTTGCTCATGGGGAGCGACTTTTGTCTTTCATTAGAAAAAAAGTTTGTCTTTTTTGTTCTTTTGCAGTCAGAAATATACGATGGGTACATTTCTGGAAAATATCAGCTCCCGACTAAAAAAATTAAAAAAACAAGTTTTGTGTGAAAAGATTCATTTCAAGCATAACTTTCTTTCACTTTGACACAAATTTAGCCATAATTAATAAGCCAATTATTTATCCAAAATATCTAAAGAACATATCCAACAGAAACACATCAAAATACCAATTTTCACATTTGGAACTGAATTGTGTTTGTGAATGTGTTCTGCACTTCCTCCTTGCTGTCAAGTGTGTTTTACATTCAAATGATGCATGCCAAGATCTTATCAAATGCGCTTCTGCCATATTTGTGGCTTAAAACTTCTCTAAAAAGTTGGGTCATCACTCCTTTTTGCCTCTAGCGCAAAAAACTTAGACGCTTTTGGCATTTAATGAGTTATTGACAGCGGCCACCTTGTACAAACTGGTCAGAATGACTTACAATAAAATGTTAGAAAATAATAAGACACTTAATAAAATAATCCATAAAGTCAGGAGAAATGCAGTAAAAGAGTAGAGGTGATGCCAAATGAGTCATGTGTGAGCTCAAGCCTGCAAGGGACAGGAGAGAGAGCAGGAATCCCGTCCAAGTCTAACACGGTGCAACTGGCCTAGTGTGAGGATGTCCTTAGGTCAATGATCGCCAACCAATCACGTCATCTTGCATATACCATGACCTCTACATTTTGAATGAAATAGATTCCCACTGTGATGCACTGCAATGGGAACATTTACCTTGGAGCAGTCAAAAGCATTTATGTGTTCATGTCCAAATGTGCACGTCTCTGTCACTTAAACTACACAGGGTTTCTGTTTGGATTAATCTGGAGAGATCCTAATCATGAAACTGAGACTTGCATCTTTCAAGGCATTGATGAGGCAGGTAAGACATTTGAGTGCCTGCAGGGTGTCAAAGGGGGTGCCCCTTATGCCCCACTCTTTGAGAAACACACATTAAAGCTGAAACATGCACTTTGGAGAAGGAACCCATCAAGCCTGAGAGACCTGTCAACAGGTCACTCAGGGTTACAGAGAGCGCTTCATCGCAGTACTTCAAAAGCTTATGCAACAAAAATAACTACTTTTGTCAATTTCCAATTATTTCAGAAAAGTGTTTTTCCTTCATTGGCATAAGGGTACCAGCAATTTTAACCACGTGTGTATACAATGTTCTTTTATCAGCCTCTTTTGTCTCTTACGGGTCAATGTTTGGCCACAGTGGCCCAGAGTATTGCCAACATGGGCACTGGTCTGATTCTTGGCTTTGTGTATGGCTGGGAGCTGACTCTGTTCTTACTAGTGATAGCGCCCATCATGATAGTGGGCGGAACTTTCAGGATGAAGTCTATGACTGGGCAAGTTGTAAAGAACAAGAAGGAGCTGGAGAAATCTGGAAAGGTGAGGCTTGACCTACCATCCTTCTATTCAAGTCCATCATTCTTCAAGTGTGATATGCTCATGGTGTGTCCCATCAGATTTTTACGGAAGCTATCGAGAATATCCGTACTGTCGCATCTCTCACCAGGGAGCCCGAGTTTGAATCTTTGTACTCCAATACCCTCCAAACTTCATACAAGTATGTGATCCCTGATCGCTTGTCCGTAATATTTAAATTGCTAAGAGATCTTTTTGTTGATGGTTCCCTTTATGTCTCTGCAGAAACTTCCAGAAACAAGCCCACGTGCAGGGTTTGCTCTTTTCTTTTACCATGTCCTTGGTCTACTTTACTTATGCAGGTTATTTCCGGTTTGCAGCTTGGCTCGTGATCCATAGACAAATGAGCATCCAGGCAGTTATCCTGTGAGTTTCTTGTTAGTCCGGATTGAGGCTTTATAATTTTTACAGCAGCAATTAACATTTTAAATCAGGGGTGTCAAACTCGTGCCATGGAGCGCTCTTTCCAGTCAGTCACTAAAGCAGGTGATTTTAATGACCAACACCTCCTTCATTTTGAGGGAAGGAGCTCATCATCTAAAATCACCTGCTGGAGAAAATGGTTGAAGAGAAAACCTTCAGTGTCGCGGCCCTCCATGTCTCGAGTTTGACACCCGTTTTAAATAGATCACAAAGCTCCCAATGTTATAAAAGCATGGTATTGATATTTTTTCTCACAATTAATGTCATGACAAAATTGTCATTATGGTTTATTTACATTTGCAAGATCGTTTCATCAATTGATTTGACTTCTTTTGTCAGTGTGTTTATAGCAATTGTGTATCTGTTGGAGAGGCCACTTCCTTCGCTCCAAACTATGCCAACGCCAGACTGTCTGCAGCTCACATTTTGATGCTTCTAAACAGACAGCCTGCTATTGAGAACTTCTCACAAGAGGGACAGTCATTGGTAAGCTATAAGAATCCTCACACGCAAGAGGCGTTTACAGCTCTACAGTAGAGTCTTAATATAGTTCCTGTCTCCTGCTTTCAATTCCAGGACCATTTTGATGGAAACGTGCAGATTGAGGGTGTAAAGTTTAACTACCCCTCACGCCCTAATGTACCCATCCTGCGAGGGCTGAATCTGAAGCAGAGCCAAGGAAAGACACTGGCCCTGGTAGGAAGCAGTGGCTGTGGGAAAAGCACAACCATACAACTTTGAGAGGTTCTATGACACCACGCATGGGAAAGTGGTAAGAAGACAAATACAGTAATCCCTATTTTATCATGGTTAATTGGTTCATTTAGCCCTTTATTGGGTTTTTACTAAGCAATTTTGATGAAAATATTAAACTTGTATTGTCCGACGCACTCAGAATGATCGGGATCGCTCGACAATTTCTGACACGTTGACGTCAAATCTGCCACAGACGAATGCACACAAGCACTTCGTGCTTTTATTGTGCTTGGAACTTTCTTTATTTCCATGTGGTTTTATTCGATTTTGCAAAAAAAATAGTTTATCGTGCAGCTCCAAAGTGCACAAAAGGTAATCGCCACAGTACAAAGGAAAAGGATGGTACGCGGTTCTATGCATTTCCAGCTGATCCAACGCATTTAAGAGCATCTGGCTGAAATTCCTCCTCCTTTGCCAAGACTGGAGAATAGTCAGAACAACACATTGAAATTGTCCCCAATGTTTGTGGAGCACACCGCATATCACATTGACACCTAAAGCAAAATAAATTGGTAAATGAGTGTGGCTCGGCATGAATAGAAAATCTGCAAGCAGTCACTGGTTTAGATGTTAGTGTTTGTTTTGATAGGCTACTGAATGATGTACGTGTAGTGTATGTAAACAAAAAAGATGGCAACTTGCCAGTCATTGTTTCTTCCTCTATTTCTTCATCACTGGAAACGTCTTCATCCTCATGTTCCTGGTGTACGACTGCTTCAAACATAAGGTTGAACCTCCAAATGCGACTTGCGATGGACAAAAGCATCCTCAAAATCACTGCTTCCTTCATTACTCCACTCCATGTTGACTACTGCAGCTGATTCTGGCTTGTAAGCAGATATGACGTAATTGACTCGCCCCCTCTAACTACTTATGTTAAAGTTCCTCCATCCATCCATTTTCTTATCCTCATTATGGTTGCAGGTATGCTGGAGCCTATCCCAGCTGACTTTGGCCGGGAGGCGGGGTACAGCCTGGACTGGTCGCCAGTCAATTGCAGGGCAGACAAACAAACATTCACACTCACATTCATACCCATGGACAGTTTAGAGTCACCAATTAACCTAACATGCATGTTTTGGGGGATGTGGGAGGAAACCGGAGTACCCGGAGAAAACCCACACGGCACGAAGAGAACATGCAAACTCTGCGCTGAGATGCCCAACGGAGATTCAAACCCTGATCTCCTGACGTGAGGCAAACATGCTACCCACTCATCCACCATGTGGCCCACTTTAAGCTCCTGTTGGCACAAATTTCACATTTCTGAATTTTTCAAACGTGCATAACTTAAATATTCAATGCAAACATCCGCTACTGACTTTCAAATTAATTTCTGATGAAACTGTCACCAATGAGGTAACAGCTGATAATGGCCAATGAATCTGGGCAATGCAAGCACAACTTCGTGTTTGGTTTGTACGGTGAACGTCCATTACCAAATTTGGGGTTGTAGGTCGCAAAACTTTGCGAGATGTTTTTACCCATCAAAATTATTTTCCCCATCTCCTTTGGGAGAACTCAGGTATTCAACCACAACATTCATTTATTCATTCATTGATTTTCTATGCCGCCCTTCCTCATTAGGGTCGCGGGTATGCTAGAGCCATACCAGCTGGCTTTAGGCGAGAGGTGGGGTACACCCTGGACTGGTCGCCAGTCAATCGCAGGGCACATATAGACAAACAAACATTCAGCATAATTAATATATTTTTTAAACCGTGAATGAAGCCGCACAATTCAAACCACAATGTGGTGAGGGATGACTGAAGCTTTTCCAGTTGTTGGTGATTTTATGGGTACAGGATTGCACTGACAAGACCGAGAAAAATCCTGGGGCATTTTCTTACTTTGAACAATACTTAAAGCATTGTGCAGTGACTTGCACTCGACAATGAAAAATTTCTGGGTTACCTCTGAATTGGTCTCATTTGTGTGACTTTTGTCTTTTCAAGATGGTACAAAAGGCGTTGGACAAAGCAAGGAAGGGCAGGACGTGCATCATCATTGCCCACCGTCTGTCCACCATCCAAAACGCAGACTGCATTGCTGTCATTCAGGGAGGGGTTGTGGTAGAACAAGGGACACATCAACAGCTGTTAGCGAAAAAGGGAGTCTATCACATGCTAGTCACCACCCAGATGAGTCATGGAAAAGAATGAAATTCATTGAATGGACAGACCAGACATGAGTAGGTGAACTACAGCCTTCACCCCGTCAATGAATCAACAAGAACATATTTTTCTGTCATTCATTTTTTCTATATATAGTCATCCATTGCTATTTCACGATACAAACATCGCTCCCTCACGTCTTTAAAAAATAGATCATTCATAAATGATCAGTTTTGTGGTTGACTATGGTCGATTATATTAAAAGACAAGTTATATGAAGTATTCTAATCACTAGGCATCAGTGATGACACAAAACAATGATGGTACATTACATTACCTTACCTCAACACTTCATGTAGTCAGCATTGGCATTTCCAGTATGACAGTGAATTTTTTTTCTTCCCACTACATGTGGAAGTGGTCAATTTTGGCCTTCTTGGTACTTCTTTCTTTCCCACTCCGTCTGAAACCCTTTAAGTTTAGAATAAATACTTTGGAAGCATGCTGTGGCCATCTCATCTATCCCTGCAGATAGTGATAGCATGTACATTAGCAATGTAAATACGAGACTTGAGCGCTACGTACAGAGCATGCGGTCCATTATCTTTCACCCTGCGCTGCAAGAAAGCAGTGTGTCCCAAGGTGCAACCGCTCGGCCACCATGCAGTTAATATTTATGCTTGTCAGCATGTACAAAATTTTGAACAAACTGTATTTCGCTTCAAAGGCAGCCATGTTGCAACATATTGCTTAGTACATATGTCAGTCATTCAAAAAACAAACAACCCCAAAAAATGTCTTTTTTTTAACACAAGTGATGCTACCATGTAACTCAGTAGATGTAGATGACATTACCAAAATAACACAGCTGTGGTAATTTGTGCATAACCCGTATGCACAAATACTTTTTATTTTATAATAAAGTTGGCTATTTATACACGATTAAAATACTCTAATATAGAATGACATACAAAGCATTACAATACTGTTCATCCATTTTGGGAGGAAACCGGAGTACCCGGAGAAAACCCACACATGCATGGAGGTTCGAACCCAGGTCTTCCAAATCTCCTGACTCTGTGGCCAACATCCAAACTACTTGACTACTGTGCAGCCGCATCATAAACATTATTATCAGTAATGGTTCCTTACATTTTCATTCATCTGTGCTCATTGCAAACTACACAAGGGTCTGTGTATTGACATTGGAGGAAAAAAGGGTGGAAAATGAAAAATCCTAAGCCTCGTGGTTCAACTACTTAAAGCTGAGAGGTGGTTGCCACGTGAAACATTTCATGCAATGAGTTGGAGAAGTTGTTGAACAACGCCACTGCATCTGTCTGGCGGCAAGATTTCCAGGCTGAGACGGAGATCACAATCCTGCAGGAGGGGAAAGTAAAACATTGGATTCAATTATATTTGCTAATAATGCAGTTCAAAGGCTTTTAAAATATTATATAGCAACTCAGAAGAGCACTAAAGGTTATTTTGATGAAATAAAAAAATAAATGTGTACTGGACAAATCAGATCGGGTCCCAACACACACACAAAGCTGCATAGAGACACACACCCTCAAGCGGTTAAATATGAATTCATATTGTATATAATTTGATAGTATAATATATTATTGGATAATCCTGCATGAAACTGTGCTTTGGTTAGGAATCAGGCATCCATGGCTGAAATGGCGATCTCTGTGAAATGGTTGTTACATTTCTGGCTGCCGTTTTCAAAAAAACACATCCATTGGTACTGCTCTTTGACCAAGTGTGTGCCCTGCCATCTGTCGTTTCCAGAATTGTGGCTTATTGTCTTAATTCTGTTGTGTATAATTCATATTTAACATCAACTCTTCTATATGATGTCCCATCTTTCCGATGTACACGCCCTCGCCACTACGGCGAACAAAGCGGTTGGCTGTACATTCTCTACTCACCTTCAGCTTCAATCCTGACCAACTGCTCTTCATCTGTAGACTTAACTTTAGAGTGCTCTTCTTTTATCATTGTCCTGGTTGCTCAGTACAAATGCGGCTAAAGCGACAGAGACCTGTGTACCACTTTTCTACGTCACCATAAGTCCCATTGCCTGTTCTACGATCATTACATTTTCCCTGTGGCACACCTTTTGTGTTGGTATCACCAAAAAAATAAGAGTACGTCAAAGAAAAAGTAAATTGGTCCTTGAGATGCTCACTGACCTGTAGTTTTACAAGATTGGACGCGGCCTGGCGTGATGCCATGCATGCCAGCTCTAACTCTGCATTTTTGTGTAACTTCAGAGGCATATAAGTAGTTCCAAAAATGTAGTGTTCAATTTCGAACGTCTTACAGTACGGCACCCTGCTTTCGGGGTACCAGAATAAAATCAATGACTACCTGTCATTGTTGATGCGATAGAAGAAGCCATAGCCATGATGCACCATGGGAGCAACAGCCCCCAGGACTGTAGTGTAGCCCACCAGACTGGACGACAGCACAAAGTTCCCACCACCGCCACTGAAAGCATAAGCATAAAACATTTATGCTGAGTCCTCCAAATCTGTCATTCATTCACCATTTAGAATTGAACATTACCTCTTTGCAAAGAGGGGATCTGTAAAGAGAGCAGGAGTGGGATATCCCTCCTCCTTGGCGATTAGATAAAGGCCAAGAAGATGCCTGTCAAAACCTGGTAACAGCATCACAGTTACACTTCACTACTAAGAGACTTTCCCTTCAACCTAGAAAAGGTCAGACAAAAACGTTGCCTTTGCCCTCTTGGCCCTCTGCCATCAGCTTGTTGTGTTTGTTGAATGCCTGCAGCATGGCCTTCCTCTTGTCCTGAATCTGAGATCAATATTGATGGAGCAGGTCAAATGAGCTCAACTATATTTGTATGTGTGTGTCACCCCACCCGGTTGCACACACTTACACCGCACGTGGGGTCCACCATGGCTTTACACCAATTGAGCGCCTCGCTGGTGCAAGGTCGCATGGTCTCCGTCCTGCCGTGGTAGAACCTGCGGGTCGTTGCCGTTTCATAGCAGCTACCCGGTCTGAGAAAAATAGAACAGATAGTCAAAGGACCTGACATACACTTTACCGTACTATTCCAGACATGTTAACTAAAATGTACATTTTGTTCATTTTGTAGTAGCTGAGCTGCATGGCCAGCTGAACAAAGGTATCTGGATGCAGATTCTTCTTTTTGATGGCCGATTTTCCAAAGCCAGTAAAGGCGTAACACAAGATCTGGAGGTCCTGCGCCTGGAAAGTCAGAGACAGCACGGCCACACAGGTGGAAATATGAACGTCAGGAGTGAGACTAAAAATTGACACAGTTGAACCCGTTTAAGTCGACATTGCTCGGAGTGAGTGATTCACGTCAACACAACAGCAACTAGCCATTGCTTGCACATTTAATTGTCACTTCAATGAATGTTGTTTTATACTGTTGATATTCTTTTCCTCCAAATGTGCAAAGTATACATTTTATTAGTTGCAGAAAGGGGGATGACAGAATGCCGTCAAAGTTTTTTGCAAAAAAAGAAAGGAACTTTGGTCCTATGCTGAAGCTTTGAAGGGAGTCAGCAGTTCCTCTCCCACCATTCTTCCTTTTCTTATTTTTATTGACTTGACAAATGTACTTTTTAAAAAACACGAAAGTGATAATGAAGTTAACAATACTACAGCACCCGCAATAACATGAACTGACCCATTTTCAACAGAAATAACACCTTTGGGTGTTGTTAATTATTATTACACTTGTAGACTCAGCTCAGTGCATTTTTAGTCTGCTTGAAACACACACTTACATAGCACAATCAGAATTACAGTTACATATGGCTGATGCAAAAAAACTGAAGAGGTGCACACACATAGATGCATTGTTCTCACTTACACAAGCTTAACTCTCACTTCTACACAAACTTGGCTTTCACTTTTTTAAAAAAATATTTTTTCATAAGATGTCATAGTATGAGAAACAAACAAAACAATTCATTTTTGGAAAAATAGGTTGGAGAAAAAGTGCTATTCTTTGAATAAAGTCAAAATATTGTAGCAATAAAGTCATAATATTACAAAAAGAACAATAATCAACATGATTTAAGAAGAAAGTTTAAATATTTGGAAAATGTAAAAAAACAACATCTTTTTCTACTAACATCAAACATCTACTTGCATTGTTACATCCATTAGTATGTGGCCTTTGCTGGAAAAAGTTTGGACAACCAATATAGACTGTGCATTTTCATCCTAAACTCTCGTCATCCAGCTTCCTCGTCAATGTAGAGTCCAGCGGTGTAACCGAATGTATTTCTCTTATTTTTTAATACAATTTTGAAAACCTTTTTATTGTGTGATGTCAATAGCAACACATCCCCAAAAGCAGGGAGAGAAGCTAAAGCAAAAGGCTTTCAGTGTCAGATCTCATGACAACATAGGCAGTCGACTACTTAAGCGGGCCCATTTTTGTAATGAAAAAAAAACACTGAGGAAAGGACTTGATGAGTTGGTCAATTTAGGCGGGTTGTCGGCGGGTTGTCGGCGGGTTCCGGTATAGTGATTTGTTATTATGGTATAATTGTTATGCATGCTTTCTTTGTTCCTTCTTCAGTCAATAACATATGGTTATGTATTGTATGCGGATGTATGTATATGCAATTGCCTTTTCCCTATATTATCCCCTTTGTTACTCCATTTATTACCGTCTCCTGGTACTGCCGCTTGGCGTGGCTGATGTCACTCAAAACATTTTGGTCCACGGTAAAAACAAGCTCCACAGGAAAAGGCAAGAATCGCACCGTGTCTGAGCCCTAAAAGTGATAACGAATTAAATGAAGACAGTGCTACCTTAATGTATTCACAGAAATCCCAAAAAAGTACACCATGTTTACCTTCCACTTGCCCTCAGTAGCTCTGAGTTGCTGGTCAATGTACCAACACATGGACACCAGGACCATAGCATCGTATGGTGCATGCTGCACAACACTTTACATTTACTCTTCATTTTTATACATCTTGGTCAAGTAGGTTCCTTAAACATGAATACTCACATCACACGTGGATCCAAAAGTACCATCAGAGAACACAAGGGAGTTGTACGATTTGTCTCCCCAGCGAATGGTGGGATCTCCCGTAAGAGCCTCCAGTGTCAGCTGCATTGAGGAGTTGAAAGTGTATTTGAAAACACACCGTGACACGTCCTCAAGGTCATGCTTTCAAATGTGTGTACATTTGTGTAGTTCTCTGCAGAAGAGTAGGGTTTGGTGTCATCCAAAGATATGATGAAAAGGCTACTCTGGATGGTCTCCAGGATGGTTTCATTGTGAGGATCAATGCTTATCAGATGCTCCCTGGCCTGCAAGGGGAGAAAAACAACTGGAAACAATGCAGTGTCCCTTCTGTCGTTTAGTAACATCTCAAATCCTCACTTTATTTATTTAACATTAAACTGTGAACTACACTCACTGGACACCTCAGTGGGCACACCTGTGTGATCTAATGCAGGGGTGTCGAAACTTTTTTCAGTGAGGGCCACATACAGAAAAACAAAAGGATGTAAAAATGCTACCTTGATACATTTTGAGGAAGAACAACGGGACATTTTGTTTTAGAGAAGGGAATGTCTGCAAGGAGGTATAGAAGCGAGTATGTGTAAGTACGTGAAAAAGAAAATTATATTCGGGATTTGAGCTTGAAAGTTTTGTAACATCTTCAAGTTGCTAATATGCTAATAGGGTAACACTTTACAATAAGGTACACAAAATTACAGTAGTTAATGAGAAACAAATCTGCCTAACCCTAACCACTACTCAGTAGTTCCTCAGTATCTACTCTATTATATACTCTAATTTATGAGCCTTAGTTCTCCTAACTACTCTACTCATTACTTTTTAGACCTGTCACAATAATCAATAAATCAAACAAAAACAAAGTTGGTCATTTCGCTGGCCTCGATAAATTGACGTGCATGCGTGTTTTTTTTCCTCTCTCTCCTCGCACGGACCACTCATTCACAGCAGCATGTCCTCCAAAACATTAAGCAGCCCTCTCCTGAACTAAAAATGTGAAGCAGGCAACCGGAAACATTGTCAAAGTCGGTGAAAAAACGTTCATACACTTACCATCCACTGAACGTAAGTAGCAGCAATAGCTGGGTTAGCTTGGTTTAGCAGCGCATGCTAACACTGTACGACTGTGTGTGTGCATGTGTGTATCAGTACGAGTTGTGATTTAGTGCTTCCTATTGTAACCCAGCATTTTAGGTCTGCCGCTGACTTGGTCCAAGTTGTATGTGAATTAGAGACATCAACGGCTTCAAGACGCACTCAATTCAAAACACATAACACTCTTGAGGCCTTTAAAATAAGAGCAGCGCAGATCCTGTCTAATAGTGGTAACAAAATAAGAGTGTCATAAAATAACTTCCTTTACTAAAGCTGTTACAATTGTATCTGCAATTTTATTTAAAAGCTATTGAGCGCCAATGTTCAATACTTTTGAGAAATTCAAGTTTGTTCGCTTTTGATATGATATACTCGCATTATTGTGACATATAATTAATGAAAAATTGTCTCAAAAATCATTGAAAATAATATCAATTATCGACAACAATTTGTAGTACATTTATCGTCCAGCAAAATTTGTTATTGTGACAGTTCTACAATTTGTTCCTCAGTAACTACTCTGAATTGTATAAATATAAATATGTGCCTTAGTCATTAGTTCCTCAGTAACTACTGTAGTGTTGTGTACCTTATTGTAAAGTGAGACCGCTAATGGTACAGTTTTACATAATTCCAGCTTCTTTGCATTAAACTGAAAGCTGTTTTCTTCTCATGTTGCATCTAAACAATGCATTATTGTTCTTGTAAAGTGTATTTTTCTTATAGCGCACTAGTATTGGATGCCATTAGATTGTGCAGCTCTACTTGATGTTGTCGTCTGGGATTTTATGCACATAAGTGCCATTACCTTTGCCCACCGAGTCCTGTCATCTGAGGTAAGAGCGGCCACGCCGTCGCCGTCTGGTTGTCCTATGCAACGTTCTTTCACATAGCTCAGCTGCCTGAACAGGTAAATGAATTCAAACAAGGCAGTCTATACAACAGCATATTTCTACATACAGTCATTTGCAGAGTGTATTCTTACAGAACTTACCTGAGGAGTTCTGGTGGTGTGAGAATTTCTCCTTCACACAGCGCATCAAACGTGAAAATCCTTCCTCGGCACATCACAATGAGGTGTGAGGGGCAGTTGCCCTCTCGGTCTGTGAGGCAACAACACACACATACACACACACACACACACACACGCACAGTATTACTAAGAGAGCTGAGAATGTTTCACATTTTGAGATGCACCTGTCTTGAAGTAGTTGTAGAGGGTATCCTTTTTAACTCCAGGTACTTTGCAGGTGCAGAAAATCATTCTGAACTGATCCATATCTAACGCCATCTTTCCAGCTTTCTGGGGCGCAATCTTCTCCCTAAAACCACACACAGCAACCACGACAAAATGAAGCATCGTGTGTGACTTGAATTGAGGAGATGTGTGCATGCATCCTACTTGTAAATGAGGTTCCAGTACTGTAGCGTGTGCCAGACATTAACACTGGCCCGCTGCAGTTGAGTTCCTTCCGCAGGAGGCCAGCAGTGCTCCAAATAAGGAGCCGGGCCAGCAAAGTTCACTTGAAGCTGAGAGGGGATGCGGACCTCCAAGTATGCAGTGTCTAACCACCACTCCTCCAGCTATATGATTAAAATCAACTAGTTTACAATTAGGCATTGTTGAAGTGCCATGATTAAATATGAGAGCAGAACAAACCCAGTTCCTCCTGGTTTTGGCTCTCTGCAGAAGTTTTTGGTGCAGCTCTTTGCCAATTCCATCTTTAAATTTCTGCACGATATCCACTGTATTATTAAACTCTGTCTCCGTTGCAAATGGACGCACTGGGGGCAAACAAAGGCATTGCAATTTTAGTCAGAATGACTATTCGAATTCCATCTTGCAGTAAGTCAACGTACATATTCTGTTGATGCAAAACAAGCATGTATAAACACAAACAATTAAGTTCCAATATGGCCTTTGAATGAGACTAGAAACAACATTATGTATATGTAGTCTAATAAGATACAATAGAAGAGATGCTAATATATTAACGCTCTGTTTTGATTGACATATCTTTATTTGGGATACCAATTATATATTTTTTCAAGCTGATACTGATACCTTCCTGTCGACAACAAATACCAACAACTAATAACTTAATCCATGTTAGCAAATTATTTTTCTACGTAAGATTCAACTGCAGTTTGTGCACACCTGGGAGGTAAGAGCAAAAATCAAACAAAGTTGGATTTGACTAGCTGTAGATTTGTCGTCACCAAATATTAAGACATCTCTACTATTAACAAAACCTAACAAATGTAGCAGCGGCTTAGAAGTACAAAGGGTGACTCCAAGAGTTTTACCCTCGGGTATTCTCAGGTAAACATTTTAGCACTTATTTAAACACTGCGACAAAATGTTTCAGTTTATCCAACAAATTGAAATATTTGTCAATGCCAACACAACTGAACATAAAATCTAGTTTTTAAATGAAACGTTTTATTTTTAAGAGAGAAACAAATCCAAACCTACATGGCCCTCTGCGATAAAGTGATTGGCCCCTAAACCTAATAACTAGTTGGGCTACCCTTCAGCAGCAACAACTGCAATCAAGCATTTGCGATAACTTGCAATTAGTTTTTTAAAGCGCTGTGGAGTAATTTTGGCCCACTCATCTTTGCAGAATTGTTGTAATTCAGCCACATTGGAGGGTTTTCTAGCATGAAGCACCTTTTTAAGGTCATGCCACAACATCTCAATTGGAATTATGTCAGGACTTTGACTAGGCCCCTCCAAAATCCTTATTTTGTTTTTCTTCAGCCATTCAGAGCTTTTGGATCATTGTCCTGCTGCAGAACCCAAGTTCAGCTTAAAGTCACAAACAGATCGTCCTTCAGGATTTTTTGGTAGACAGCAGAATTCATGGTTGCATTTATCACAGCAAGTCTTCCAGGTCCTGAAGCAGTGAAACAGCCCCAGACCATCACACTACCACCACCATGTTTTACTGTTGGTATGATGTTCTTTTTCTGAAATGCAGTGTTTTGGTTTGGTTTAATTTGTTTTGAACATACATACATTGTACGAGGAATTATTCATGTTACATTCCTTAGTTCTACATGTCCGAAAAGGAGTAGGAAGAAGCAGAGCTTATTTAATCATACCCCTTTCTCACATGATTTGCTAATACATACATGCCTACACACTCATACATACTGTGTATATACTGTACATCCATACACACATACATTCATATGTACACATACAGTGGTGTGGAAAACTATTTGCCCCCTTCCTGACTTTTTATTCTTTTGCATGTATGTCACACTTCAATGTTTCTGCTCATAAAAATTAGCTAACTATTAGTCAAAGATAACATAATTGAACACAAAATGCAGTTTTTAAATTAAGGTTTACATTATTAAGGGAGGGGAAAAAACTCCAAATCTATATGGCCCTGTGTGAAAAAGTGATTGCCCCCCTTGTTAAAAAATAACTTCACTGTGGTTTATCACACCTGAGTTCAATTTCTGTAGCCCCCCCCAGGCCTGATTACCACAGTGAGAGCCATTGTCCACAAATGGCAAAAACATGGAACAGTGGTGAACCTTCCCAGGAGTGGGCGGCCGCCCCAAATTAGCCCAAGAGCGCTGAGACAACTCATCCGAGAGGTCACAAAAGATCCCAGGGCAACATCTAAAAAACTGCAGCCCTTACTTACCTCAATTAAGGTCAGTGTTCACGACTCCACTATAAGAAAGAGAGTGGGCAAAAACGGCCTGCATGGCAGAGTTCCATGACGCAAACCACTATTAAGCAAAAACAACATTAAGGCTCGTCTTCATTTTGCTAAAAAACATCTCGATGACTGCCAAGACTTTTGGGAAAATATCTTGTGGACTGACAGGACAAAAGTTGAAGTTTTTGGAAGGTGCGTGTCCCGTTACATCCGGCGTAAAAGTAACACAGCATTTCATAAAAAGAACATCATACCAACAGTAAAACATGGTGGTGGTAGTGTGATGGTCTGGGGTTGTTATGCTGCTTCAGGACCTGGAAGGCTTGCCGTGACAGATGGAAGCATGAATTCTACTGTCTACCAAAAAATCCTGAAGGAGAAGGTCCGGCCATCTGTTCGTCTTCGTTCTGTTGACCACCTCGGTGACCTCAGCCCCAGAGATAGGCGAACCCGACTCAGAGTCGCCAGGCACAGCTTCCATGTTGGAAGGCGTGTTGGTGGGATTGAGGAGGTCTTTAAAGTATTCCCTCCACCGGTCCACAACATCTCGAGTCGAGTTCAGCAGCACACCGTCCCCACCATACACGGTGTTGACTGTGCACTGCTTCCCTCGCCGGATGGTGGTCCAGAACCTCTTTGAAGCCATCCCGTAGTCAATTTCCATGGCCTCTCCGAACTCCTCCCATGTCCGGGTTTTTGCCTCAGCGACCGCCAGAGATGCAGACCGCTTGGCCTTCCGGTACCTGTCAGCTGCCTCCAGGGTCCCATGGGCCAAGACGGCCTGATAGGACTCTTTTTTTAGCTTGACGGCATCCCTCACCACTGGTGTCCACCAACGGGTTCTGGGATTACCGCCACGACAGGCACCGACCACCTTACGGCCACAGCTCCGATCGACCGCATCGACAATGGAAGCACCAAACATTGCCCACTCGGATTCAATGTCCGCTGCCTCCCTCGGAACATGGTCAAATCTCTCCCGTAGGTGGGAGTTGAAACTCCTTCTGACAGGGGACTCTGCCAGGCGTTCCCAGCAGACCCTCACAATGCGTTTGGGTCTGCCCGGTCTGACCAGCATCCACCCCCACCATCGGAACCAACTCACCACCAGGTGGTGATCAGTTGACAGTTCCGGCCCTCTCCTCACCCGAGTGTCCAAAACATGTGGTCGCAAGTCCAACGACACAACCACAAAGTTAATCATCGAACGGCAGCCCAGGGTGTCCTGGTGCCAAGTGCACATGTGGACACCCTTATGCTTGAACATGGTGTTCGTTATAGACAATCCGTGACGAGCACAGAAGTCCAATAACAAGAAAACAAGATCAGGGGGTCAGGCCTTCCCCTCTGTGGGGAGCCTGCTGGGGGGCCGTGCTCCGGCATCTTCCTGGTCGGGCCCTCGCTTTTGGAGGGAGTGTGGTTTGGGATCCACGGCGGTGTTCACCACGGGCATCTCCTCGTTCTCTGTTTCACTCTGATGTGGTTATCCTGTCACTGCAGAGTAATGTAGATTTAATGTAGATTTGTTGCACGTGTCATTTGGATGGTCATTGTTCAAGAGGTTCTGTTTCTTTTCTCGTTGTTTTTCTTGTATGTTTATCATTATTAGTAAATATGTATGTATGTATGTGTGTATACATATATATGCACACTGTATGTGTGTGTATGTATGTATGTACTGCATGGATATGTGTATGTGCACAGTATGTGTATGTATGCGTGTACGAATATGTGTATGTATACATGTATATATATGTGTGTGTGTATATATATGTGTGTGTATATGTATATGAATGTGTGTACATGAATATTAGTATTATCATTATTATTATTTTCTTCTTTCCCCTGTATTTTTGCTCATTTTGCTCTGTGAGATTCTCAGAGATTATCACGGTTGTTTATAATATGGTTGAAATATGTTTGTGAGGTTCTTCTGCAACATTTCTTATATCCCCCACCCCACCCCCCACCCGTCCCTTTTCAGGTCAGGTCCGGCATCGAAATGTGGCGCAACAAAATTCATAATAAACGCATCAAATGTCAAGGGAGACTCATTTGGATTATGAAATCTCCCTTGGCAAAGAAATTTTGCTCAGCATTTAAAGGCAGCTTGACTCCCATTCAGCTGTTATGATGCTGAACAAGACAAAAAAAAAAAAGATCAGGGGGGCCGTTCCTCCCAATCACACCTCTCCAGGTCTCACTGTCGTTGCCAACATGAGCATTGAAGTCACCCAGCAGAACAAGGGAATCCCCCGAGGGAGCACTCTCTAGTACTTCCTCTAAGGACTCCAAAAAGGGTGGGTATTCTGAACTGCTGTTTGGTGCATAAACGCAAACAACAGTCAGGACCTGTCCCCCCACTCGAAGGCGTAGGGAAACTACCCTCTCGTTTACTGGGTTAAACTCCAAAGTGCAGGCTTGGAGCAGGGGGGCAACAAGAATTGCCACCCCTGCTCGTTGCCTCTCATTGCCGGCAACACCAGAGTGGAATGAAGTCCAGCCCCTCTCGAGAGGACTGGTTCCAGAGCCCTTGCCGTGCGTTGAGGTGAGTCCGACTACATCTAGCCGGAATTTCTCCACCTCACGCACCAGCTCAGGTTCCTTCCCCACCAGAGAGGTGACATTCCACGTACCGACAACTAGCTTCTGTAGCCGAGGATCGGACCGCCAAGGCCTCTGCCTCCGGCCGCCACCCTGCTCTTTGTGGGTCCTGCTCTTTGCACCCGACCCCTTTGGCCTCTCCCACGAGTGGTGAGCTCATAGGAGGGGGGACCTAGGTTACCTTTTCGGGCTTTGCCCGACCAGGCCCGGCCACCAGACGCTCGCCACCGTGTCCCACCTCCGGGCCTGGCTCCAGAGGGGGGCCCCGGTGACCCGCGTCCGGGCGAGGAAAAATGAAGTCCAATTGTATTATTCATCATTAGGGTCTTTTGAGCCACTCTTTTTCTGGTCCCTCCCCCAGGACCTGTTTGTCATGGGTGACCCTACCAGGGGCATGACAGCCCCCGACAACTTAGCTCCTAGGATCATTGGGACACGCAAACTCCTCCACCACGATAAGGTGGTGACTCAGGGAGGAGTGACTAACATGCAAAAAACAAAAAAAATCAGGATGGATGCAAAAACTTTTTCATTAGCATCACCTGCATCCAGGTACTTGGACAGGCTGCCCTCTAGTGAAGGGACGGGTAAGGGTGGCAGGTTGCTTTGGTACTGGAAGGTCTGCTCTTGCTGCAACTCAGACAACTGATTGGTCATTTTTTCGTCTGCCTGTAAAAACAAACACATGTCAGGTTGACTGCTTCATTTGGACTAATGAAGTATCTATCAGTCACATGAGTGTATTATTTGTTTGTGCAAGCTAACTTGGACAAGGTCCATGGGAAACTTTCAGCCACAAAGACGAAAAAAATACTTAAATACATTTGTAAATATCTACTTCACCGGTCTTGCCCTCTTGCCCAGTGTCAGCTTGGATAGGCTCCAGCATACCCCCGATACCCTAGTGAGGACAAGCGGCATAGAAAATGGACGGATGGCTGGATTTGATTTACATCAAATGGTATGTAAATTGACAACAATGTTGAAAATACGAACCATTATCTTATTCAAAAAATAATATACAAAAATATATTATACAATATAATATAAATATAATTTAATCAAATATATTATTATACAAAAATATAAAAATCCCACAGTTCTTGCATGTTTATGTTGTCTGTTGCGAGCAATGATCAATCCCACTTTGTTCGGTGTCCTTGAACGCACCTAACCATCTAACTTTCTGCACAGATAAGACGTATTATCTTGGTTTGTGTACAGCTCATAGTTGGTCCCAAGTGCTAAGTGTGAATGCATATGATGGCATTATTATTGTTATTATGTTGATTTATGCTGGCCTGTTACCCCCATACATCACACAGCAAACACACCTCCAAACTCGTACTTTACATTTGCTGTTGTTCATGTCGTACTTTCACAAAATACACAACAAATAAGCTAAATTAGATTGCAATAATGCACGACATTTTCTGTGTCGAACCGCGTAACGACTTTTACAGTTCGTGTAAGTGTAAATGTCAATAATAACTCCGTGTCATCAGTAAATTGAAAGATAGATTGAGTTTTAACCTCCATTTTCCATACAGGAATGAACCCAGCAATGACAATGAGACATTTGACATACAGTATTTACATCCACGCCACTGGCCCTTCGTATATAAGACGTCAATATGTGCCTTACCTTCTGGGTGTGTTAACAGCAGGTTATTGCCGCAGCATGAGAGAAAGACGCTTATTTTATGTAGAGTTTGTGACCCAGTGGTAGATTAGTCAGCCTCCGTTTACCGTCGCTGCTATTCACCTTTAGCCCAGTGTCCCACGAGCAGACCGGAAGAAGCCGCTGCGCATGCGCGCCGGAGTGGCACTTGCCCTACATTTCAGAGAGTAAAGAGTCTGTAGGTGATAACTATTTGCTATTAGACAAAGCTAAGGTAGCATGTTGGCCTCACATCCAGGAGGTTCTGGGTTCGAATCTCCGTTGGGCATCTCTGTGTAGAGTTTGCGTGTTCTCCCCGTGCATGTGTGTGTTTTCCTCCCACATTCCAAAAACATGCATGTTAGGTTAATTGGCGACTCTAAATTGTCCATAGGTATGAATGCGAGTGTGAATGCTTCCGAAGGCAAACCACCAGCAGAAAATGTAAACATTAATCTCTGCAGCCTATAGAAACAATATAAAGTCAATGAGTAGATGATTTCCCATGGCACACCAGACACAACGCCACGGCACAGGGGTAGAAAAAAACTGATCCAAAGAGAAAAGGTGGTAATTTTGAGACAATGTCGTAGGAAGAAAAAATATTAAATATTAAAGAAAAAAAGTCTTCTAAAAATAAAGATAAATATACTTTTGAACATAAGGATGTCCATAAGTGCACTTGGCACCAGGACACCCTAGGTCGCAGGTCTATGATCGACTTTGTGGTCGTATCATCAGACCTGCGTCCGCATGTTCTGGACACGCGGGTGAAGAGAGGGGCTGAGCTGTCAACTGACCACCACCTGGTGATGAGTTGGATTAGATGGCGGGGAAGGATGCCGGACAGACCTGGCAGACCCAAACGCGTAGTGAGGGTGTGCTGGGAACGTCTGGCAGAGTCTCCCGTTCGTCGAGTCTTCAACTCTCATCTCCGGCAGAGCTTCGCCTGCATCTCGAGGGAGGACCGGGATATTGAGTCCGAATGGGCCGTATTCCGTGCCTCTATTGCTGAGGCAGCCAGTTGTAGTTGCGGCCGCAAGGTGGTCGGTGCCAGTCGTGGTGGCAAGCCCCGAACCCGATGGTGGACACCGGGGGTTAGGGCTGCCGTCAAGCTGAAAAAGGAGTCCTATCGAGCATGGATGGCTTGCGGGACTCCCGAAGCAGCTGACAGGTACCGGCAGGCCAAGCGGCACGCGGCTTCGGCGGTGGTCGAGGCAAAAACTCGGGTGTGGGAGGAGTTCGGTGAGGCTATGGAGCACGACTTTCGGTCGGCCTCGAAGAGGTTCTGGCAAACCGTCCGACACCTCAGAAAGGGGAAGCAGCCCCCAGTTCACACTGTTTACAGTGCGGACGGGGGCTTGCTGACCACGACTGTGGATATAGTTGGTCGGTGGAAGGAATACTTCGAGGCCCTTCTCAATCCCACTGACATGCCTTCCATAGAGGAAGCAGAGTCTGAGGATACGTACGTGGACAGTTCTATCACCGTGGCTGAGGTAATTGGGGTAGTTAAATCACTCCCCAGTGGCAAGGCTCCGGGGGTAGACGAGTTCCGCTCAGAATTTCTCAAGGCTCTGGATGTTGGAGGACTGTGTTGGTTGACACGCCTCTACAACATTGCATGGAAGTCAGGAACAGTACCTCTGGACTGGCAGACCGGGGTGGTGGTCCCCATTTTTAAAAAGGGTGACCGGAGGGTGTGTTCCAACTATAGGGGGATCACACTCCTCAGCCTTCCTGGGAAAGTCTACTCCAGGGTGCTGGAGAGAAGGGTACGACCGTTAGTCGAACCTCGGTTAGAGGAGCTGCAATGTGGTTTTCGTCCCGGTCGCGGAACACTGGACCAGCTCTACACCCTTGCAAGGGTACTCGAGGGTATGTGGGAGTTTGCCCAACCAGTCTACATGTGCTTTGTGGACCTGGAAAAGGCATTCGACCGTGTCCCTCGTGGTGTCCTGTGGGGGGTGCTCCGGGAGTACGGGATTGATGGTCCGCTTCTACGTGCCATTCGGTCCTTGTACAATCGAAGCAGGAGCCTGGTTCGCATTGCCAGCAGTAAGTCGAGCTTGTTTCCGGTGAACGTTGGCCTCCGCCAAGGCTGCCCTTTGTCACCGATTCTGTTCATAATCTTCATGGACAGAATTTCTAGGCGCAGTCAAGGTGTTGAGGGAGTCCAGCTTGGTGACCTTAGGATCTCGTCTCTGCTATTTGCAGACGATGTGGTCCTTATGGCCTCATCAGGCTGTGACCTTCAGCGTTTACTGGAGCGGTTTGCAGCTGAGTGTGAAGCTTCTGGGATGAGACTCAGCACCTCCAAATCCGAGGCCATGGTTCTCAGTCGGAAACGGGTGGACTGTACCCTCCGGGTTGGGAGTGAGGTCTTGCCTCAGGTGGAGGAGTTCAAGTATCTCGGGTTCTTGTTCACGAGTGAGGGAAGGTTGGAGCGTGAGATCGACAGACGGATCGGTGCAGCATCTGCAGTAATGCGGTCGCTGTACCGGACCGTCGTGGTGAAGAGAGAGCTGAGCCGGAAGGCAAAGCTCTCTGTTTACCGATCGATCTACGTTCCCACCCTCACCTATGGTCATGAGTTATGGGTCATGACCGAAAGAATGAGATCGCGGATACAAGCGGCGGAAATGAGTTTCCTTCGTAGGGTGGCTGGACTCACCCTAAGAGATAGGGTGAGGAGCTCGGCCATCCGGGAGGAGCTCAGAGTAGAGCCGCTGCTCCTTCACATCGAGAGGAGCCAGTTGAGGTGGCTCGGGCATCTAGTCCGGATGCCTCCCGGGCGCCTCCCTGGTGAGGTGTTTCGGGCATGCCCAGTCGGGAGAAGGCCCCCGGGAAGACCTAGGACACGCTGGAGGGACTATGTCTCACAGCTGGCCTGGGAACGCCTTGGTGTCCTCCCGATGGAACTGGAGGTCACTGGGGACCGGGAAGTCTGGACTTCCCTACTGAAGCTGCTGCCCCTGGGACCCAGACCCGGATAAGCGGTGGAAAATGGATGGATGGATGGATACTTTTGTAATTTTTTGGAAAATTACGTTGCAAAAAAAGTTACTAGTCAAAATATTATATTATTTCCAAAAAGAAAAAGAAGAAAGCTGAAATAATTAAAATTAAAAAAACTAAACAGCAAAAATGAAAATAAAAATGAGAATAAAGTCCAAATATTACAAGAAAAAAGTTGTATTTTAATGAGGAAAAAGAAAATATTTTGACCTGGTTGGTTTTAATGGCGTTTCAAGGTGGCCTCTGCACCTTTAATTGTTCTGTATATGGAAAATAAAAACATGAATGAATGAAAAACAGTGCACACCTCAGTGCTGTCCCATGAAAAGCATGTATTTCCAACTGTTTATTCACTCAAAAAACCTAATTGGCTTATCCTTGTCTTTGGGAGGTTACATTTTTTTGTGAAATATGTATGTTCGGCTTTATATCGTTTTTTTTTTAAATAATGCATAATTTTGATCAGCTTTATTTAGAAAAAGAAAATGTTTTATCATTATTGTGCCAACTGTAAAGAAAGAGATGTATCCCTACATGTATCCCTAGTACAAATTCCATTAAAAATGACGCACAAATAACTAATAAGAGTAGTGCAGATGTTTTATTTTCAACAAGTGAACATTTAGTATAATTTCTAGTCTTTTTGTTCTAATAAGTAATCAAGTTTTACTTTCTGTTGTCAAGAAACGACCACGTTAGCATATTAACATTCACACAAAAGCAAGTCGAGTAGCAATTGGCAAATGCTACAGTTTCACATTAAAAAGGCGCATTGACATTGTTTGTTTTAAATGAAGATGCAAAAAGACACACAGAAAAGCAATTTTAAAAACAGTGTGATTACAACCTCTGGGAGGTGAGGGCTATGTGTTATTAGACAGCAGCCTCGCTTTAGTCCTTAACTGAGTAAAGAATGTTATTATTTCCGCTCGCATTCGTTACATCCCGTATTTGCTGATGATTTCCTTCGCGAGTGCCGTGTAGGCTGCCATGGCGTCATCCTTGGACATGCCTGAAAGAAAAATGACGGATTAAAACAACTGCATACAACGCATACGTTTGGATGTGTACCTTTCCTGGAGCTCCAGGCGTCCCACTTGGCTTTTCCTTTCATGTCAAACAATCCTGGTCTGTCTGTAAAAATGAGAATGTGCACGGTGTATGAAGTTACTCATTATTGAAAGCAATTCCGTTGTGCTGTACCGGTGTTAACGTCTCCAACGACCGCTTGCTTATACAGGCCATAAAGGTCCAGTAGCTCCTGGTCAGATGGTCTTGTTTTCAAGTTCTTCACATCCTCTGCCGCCTTCTCAAAATCTGCCTGCAGGTATAAGTGAAAAATTTGGCAGAGCGTTAAAAAAAACACTTTGCAGATTCAAGTGCATTATCTAATAAAAAGGCAGGTTGTTTGCTAATCAGTAACAAAAAAACGGGGGCTAAGTAATCTTGTCTGCTGAACTTTAGCCTATAAGAACACAACGTGGAGCCTAACAAACGGCTCCCCGAAAGACTGGTGCTTTGGTTCCTAACTCCATTGATCTACTTCAAAGGGAACAAGGACACCACAAGACTGAAAAACAGACCACTACCAAACATCCAAAGTGTTGCTTCTCAAACCTTACACAAATGATATTGCACAAATATATTAATTGTAGCATCAGTCAAATCCAGTCGGTGATTACGTCTTTTTGGTCCCCGTGCATGGAATGCTCTAAATCTGAAGGAAAGTGCACAGCATGTCAATCAAACTACCCTTGAAGGACTAGCCCGCACAGTCACAATCGATAATGGTAAAAACGACAATGAAGAGGTGAAATATCATAAACAAATATTACCACAGAAGTCATTTCGCTCGATGTATGTCCGACGTGAGTATTTAAAAATCGATGTAAGGTAGTGCTGGTCGCTGCGACAGTTATTGCAAAAACAACGGTTCACTGGAGGCACTGAGGCGGGACCAGACAGCAAGAGGAGAAACTGATTGGATGCCTGACAGAGCATGCGCACGCGGTAGACTCAGACTAACCACGGGTCTGGCTGGGGCGAAGTCCACACGAACACGAGCAGTTGAGAACGCCCATCTTCCCCCACAAATATATTTTAGCACATCGTAAAAATAACAGCAATTGTTTAGTAAAATGGGAGACGAGATGCAATTGTCTCCAGTACCTTGTTCGTATTTAGAGTTGTTACTTTGTTGTTATGGGGGACAACGGCCACGGTTGTGACGTAATCTTCATGCGACACACAAGCGTTTATGCCCCGTAACCAAATGCAATCGATACTTTATTAATCTCTGAGGGAAAATCAAATTGCAATATCATATCGACCAATTCTAATACCCTTATATATATATATATATAGCAGTATGCATTGCTGTTGTTTTTCATTTACAGAATCATTCAAGTTGATTATAAAGACAAAACGTCGGGAAACTAACCATTTAATATTTATAGGTTATATAGCACTATAGACCACAGTTGGTGCAACGTGTCTTCGAAATAAACGACAAACGAGCCCACCATACATTGACAGTTTTTTGATGAAAACACACAAAATGCTTAATCCCTACTTGATTCACATCACGCTTCGTTTGGGTTACAACGCCCTCTTGTGGCCTTCCATCCTCCCCACTCATTTTCCCTTCTTCCTGGAAATAATTGTTAATATAATTTTGATCATTTTACGGTCTTTCCAGACATGTTCAGTGGAAATAAAACAATGTCACAATTACAGTAAGTTATGATGGCGGTACTGTCTCTTTAAGGACGTCTTGCCCTGTGTGATGTTGATTTTAAATAAAGTTTTTTGAATTCAAACAAGATGGCGGAATCCTCTAGCTACTTCATGTGTTTGCATACACGACAAAGATAACTTTCACATTGGGGACATATACAGAGATACACTTCTTTTCTGTGGTGACAAGCAGGTAAAGTTCCTTGAATATGTTTTCGATTGTTGGGCTTTTTACATTAATACGTTATGCAAGCTGTAAATACTTTGATTCCAGTGCAAATTGCACGGTTTATAACTACATAGACGTTACATCAAATTATACCTAGTAAAGTATCATCAATCGGCAGAGGATATTGTTTCAGTTTTTTGTCTGATGATAAAAGCACGTCGTTTATTATGTTTAATTAGTTACGTATTCATGGTTTATACTTTTTTTCCAGTGAAGAAATGTCCAAGCCAGGAAAGTCAGGCGGCAACAAGGCCAAAATAAGGGCTATTCCACCCAAGAACTCCTTCTCCTGCCCTTTCGCACTGCAATGGAGCCCACTTCCTCAACATGACATGTATTTCATCCTGGCTACCTTAAAAGAAAAACTAACTTCCCTGGGGCTCAAAAAGCAAGAGGCAAAGGTGTTCCGGCCATGGAAGAAAGAACATAGCAGTCAAACATCTAAGTCAGATCTCGGCTCAGAGACGAGGCAGGACCCGGATAAGAAGGATTTGCTACAGGGTGGCTGGACAGATTTGGCAGCGAGGAGACAACTAGCCCTGGGCATCAATGAGGTCACCAAAGCTTTGGAGAGGAACCAACTCAAACTGGTGTTAGTGTGCAAATCTGTCAAGCCGAAGCACATGACCAATCACCTTATAGCTCTGAGCGCCACCAGAGGAGTGCCTGCCTGCCAAGTGCCTCGGCTAAGCGAGAGCGTGGCGCAACCACTGGGCCTGAAGAGCGTCCTAGCTCTAGGGTTCTGGAAGAACGGTTGTCGAGCCGACAGCAACGAGGTGTTCACTGACACCGTGGAAGCCATCATACCCAAAGTCCCCTCACTGGATGTTGCTTGGCTACAAGGCAAGGCGGCCAGTGTCGCATTACGACCGGAAGAAAGCAATAAGGCTGGCCAGAAAAGGAAACTGGAGCCTGAGTGTGAAGAGTCTGCTTCCTCCACACTGCAGCCGCTCCAAGTAAAAAGAGTAGTTCCAAACCCTGCAAAGAAAAGAAAGCTGAGAGCAAAAAAAGACAAATAATGTCCAATAAGTGTGTTTGGAACGAACCACGACCGTTTGTCTCCCGGTATTAGTTCATGCATTCCCTGTTTGGCCCATTTATACAAAACAGCGACACAGAAAAAAGGCAAAAAATGACTGCTTTTAGTACTACTGTAAAACCAAATGGCGCAAAACCTTGTCCACGACATTCTGTTTTGGTGTCATTTCTAAAGATTACATCAACAAGGTACACGTGACTTACTTAAACTTCCTCAAGTACTGTATGTCTAAGGCAGTGCTTCTCAAATGGTAGGGGGGGGGGCATGATAGAAAATAACTGAGAACCACTGGTTTACTGCGTGATGTGCACTTTTCCCGCATAGGTTTGCAATGTCACCACAACTTTTCATATCCGTGAAGCAGTCGTGGCGTTATTTTGTCCTGCTTTTTATTTATATTATCTTGCAACTGAGGAAAGAGCAGGAAGGAGGCATAAACTAGAAAAAAGGAGGCACTGACAGTGTAGGAGAGGGAATTGCTGACTAAAAGACATTGGTTTGGGGTACTGTGATTAGTTATAAACAGATATTTACAGGGATGATCCAAGAGACTACAAAAATTACTTAATAATTTCCCCCAAGTTGGTCCAAGAGGTGAGTAAAGTGAAAAACATTCTTGTGAATGATACACTATTTGATACCCATAGCCCACGTTGTTTAGGCATAGGTTGCATTGTGTGTTGGTGCCACGTGTACAGAGTAACACAGAAAAAGGACAGGGGCTAAATTAGAGTGCTAATCAGTCCATAATTCTTGACAACATAATACCAACATAAATGTACTTGTTCAAGTAATAATGATGCAGCTTTACGTTGTCTAGCAACACCATAGATTTTCTGTGACTGAACACAAATGTAAAATGATCCTTGTTGATTTTGTTAAGTGAATTTATTCAAATATCCATGCTGGTATAGGCGGCGTGTGTGTGTTGAAACAAATTGACATTTGCATGGGCTTTTGTGATCTAAATGATGCTGGTACAAGTTATTTCAATTTTTCTCACAACTTACAATGGATTTGAATAAAAATATTGTTCTTCAGTTTAACAAAGCCATATGTGTCGTCTCCAAAGTACACCTTTTCCTCACTTCTGGCAAAGATTCAAAAGTGTGAAAAAAACCAAAATCTTCCAAATAAGGCAGGTGTTTGGGGGGGTTGAGTCATCACTATAAAGGGCGCGTCTAGTAACATCAAGACTACAATCACAGCAGCAACATGCGCAACATTCACACGGATGCAGGCAAAACGTTCGAGACAACCAGTCAATGTCAGTGTGGTAAAGTTCACCAGTCTTGGTGAATGCAGCTCATTTAACCTAAAACAAAAAACAAGCATACTGTGCTTTTGTTTTTTGTTTTTGCTTTGTTTATAAAGGGAGGAGCACAGCATTGGCTTAAGTGGTGCAGCATGAACACACATTTCTAACATAAGACATCTCAAATATGAGAGTAGAACTTTTAAAATGAAACGTCACAGTTTTCTGGTTGCCTTTTGGGTTTTTTAAGACTAAATTTGTCATTTGAAATATAACTTTTTTCATGCATTCAGCAGCACAACACAAATAAACCCCCAAAAAACTACAGCAGTCTTTTTGTTTAGACAGACACAGCATGACAAGAAATTACAAGGAATAAAGAGGACCTGAAAGCAACAACAGGAAAATATCAAACTTGTGCAGCACTGAAGGCATGCGTCATTCCCTGGACACTTCCAAGTAATTCGCTCTGTAAGGAATAATTGAAGAGGGAACAATAAGAGCGATAGAAAAACGACAAAAACAAATGCTCTCAACCGGCTTTGTAGCCATGCTAGATCATCTTATTCTCGGAATGAAGATGTAAATGCTCTTTTCTCTGCAAGTTACTAACTAAATACTGCCTCCATCCACAAAAGGAAGACACAGCATTGTAAAATGGTAGCAGCCCACTTTTACACTTCAAAAGTACCGTAGTAGGTTTTCACATATGGGGCCACCTTGAGGACCTTTTATTTTTCATAAACCCAAAATTGTGCTTAATTAATTTAATACATTCTTCATAAAAACAACAAAAAAAATCAAACGGATTGTTTCATGGCATTTGACCTTAACAAATAAAAATTTTAAAAAAGGACAATGCACCAGTTGGTTTCATGAATAGACGAGAGGGCACAAGTCATCCCTAAAACTACTCATGTGTAATTGTACCCAGAACATATTAAAAGCCAACGTACCCAGCAAAGAAACAATATATACTGCATGAGCAGCCTTTGCAATAAGAACACTTCCACTGCTCAAGTGCAGTAGTATTCAGAGACAACATAACTTCTTTACAAGAAGCTCAACAAAAATACAAAAGTAGATACTTACATAGCGCATGTTTACTTACTGGTTTTGACTGACATACCAAAAGTCATCCTGCTTCGAGCATGCCACATGGCTTCCTTTCAAAAGTTGAGCTGTTTTGGAGCATCTCAGGCATGATGTTCACATTCAGAATGTTGATGGAACAGTCCCCCCCCCTTACCTCTGGAAAAATATGCCAGGAAAACTTGCTTCAAGAGCTACCCAGTACCAAGGTTGGTTGTCATTTTCAAAGTCTTGCTTAGATGACCTGTGTGTGTGTGTGTGTGTGTTCAGTAGCGGGCTACTGAAGGACGAGGCCAACCTGCAAAATAAACATTTACATTTTTGTTGCATGCAGTTTCCCATTAAAAAAGAAAAAAAAAGCATAAATGAACTGACCTTATCAGGGTCCATTGGGGGACACTTCCAGTTGTAGAGGTAATACTGCAGATTTCCATCACCTATACCAAACTTCAGCTTATCCAGAAAGACTTTATTCTCCATGAGATCCAAAGCATTGAACACGTCAAAGCCTTTCTGTTAAAAAGAAAAGCAGAAGGACACAAGGAGCCACAGCACCAATTCAGTTTCATGCAGACACCCACCCTCTTTTTCATTTCAGTCAAAGCAACTCCAATGAGTATTTTAAAAAATCTGCATTGTGTGAGCTGCATTTGCATCACACCTTTTTCTAAACTCCCCTATATTTGTCACTACAGATTGTGTTTACCCATGTGAATATTAAAGTGATTAGCTTATCTCTGCACTTGTATGATTTATAATGTGAATACTTTAAACCAGGTGTGTGGACAGTGTGGGCAATTATTCATTTTTATTGGCCCCTGGCAAATGGTAAAAATACACTGCCTGGCCAAAAATGTCACCACCAAAAAAAAACAAAAACAAAGGTCACACACTAATATTTTGTTGGAACGCCTTTAGCCTTGATTACGACACACATTCGCTGTGGCATTGTTTGGATAAGCTTCTGCAATGTCACAAGATTTATTTCCATCCAGTGTTGCATTCATTTTTCACCAAGATCTTGCATCGATGATGGTAGAGTCTGATCGTTGTGCAAAGCCTTCTCCAGCATATCCCAAAGATTCTCAATGGTGTTTAGGTCTGGACTCCATGTGTGAAAATGATGTCTCATGCTCCCTGAACCACTGTTTCATAATTTGAGATGAATCCTGGGGTGGGAGTTTGCCCAACTGGTCTACATGTGCTTTGTAGACTTGGAAAAGGCATTCGACCGTGTCCCTCGTGTTGTCCTGTGGGGGATGCTCCAGGAGTACAGGATAGGTGGTCCGCTACTACGTGCCATTCGGTCCTTGTACAATCGAAGCAGGAGTCTGGTTCGCATTGCTAGAAGTAAGTTGAGCTTGTTTCCGGTGAACGTTGGCCTCCGCCAAGGCTGCCCTTTGTCACCGATTCTGCTCATATTCTTCATGGACAGAATTTCTAGGCGCAGTCAAGGCATTGAGGGAGTCCAGCTTGGTGACCTTAGGATCTCGTCTCTGCTATCTGCAGACGATGTGGTCCTTATGGCCTCATGAAATGGGAAAGTATGTAGTTATGATGTTTTGATTCCCCTCTTGCATACCAGAGGGTGGGAAAGAAAGCTCATGCAGCTTGTTTGTAACCTTGCTTCGCAATTCACAATCAGCTTAACTATTTTAATTATTTTAAACAAACTCAGTGTACCGACTGGCGCCCTTGTTGTTAATCTTGGGAAAACAGCTCTGTGTTTTAGGAGCGTGGTACATGGACTGGCCACCCTCGACATATGCTCTCCTCGGACAGACCTGTATAAAGAAGGGGGGAGCCTACTTCCTGTTAGAGTCTGCTGCGGGTCGTAAAAAGAGGCCCAGCCTGTTGGTGCAAACTCAAGCCGGGGTTGTAGGCTCTCCAACCCAGCGCGTCACGGTAAGAGCTGAGATTTTGATTCTGTTTTGTGCATAACCAACCTTTGCTTGTTTGTAACTCGGTGTAAGGGGTACAATAAAGACGCTGTATTTTACACATACCCGTGTGTCTGAGTCTTTCTCAGTAAAGTGGATCACCCACGATCCTGAACTATCAAAATAAAAGTATTTTTCAACACACCTCATCACGCTGTGACCATCAGCATTTACTGGAACAGTTTGCAACTGAGTGTGAAGCTTCTGGGATGAGACTCAGCACCTCCAAATCCGAGGCCATGGTTCTCAGTCGGAAACGGGTAGACTGTACCCTACGGGTTGGGAGTGAGGTCTTGCCTCGGGTAGAAGAGTTCAAGTATCTCGGGGTCTTGTTCACGAGTCAGGGACGGTTAGAGCGTGAGGTCGACAGATGGATCAGCGCAGCGTCAGCAGTAATGCGGTCAATGTACCGGACCGTCGTGGTAAAGAGAGATCTGAGCCGGAAGGCAAAGCTCTCTGTTTACAGATCGATCTACGTTCCCATCCTCACCTATGGTCATGAGTTATGGATCGTGACCGAAAGAACGAGATCGCGAATACAAGCGGCGGAAATGAGTTTCCTCCTTAGTATGGCTGGACTCAGCCTAAGAGATAGGGTGAGGAGCTCGGCCATCCGGGAGGAGCTCAGAGTAGAGCCGCTGCTCCTTCACATCGAGAGGAGCCAGTTGAGGTGGCTCAGGCATCTAGTCCGTATGCCTCCCGGGCGCCTCCCTGGTGAGGTGTTTCGGGCATGCCTAGCCTGGAGAAGGCCCTGGGGAAGACCTAGGACACGCTGGAGGGACTATGTCTCACAGCTGGCCTGGGTATGCCTTGGTGTCCTCCCGGAGGAACTGGAAGAGGTCGCCGGAGACAGGGAAGTCCAGACTTCCCTACTGAGACTGCTGCCCCCGCGACCCGGACCCGGATAAGCGGAAGAAAATGGAATGGAATATGCCCGTGCCGTCAGGGAAGAAAAAATCCATTGATGGAATAACCTGCTCATTCAGTATATTTAGGTAGTCAGCCGACTCATTCTTTAAACATAGTGTTACTGAACCTAGACCTGACCAACTGCAGAAACCTCGTAACTATTTGCTTAGTTCAATCCAGGTGGCCACTTTTTTTTTGGCAGTGTAAAAATAATTCAATGAGCTATCTCCGCATCCTTTCATTTTTCTATTAAAAGATAGACACAAGGTATTAACTTGACTCATTAACATGGCAGTTAATAATAATTTCATTATTTACTGACCCTAATGAGGATAAGCGGTACAGAAAATGAATGAATGAACTTCGGGCACAAATGTTTAGAAATTGAAATTGTGACTGACCTTCTTAAGTATCATTTGAACAACCAACGGCAGATATGACAAAGTTCACACACATACACACTTACATCTTAAATTAGTGGTGTCCAAAGTGTGGCCTATTGCATATTAAGAAAACTAAATAAAGCAAAAGAAGTTAAAAAAAAAATGAAGTATTTTTACAAGAATAATCTTAAAATATTAAGAGAAAAAGATAAATTTATGAGAATATCTTTGTAACATTATGGGGCAAAATCACTGCATTTTAGTAATCTAAAGGATTTTTTTTGAAAGTCAAGATATTATGGAAAAAAACTGAAAAAACAACAAATTACATTATAATTTTTGAAAATTAGGTTGAGGAAAAAGTTGTAATGTTACGAGAATGAAGTCATAATTATGTGGAAGTAAATAAGAAAAAACATTTACAAGAAAAAAGTAATAGTAATAATATAGTAATAAGTAATAGTAATAAAAATTTTAAACAGAAATGGAAAAAACTGCTGAAATTTTAGAAAGTGACGAAATGAAAGAGTACTTACATTCCAGAAGTACTTCAGTTTATAATGATGAATTTGAAAGAATAAATTCCAAATATTCATAATTTTATGATATTGTGTAATATTATCAAGAAAAATGTCATTTTAGCAGCATAGAGTTGATGTATTAAAATTAAATTAGGTCAAAATATTATAACAAAAACTAAACAAAATAAACTTTTTTATAATTAGGGGAAGAAGTTATAATATTGATGGAATAAAATCAAAATAATATGGGAATAGTCATAATTTTTCTATCCAACTTCTATGCAGACACCCCCGCCCTAATTTTTGTGACATTAGTAAACTAATGTGTAGCCACCACATGGTAACAGAAAGGTAAGGGAGACTTTGTTTCTCGGATAATGACAAATATGAGACACCTACTTACCAGTTTGGCGAGAATGAGGGCATCATTCATTAAGTCCAGTAGCGGCGTTTGTGTGTGAACATTGTAAAAGGAGTATGCAGCCTTCAAGCTCCGATGGAGGGGGTGATGCATCACAGTTGATGGCAGAGTGTAGAAACTAGCAAAGTCTGTCAAGACGCCACCGGCACCCTGCGAGGTACAACAGCAGCTTCAATGCAAAAATCAGACAGAAAATCCCACCCTGTATTGTCAAACCTTTTCTTCGCTGAGTTATCAGCCATCATCCTCCATAGTTTTGATTTATTGAAAGATATCAACATACACAACCACAAAGTTTACATGAAAAATCACACCTGATTGCTAAGTTGGCAACACTAATTGATCCTTCTCTGAGTGCTCATTTGCGTATGAAGTGTGTTAAGAAGTGGAGTAACGATGCTATCTACTGAATGGATCTGGAACAATATGGTACATTCCCAAACAGTCCCATTATAATGTGCTTATGAGTGAGGGCAAACGGGTAGTGCCAAATTTATTTTTGACAGTCAAAATAAATGCATGGGAAACACTGAGTGGGTGACAAACATGTTCTTGCTACCTCTACAACAAATGTGTCGATGATGTTTTCCTGTGGTAGGAACCAGTGAGCCACTTCCTCTTCACTCATCGAAGGTGCCAGCTGGAAACGTCTCAAGTACTTCTGCAGCAACTCAGTTACCTGCCGGATGTCATGCCTCACCATCGGCCGCAACCCAGCAGTCTTGACGCTCTGCAGACAAGAAAAAAAGAGCATTAAGTTACTGCAATTAATATTTTTTTTAATATGAGGTGCAGGGCAGAGAAAGGTAGGAATGTTTACATCTGGTAGTCTGAAGAGTTTCATGGTTCTTTGCAGGGTCATGTTTCTGCTCAGGTGGGAGAATTTGACCTCCACGAGCTTTCTCGGGTTCAAAGAGCGATGCCAGTATCTGAGTGTTGACACACAGAGAAAAAAGTGGAAACTCACTGCTTTCTAATGGAGTTAGCATGTTTGAAAATATGGAACTTCTACATAAACGAGAATGCGAAAATTGCGCTTGGAGCGACAATTACAAAATCTAGATCAATGCAGGACGAGAGAATGGCACAATATTTGTTGCCCAAAACATCATTCATTCCTCTTCTATGCCGTTTTTATCATTAGGGTCGCAGGTAGGCTGGAGCCTATCCCTGCTGACTTTGGGCAAGAGGCGGGGTACACCCTTGACTGGTCACTAGTCAATCGCAGGGCACATATAGACAAACAAAGACATACAACCATTCACACCTATGGACAATTTAGAGTCGCCAATTAACCTAACATGCATGTTTTTGGAATGTGGGAGGAAACCGGGGTACCCGGAGAAAACCCACACACGCACGGGGAGAACATGCAAACTCTACACGCAGAGATGCCCAACGGAGATTCGAACCCAGAACCTCCCGACTGTGAGGCCAACACGCTACCCATTCATCCACTGTGCGGCCCAATAAAACAATCAACGAATACATAAACAAAAAAAGTATTTACATTAGTAACACATTTCAGTTTCAGTTAAATTGTATAGTTCTTTAACCTCAGTCAATGGGTTTTTCTGAAAGTGGCTTCTCTTGCCTAGTTTTTACTCCTAAGGACCTGGCAGCACTTCCTCTCACATAGCTGAACTACATTTGTTTAGAAAAAGACATGTTTGGGCCTGTGGAATATACTGTATTTTAATTCACTTGGCGTGTCGTGTTCAGCCGATGCACGAAGAACGGTGCAGCCCTATAAATGGCCCTGACATCTATTCCACTGCAAGATTAAAAAAAAGCAATGAATCCATCAATATGATCTGCAGTTTATACCAGACCAAATCCACACAAGGGCACGCCACAACGAGACTAAATACGCCTTGTGCTGCAAAACCCCAACTACTGCCATGCCATCCAAGCGCCTTTTATTTTTTCCATTTAAAATGGGAGCGGTTCGGGGTCACGACGCACGGCATGCTCAGACTGACTACAGCCAACCTCTACACAGATTCGAGTGGACACAGACCGCAAACCACACCAATGAGTTCCCCACCCTTCTTTTATCTCGCCGCGTGCATCTCTTTGATTTATTTGGAGAGAAAGGTAACCTGTACACGTCTATAATTTCACGCTCTGCATCAAATTAAAACACTTTTTTGGACGTGAACGGCGAGCTGCTGCTAGGTAAGCTGTCCACTCTTACCTGGTAAGGCATAAAAGAAAAACCTCCATGGCAACGCTGTTGTAACTTTCGCTCATTGAAAAATGTTTCTTTGCTTGCATCAGGCATAGTCAATGTCACGCCCCTGAGTGTTATACCCTACTGTGATTAGTAGGTTAGTCAGCTCCGCACACAACACTCTGCCATTGCTGGGAGCACTTCCTGCTTCTCAATGTCCTTTGCGGGATTGTTTTACAAATGTCTGCTTGTTGCATGTTGGAGATGACATTGTTGTTATTTTTTATACACTCCCCCGTTATTAACAGTGTCTTGTCTGTTGTCATCTGCCTGTTGTTGACATCCTGAGTGGGACTGTCATGTTGAGTATTGACATCCAGCGATTCCGCTGTGATAATCAAGTGTGAGCTTTTTCTTACTCTGCTCATTAATAAATAGTTACTTCTTTTTCACTGCCTCATTAGTGCAACAATACAAATCCCAAGGGCCACAGTAACATTGTACATTCATACAAGGGTGGGAGTCACAAAATATTGTCTCGCTGGCCGCAAATGGCTCGTGGGCAAGTTTGAGACAAGTGATTTAGAGTAAGTGCAAATACAGTATACAATACATACAACACAGCTGAAGTCATCAACAATAACAATGCTACATTGACATATCAATTCATCCATTTTCTGTCCTGCTATTCCTCAATAAAGTCATGGTAGAGCTTGAGCCACGAGGTGGGATACACCCTGGACTAGTCAACGGCCATTCGCAGGGTACATATACACAAACACTCACATTCATACCTATGGTCAATTTAGTGTAGCCAATTAATCTAACATGCATGTTTTGGGGTTTTGGGAGGACACTTGAGGATCCGGAAAAAAATCCATGCACACACGGGGGCGAACATCCAAAATGAGTGTGAAGCTTCTGGGATGAGACTCAGCACCTCCAAATCCGAGGCCATGGTTCTCAGTCGAAAACGGGTGGACTGTACCCTCTGGGTTGGGAGTGAGGTCTTGCCTCAGGTGGAGGAGTTCAAGTACCTCGGGTTCTTATTCACGAATGAGGGAAGGTTGGAGCGTGAGATCGACAGACGGATCGGTGCAGCATCCGCAGTAATGCGGTCGCTGTACCGGACCGTCGTGGTGAAGAGAGAGCTGAGGCGGAAGGCAAAGCTCTCTGTTTACCGATCGATCTACGTTCCCACCCTCACCTATGGTCATGACTGGAAGAACGAGATCGCGGATACAAGCGGCGGAAATGAGTTTCCTCCGGTGGGGTGCCTGGACTCATCCTAAGAGACAGGGTGAGGAGCTCGGCCATCCGGGAGGAGCTCAGAGTAGAGCCGCTGCTCCTTCACATCAAGAGGAGCCAGTTGAGGTGGCTCGGGCATCTAGTCCGGATGCCTCCTGGGCACCTCCCAGGTGAGGTGTTTGGGCATGCCCAGCCGCGAGAAGGCCCCGGGGAAGACCTAGGACACGATGGAGGGACTACGTCTCACAGCTGGCCTGGGAACGCCTTGGTGTCCTCCCGGAGGAGCTGGAAGAGGTCGCTGGGGACCGGGAAGTCTGGACTTCCCTACCTGCTGCCCCCGCGACCCGGGCCCGGATAAGCAGAGGAAAATGGAATGGAATGGAGAGTACGGTATATATATATTGTATATGGGATATGGTTATAGAGTCTACAACCAATGTTTATTTTTCGTATATTTTGTGAGCGCACGAGTCCTTACCTGCAAGTGGACACTGGTTTAGGCAGCACCACTCCTGCTGTGTACACCGCCTGAAATATTCCTTCAAGGTTGACGCGCCGTGTTATCTCTCTGATGAGTACCGGCGCTACTCGCTTTGAACGCAGCTTCTTGTGGACACACAGGAAGTTGATTTCGACCAGCCTCTTCAACCTAAGGTGCCACAAGTTAAGATGGCAAATTGAGTTCAAATGTAATTGCTGCTTTATTTGTCATACAGAGCACAACATTAGGTAGAACCAAAATACAGCGGAACCTCGGTTTTTGTATGCTTTGGTTAGCGTATTTTTTAGTTTACGTTAAAGACTTACACAAAAATGTTGCCTTGGTTTTCATACATTATCCAGTTAGTGTACAATATGCTACATGTGTTCTCGTGTTATTTGTAACTGCATGACTGCATCTGTGTTCTTAATTTTTTTATCACAAAACATTCCTGTTAGCACTGACACCAGAACCGGAAGTCACTGTCCTCAATTTCTGTCGCCTGTCTATGACGTCATCAGGGGTTGACTCTAAGTCTTTACTACCTGCTTTTCTTATTTATAACGGCTGCAAAATAACCCATAATGGAGCCAAAGATAGTGCCAGCACTTTGAGAAAAAAAAGTGAGAAACACTACTGAATTATAAACATAACACAGCAAAACACAACGTTGATGTCTGTGTGGATCGCTGCTGTGTTAACAATGAAGTTTTTAATAAAGGTAAAGTTAATCAAGGTAAGAGTAACACTAAATGTTACTATAATTGTAAAACTTTTTTTTTTTTTTAAGTGTTTTGCGGTAACATTTTTGTGTGACCAGGAACAGAGTAATTTTATTTATTACTGTATTTTTTTTTTGGGGGGGGGGGTATTTGGTTAGAATATGTTTTAGTTTGAGTCTAACCTTCTGGAATGCATTAATGAACCAATGTTCCACTGTCATTAAAATTGTAGTGGAAGTCATTTAGATTGCGCTGTATGTTTGATAAATTGTACGATGTGTGCATTTCATTAATTACTCACGTGTCATAAATGCGTATTTCTGCAGGAATGGCACTGATGAAGCCAACAAGCTTCTTATTTGAGGAAACCCGCACACCACAGTGCCACTGAGGTAACCAACCAGGTGGACGTAAAGCCCTGAGGGTGTAGACGATAAATTCAGAGAAGTGCATATGATAATGTGACTGTGTCACATAGCTACTGTATAAGTGAAAACATTGCTACATTGTTAGTATGAAGTTTGCCAAAATCTGACTCATTTTGCCCAATGTTTTCTTAAAGAAAAGAATAATTCCAAGATTGTACTTGAATTAGTCTGCATGTCAAATACCACCAACAGAAAACACAAAATAACATTGCTGAATCGCAGAAGCAAGTCAAAAGATACAAAAACTTACATACAGTAGTGTGAAAATGTCTCTGCCCCCTCCTGATTTAATATTAGTCAAAATTGAACACAAAATTACGTTTTTTTAAATTAAAACTTTAAGGGAGAAAAAAAATCCATGATGATGATTGCCCTCTAGAGCCCCCGTTACAACATAACTAAGATTAATTGAGAGCTATCAGTCTGGAAAAGGTTATAAAGCAATTTCTAAAGCGTTGGGACTCCAGCGAACCACAGTGAGAGACATTATCTACAAATGGCGAAAACAAAAAAACAACATAAAGATCCCACAACAACATCCAAAAACTGCAGGCCTCACTTGCCTCAGTTAACATCAGTGTTAATGATTCCACCATTAGAAAGACACTGCACAAAAACGGAGTTCCAAAACCACTGCTGAACAAAAAGAACATTAAGGCTCATCTCAGCATCTTGATCCCAAAGACCTGTGGGAAAATACTCTGTGGTCTGACAAAACGAAACTTTTTGTGAGTCTCATTACATTTGGCGTAAAAGTAATGTCACATTTCAGAAAAAGGACATTGTACAGACATTAAAACATGGTGGTGGTAGCGTGATGATGTGGGGCAGTTTCGCTGCTTCAGGACCTGGAAGACTTGCTGTGATGAACGGAACCATGATATTTGCCGTATAGCAAATAAATCCTGACGTAGAATGTCTATCCACCTGTCCATGACCTCTAGCTGAAACCAATTTAGGTTCTGCAGAAGGACAATAATCCAAAACACACCAGCAAGTCCACCTTTGAATGGCTGAAGAAAAACAAAATGAAGCCTTTCGAGTGGCCTAGTCAAAGTCCTGACTTGAATCCTACTGAGATGCTTTGTGGGGACTTAAAAAGGTACTTATTGATGTAAAAGCCTCCAATGTGGCTGAATTACAACAAAGATGCAAAGGTCAGTGGGCCAAAATTCCTCCACAGCTCTGTAAGAGACTCACTGCAAGTTATCACAAACGCTTGATTGCAGTTGTTGCTAAGGGTGGCCCAAACAGTTATTAGGTTTAGGGGCCAAACACTTTTTCACACAGGGCCTTGTAGGTTTGGGTTTTTTTCTCCCTTAATAATAAAGTTTCATTTAAAGGCTACACTTAAATGAGACAAACAGAGAAATCTGAAGGGCAAATAGTTTTTCAGACCACTGCAAATGAGCATCTGACAAAAGGCAATACCGAAGTTACCAAAAAAGCACACGGCTTAAGGAAGCTAACCTGGAACAAATAATATGTTTACTGTAACTTGTTGCGTATGTCCAAAACAAATATCTGTGAGGAACTATAAAAGGGTAAGCGAGGGCATGAGGAGTGCTTGTTTCTAATGTTAAAACAAGGTTCTAATTTTGTCACAGAATGACAGAAAGGGAACATTTGGTGCACTCTCTCTCAAAAATGTTGATGAGAGCTTACCATTTGAGGAAGTTTGGTGAATAATCAAATCTAAACATGTTATCGTCGTCCTCCACGTAGTTCTCATTTAACAACGTGTACAGTTCCTTCAGCTGGGAAAACACAACACACTTCATGACTTTGGTGACTTGGTGAAACAAACGTTATCTCTGGCTGCTGTACTCACAACATCCGCATTGCTGAGATCCAGAGTGTCCCACATGAAGCCTTGAGGTAAGGAATAGGGCTCCTGCCTGATATTCTCTTTGTCAGCTTCGATTGGGCCGTGGCCTGTCACCACTTCATCTACAAAAACAACACAAAAACATAATTTACCAGTCATCGACTTAATGCTCAGTTTTTCTGCTAAATGTACTGCAGTCTCCCGTTAGTGCGCAGACTACATTGTTTTGCTGTTGGTCGTCATGGCAACCAGATTACGCTAATGCTGCAAAGCAGCTGCAATATTTTGAGAAATGGCTTTAGAACAGCACATCACGCTTGTGCAAAGACAAAAGAGCAATGTGATACACAACTAGGGATGTTAACGATAAACCGATTCGCCCGGATATCCGGTTTGAGGATACGACAATTCAGATTACTCTCGTATCGAATATAATCAGCTATACATTTTTAGATTAAATCGATTCCGTAGACACGCATTGGATTTTAGAGAGAAGCACTTGTTTAAAAATTTTATAAACAAACAACATGTGACACGGGGGCGCCAGCGAAAGGACTGCCGAGCATGCTCCACAACTTGCCATGACTTGTGTGTGCTGGGTGAGCCACCTGCCGTTGCCGAGGTAGATGCATTGTGGGTGGACACGCACTGAGAAGCCCTGCTGGAGCTATAGATGTCAAGAGAACAAGTGTAGCCTATAAAGTGCTAGCACACGGCAAGTTATCCAGTGTTTGAAAGCCGAAGCTTGTTTGGATCTAGCCAGACCAACAGATGCGAGTATGGTAACTTTTGTGTATTGTAACCTTGAAACGTTGCACCAGGAGTGTTGAAAAGTATGTATGAAAGTACATACATTGTGTGGAAACTATGTATGGGGTTGTTTTTCAAGCTATAACAGCATTATCATTGCACTCATGTAACAAATATATCTATTTACTTATTTGTGTTATTATTTAATGGGATTTGCACTATTTATTTTGTATTATTAATTGGACTGAAGGTTAAGACTCCTGTTTTTTCTTTGCACACAGTATACAACTAAACTTAGTATGGTTCCATAGTAGTTTAGTTAGTTCCAAATCCAAATTTAACAAGTTTGAAAATATAGATATCAAATATAGAATGTAAAATATTGATCCCATCAAATAATATTGATTTGTGTCTACACAATATGTACATCTGACTTGTTATTCATTCATTCATTTTCTATACCGCTTATCCTCATTAAGGTCGCGGGTATGCTGAAGCCTATCCCAGCTGACTTTGGGCGGGAGGCGGAGTACACCCTGGACTGGTCGTCAGTCAATCGCAGGGCACATATAGACAAACATTCATACATATAGGCAATTTAGAGTCGCCAATTAACCTAACATGCATGCTTTTGGAATGTGGGAGGCGGACTTGTTATTCTGTTTGCTTAATTTTTGCTGGTGCCTTACAGCATACATGGGAAAATGATGAGCTCTTTTACAAATTAAAAATACTGTAAGAATACCACTTTTATATACTTGGCATCTTTATTTTACAATGTGAGACTAATATCTACGTCAACAAACATGTAAACTGTAAACTGTAGAATCAAATTGTATCAAACCGTTCTGTTTTTCCAATATATCATTTTTGAATCGCATCGTAACCTGTGTATCTAGATTTGAATCGAATCGTCTATCACAAAGAGATTTACATGCAACCTTCTAAAATACACAGGAAGTCACTTAAGCCTGTCTCGTTTATTGTTGTTCAAAACTCATCTACTGCATGTCATTCAACTATAGGTCATCTTCTTATTATTACTAAAAACGTGATCAACCGCTTTTATTGACATAAAATTTGAGAGCCAAAAATATAATTTATATGACAAAACAGGTCAATTTATATCAAAATATGTCATCGTTTTCGCTAAGGTGCATGTAAAGACAACAGCAACATAACTTAGTTACACAGTTATTCAAACATGCACACAGTGACTTCCTCTTCAGTGCTTAAAAAATTCTCTATTATCTCCCTGCGTTATGTATCTGGCAACATACACAAGACATTTCAGTAATAGATGAATTGCAATAACTTTACACAATACTGAGTCAAGACTATTAAGTTTATTTAGTAATTTCTTACTTAGTCCACCTTTAAAAAGCAGTTTAAAAAATCCATCATTTATCTGCCTGATCCTTTTACACAGAATCTGTTTTTTTTCAGGATCTCTTTGTGATGGAGGCTACAGGCACGGAGAAAAAAATGCCGACTTTTACAAGCATGGTAAAATGAGCTAAAGAGTCATTGTCACACTAAATACTTACTTAACCTGGGCACTGGCTGTGTGTCCCAAAACTGGTACTTGTGCTTGGCTGCCTCATCAATGTTCTTAGCTGGGCCCTGACAGGACAGCAATTCCATGGCTCTTTGGATGTCCTGAAGCTTCTGGATGGGCAAACCAGGATTCTATTGGACAACAAGAGACATGAAGTATGCCAACAGCACAACGGAATTTTTTAAACACGTATGCACTTTTTACATAATTCTTTACTACTATCCATCTTAATTTTTATTTTGTTGTACTTGTTTCTCTGAAGAACACTGAACAAAACCAGTGCCTTGCACAATTTAAAAGTTTAACAATAGTCCCCAGAAGTGAGAGAGTTGTCATTGGTCCCGACTTCAATGGGCATGTTGGTGCAGGAAACAGAGATGATGAGGAGGTGATGGGAAAGTTTGGTGTGCAGGAGAGGAACGCAGAAGGACAGAGTAGTAGTGAATACTTTATCCAGAAGAGACAGGAACATAGGGTGACCTACAAGAGTGGAGGTAGGAGCACACAGGTAGACTACATCTTGTGTAGAAGGTGTAACCTGAAGGAGGTCAGTGACTGCAAAGCAGTGGTAGGTGAGAGTGTAGCCAGACAGCATAGGATGGTGGTGTGTAGGTTGACTCTAGTGGTGGAAAGGATGAAGAAGGTAAAGGCAGAACAGAGGACGAAATGGTGGAAGCTGAAAAAGGAGGGAGTGTTGCGGGACTTTTAGGAAAGAGTTGAAAAAGGGTATGGGTGGCCAGGAAGTCCTTCCAGATGACTGGACAACTACAGCTACTGTGATCAGGGAGACAGGTAGGAGAGTACTTGGTGTGTCATCTGGAAGGAAAGTAGATAAGGAGACTTGGTGGTGGAATGAGGAGGTGCAGGAGTGTATACAGAGTAAGAGGTTAGCTAAGAAGAAGTGGGACACTGAGAGGAATGAAGAGAGTAGACAGGAGTACAGAGAGATGCAGCGTAAGGTGAAAGTAAAGGTGGCAAAGGCCAAACAAGGGGCTTATGATGACTTGTATGCTAGGTTGGACAGCAAGGAGGGAGAGAAAGATCTATACAGGTTGGCAAGGCAGAGGGACAGAGATGGGAAGGACGTGCAGCAGGTTAGGGTGATGAAGGATAAGGATGGAAGGGTATTGACAGGTGCCAGTAGTGTCATGGGAAGATGGAAAGAGTACTTTGAAGAGTTGATGAATGAGGAAAATGAGAGAGAACAAAGAGTAGAAGAGGTGACTGTTGTGGACCAGGAAGTAGCAAAGATTAGTAAGGAAGAAGTGAGGAGGGCATTGAAGAGGATGAAGAATGGAAAGGCACTCGGTCCTGATGATATACCTGTGGAGGTATGGAAGTGTCTAGGAGAGGTGGCAGTAGAGTTCCTGACCGGGTTGTTTAACAAGATCTTAGATAATGAGAAGATGCCTGAGGAATGGAGGAGAAGTGTGCTGGTGCCCATTTTTAAGAACAAGGGAGATGTGCAGAGTTGTGGCAACTACAGAGGAATAAAGCTGATGAGCCATACAATGAAGTTATGGGAAAGAGTAGTTGAAGCTAGACTAAGGGCAAACGTGAGCATTTGTGAGCAGCAGTACGGTTTTATGCCAAAAAAGAGTACAACAGATGCAGTATTTGCTTTGAGGATGTTGATTGAGAAGTACAGGGAAGGTCAGAGGGAGCTGCATTGTGTTTTTGTAGATCTGGAGAAAGCTTATGACAGGGTGCCCAGAGAGGAACTGTGGTATTGTATGAGGAAGTCTGGAGTGGCAGAGAAGTATGTTAGAGCGGTGCAGGACATGTACGAGGACTGTAAGACAGTAGTGAGGTGTGCTGCAGGTGTGACAGAGGAGTTCCGAGTGAAGGTGGGACTCCATCAGGGATCAGCTCTGAGCCCCTTCTTGTTTGCTATGGTGATGGACAGGCTGACGGACGAGGTTAGACAGGAATCTCCATGGACTATGATGTTTGCAGATGACATTGTGATATGTAGTGAGAGCAGGGAACAGGTGGAGGAGAAGCTTGAGGGGTGGAGGTTTGCCCTGGAAAGGAGAGGAATGAAGGTCAGCCGCAGCAAGACGGAGTACATGTGTGTAAATGAGAGGGACTCAAGTGGAAGAGTGAGGTTACAGGGAGAAGAGATAAAGAAGGTGGAGGATTTTAAGTACTTAGGGTCAACAGTCCAGAGCAATGGAGAGTGTGGAAAAGAGGTGAAGAAGCGTGTGCAGGCAGGCTGGAATGGGTGGAGAAAAGTGTCGGGTGTGATGTGTGATAGAAGAGTTTCAGCTAAAATGAAAGGAAAGGTGTACAAAACTGTGGTGAGACCAGCGATGTTGTTTGGTTTAGAGACAGTGCCGCTGAGGAAAAGACAGGAGGCAGAGCTGGAGGTAGCAGAGATGAAGATGCTGAGGTTCTCTTTGGGTGTGACCAGGATGGACAGGATCAGGAATGAGCACATCAGAGGGACAGCACATGTTAGAGGTTTTGGAGATCAAGTCAGAGAGGCCAGACTGAGATGGTTCGGACATGTCCAGAGGAGAGATAGTGAATATATTGGTAGAAGGATGCTCAGTTTTGAATTGCCAGGCAGGAGGCCTAGAGGAAGACCAAAGAGGAGGTTTGTGGATGTAGTGAAAGAGGACATGAAGGTAGTTGGCACAAGAGAAGAGGATACAGAAGACAGAGTTAGATGGAGGCAATTGATTCGCTGTGGAGACCCCTAACGGGATAAGCCGAAGGGAAAAGAAGAACAACAATAGTTTAAGGTAGAAAGTGTACAGCTTGTATAGTTGTAGGGTTGGGCAATATAAACTAGGCGTGCACGATGAATATCAAACCAATAATTGTCAGGCCCATATGGGAAATTATGACATCATTCATTCATTTTCTATGCCGCTTATCCTCATTACTGAGCAAATTAGGTGCTCCTTTTCTCCTACGTGTCATGTGCACTAAACATGTGATGAAAACAAACATGGCATCGATTGTGTGGGACCTGCCTCAGACACCTTGCGCATTAGTCGCACCAAAGCTCTGCAAACCCGTGGCCGCAAGCGAAAGAAAAAAAAAACCATCACCACAATGGAGCTTTGAAAGCTCAAAAAGACGCCCGCGCTGCCAAAGAAGCCTCTCTAAAGTCGCAAAAAGAGGCCCGTGGCGTGCTTGTTTTACTTCTTATTAGGTCGAGGTCCTTGTGTAAATGCTCTGATTCAACTCCACAGATAAAACCTTTACACACACTTTTTTCCCAAATAACTTTTGTATTTGCTCATTTTGTGCTGGCACACCATTTTATTTTGCACTTCGGGAGCTCCATAGCTTGTTACTGGAACCCTCTTCCACCATGATGACATTACTGATAGAGCTGCTCGATGTTAGACACCTTGAGCTCCTTCACTTTCCTTTCCTCTGTGGGGGCCCACATGTGCACAACTGGGTTCTGGTCTACTTGACCACTTCATCACTTTCACATACCTCAGCACGACACCTGTCATCTTGGACATGTGTTTGGGTACATTATCATGTCGGAAAACTGTCATGCGGCCCAGTTTCCCAAGAGAGGGGCTCACCCTCTGCTTCACAATGTCACAGTATATGCCGGAATTCCTGTTTCCCCTCAATTAACCACAACTCCCCAGTGGCAATGACACTATCAGCACGGCATTCACTTGTGTTGCCAGCTAAGAAACCAAGTCATCTAATATACACATAGGAGGTCAAGACAATAAAGCTAACATGAAATGGTTCTGAATGGATGGAGAACTCACCTTGATCTCCTGAGAGTCAGAAGCAGAGTCCGACTTGGCGCCTCCAGAGCTTGGCTTCTCTTTCTTCCTCTTCTGCTTCTTCTTCTTCCTCTTGGCCCCCACATCTCCACCAGGACTACTAAGGACACGAGGACAAACTCAAACAATCACGTTTTCTTGAGGGAACTTGGACTGAGTCAGTACATACCAAACAAACGCACGCGCAGACCGGCAGGCATGGAGGCAGCGGGCTAATGTTAGCTGTCATAGCAACGACTGACAGCTAACCAACTAGCCCAAACGCTAGCTAGCTAACGGTGCGCTTGACATCCTTCAAATGAAGTCAAGATGCCATTCTTAAAGTGGTTACAATGCCATGCACAAAAAACACAACTTTTTAGTGAGGTTACGAGCTCAAAAACATGGCCCTAGAAGCTGGCAGCCTGGTTATGTTAGTGTCGGCTAACTGTATTAGCCACATCACACATCCTTATAAACACACACACACGGACACACACACAGGCAGTCTTGTGTGATGTATGGTAAGTGTGTTGGCCAGCCAGACAGGCCGTCCTCACCCTTGGGTGTTCTCATTCTCCTCCTCGTTGTCCCCGTCTATCCCGCAGGTGTCCTGGTCGTCTAGCTCCAAGCTCTGCTGGCTGGCCGCGGATTCGCTGTCCTCCGCCATCATTAAAAAACGTTTAAAAAAATGGCCAAGCGCCGTCTGATAGAGATCCTGGCTAGGGGTGACAGGCGGAAAAAACAAAGGGAAGCCGACTAGGAGGAAACAGCACCACCTAGAGGACAATGTGTGTACTGGAAACCTAAACATATAAGTGTGTGCGTGTGTGTGTGTGTATATATATATATACACACACACATACACACCATATATATATATATATATATATACCATATGTATATATATATGGTATATATATATACCATATATATATATATATGTCCTGCTTTTTGGTCTTCCTTTAGGCCTCCTGCCTGGCAATTCAAGACTCAGCATCCTTCTACCAATATATTCACTATCTCTCCTCTGGACATGTCCGAACCATCTCAGTCTGGCCTCTCTGACTTTATCTCCAAAACCTCTAACATGTGCTGTCCATCTGATGTGCTCATTCCTAATCCTGTCAATCTTGGTTACACCCAAAGAGAACCTCAGCATCTTCATCTCTGCTACCTCCATCTCTGCCTTCTGTCTTTTTCTCAGAGGCACTGTCTCTAAACCAAACAACATCGCTGGTCTCACCACAGTTTTGTACACCTTTCCTTTCATTTTAGCTGAAACTCTTCTATCACACATCACACCCGACACTTTTCTCCACCCATTCCAGCCTGCCTGCACACGCTTTTTCACCTCTTTTCCACACTCTCCATTGCTCTGGACTGTTGACCCTAAGTACTTAAAATCCTCCACTTTCTTTATCTCTTCTCCCTGTAACCTCACTCTTCCACTTGGGTCCCTCTCATTTACACACATGTACTCCGTCTTGCTGCGGCTGACCTTCATTCCTCTCCTTTCCAGGGCAAACCTCCACCCCTCAAGCTTCTCCTCCACCTGTTCCCTGCTCTCA
>QODF01000072.1:1704740-1718810 GCA_024372805.1 Oostethus manadensis
AACAAATGTTTTAATTAAGGATGTGCTGGGATTGCATTTTTTTTATATTACCTGTGAGTCCAAGCCACATATGTTAAGTGGGTGAACCAGTGGGATGATTTAAAGTCTTGTAAGAGACCCTCCAAAAGTACATGATGTGTGTGAGCTAAGAGCGACTTGGTGAGTGGGAGTGGACTGGAATCATAAGAAGACACTAACCGTTAGGCAAAAAGTTCACTTTGAATGAGTCTGTATTTCTTGTCAGTGATCTGAGGCCAATATGGCTTAAGAAAAAAGATTCCTGTAGTCCATCCTTTGTGAGAATCGCTCCTCCGTTGCATGGACGACAACTCCTGAAAAGGCATATCGTTGTATTGCATATAAAAAACATGTATACCATGCCTGTTTAGTGGTCATTTCATAAAAATGGATCTGAAAGTTTGTACAATATCTGAGTGGTCCCTTCGTTTGTAGAGCCAGTGCTGAAGTCAGTGCTATGTAGAAAGAATCAATGCTCATATCCTGTGCTCACCTGAGGATTCATTTCAGGTTGAAGGCCAGCAGGGGTCGCTCCTCCCTCCTCTGCCAGGGGCTCTTCTTCTCTTCCTCCGCGTCGTCGGGTGCTGGGTCATCATCAGGGGAGGCGGACAGCAGTTTGTTCCTGAGAGTCACGTCGTCTTGAGGAGACAGAGGGCGAGGAGAAGATGCAGGTGATTGTGAGGACAGCGACGGAGGTTCCTTTTGTATTTGTGCAGCTTCTGTTTCTCCTGTGATGGACTGGACCGACCCTAATTTGCTGTCCTGGGAGTCGTACTTGAGGGTCTCCTTGCTGCCCGCCCCGTCAATATCATCCACATATACCAGCTGCGTGAAGGCTGTTGTTGGCACTGTGCCCTTTGACCCCTTGCTTTCAACTGCTGGCTCCTCTTGCTCGACGTCTCTGCCCCTGCGACCCGCTCGTGGCTCATTCAGGTCCACACCGGAGTCCAGACTGGCGTCGTTGCTGCTGCCGTGCCTCCGCCCACTCCCCTGCTGACCGCTGGCACCTGCCGTGCTGCCATGGCAACCCGCTCGCTGTAGGTCGATGTAGGAATGGCGTATGTGAGCGTTGGAGCGGCCGTCTAACGAGACGAACCAGGCACGCGGGTGAGGCAGAGGCTTCCCGCCCCGGAGTTCCATTAAAGTCTTTTCAGCCAAGAGAGTGTCCTCGCTGTTGATTTCCACTAGAGCCGTTTCTCCGAGCGCCGACGGGATGGACAGAGCTTCCACCAACTTCTCTCCGTCGCCTGGCTCAGAAGGACCTGGGATGCAGTCTTCTGGGGTTTGTCTCAGGGGCTGTGCGGGCTGCGAGGCATTAAGCTCAGCCTGGATGGTTTCCAGGTCACTCTGCTGGTCAGTTTGCAGCAGGAGAGCCTGTCCAGACAGAGGGTGCTCCCCGGGCAAGCGCATGTAGTGAGCGGGGATAACCAGGGTGGGGCGCACCCTCGGGTAGGTTTCGCCGCTGCTCAGCAGGTCCACAGAGGCACAGCAGAGCAGCTGGCCAGGTCGGGAGAGCAAGGGAGGGCGCTCTAGATGGTCCACGGACCGGGAGAGAAGGTAGTCAGGTGCTCTGCACTCACCTCCCTCCCCTCTGCTGGGGGAATGAGGGGGAGAGGAAGGAGAGACCACACCGCTCAGCTGATGTTCAGACAATAGGCCGTGGTTTCCTGCTGATAGTCCATCAGATATGTGGTTACTGGACGAGCAGACGGAGGTGTACGACTGACGGTAGCCTCGGTCCGTTCCGCAAGAAAGGGCAGACTTCAGCTGGACTGTCTCCACTGACTGCCTGTAATCTCTGCTGCGAGGCGTCAGATTGCCCAGCGAGGAGCCTTGGTGGCTGTTGCCCAGGGAAGAGCGGCTGTGCTTGCTGTGCTGGATCAGGCTATGTGGAGGATGTGGATTGTTTCCATGCTCATAAGAAGATGGCTTCAGCATCGGCGTGGTCATGTCAGGCTCTGTCCCCGTGGAAACAAGCTCTAGATGCATCTAAGGAGAGGTAGAAATAAACAATGATTATGGTCAGGAAAGGGTCGCTTTTTCATGACAAGTAAATTTAACTTCCAAAAATAGATTAAAAGCAAAAAAATTTGTTGAATGACATCGTTTAGCTTGAAGTGAAAGGCAATTGCCAAAAATAAATTCATATTAATTAAAAAACAATGCTTTTGGCCATTTTTTCTTTTAAAAATGTATTTATGTTATACATTTATATAGAGTATATAATAAGTGACCTTATATCACAATTTTAAATATTCCAAGCAGCATAATAATAACAGCAATGTTAACAACAATAACAACAACACTGGGTGAATATTATTATTATTACTTGGTTATTATTTCAATATTTTGTTTGTTATTTTTACAAATAAAGTGAAAACAAAATCAAGAGTAGTTGCTATGAAAATTGCTCACAACATCAAGTGAGATCAAAAAGTGTAAATTTGCATGGGTGGACCATATGCAATCCCAGTGTAAAGACTCATTAGGTGATGTAGGTAAAACCACCACATGTGGTCACCAATATGCCCGTCATTCACAATCCTCGTGTGAGATGTGCGTTCTAAAGATATAAAAACAGCTTTTAAAAGGCAGGTAATTAATGCACAGAATGGGACACAGCTACTAAAACACCTCCAAAAACCTCCACCAAGATTCTATGTTTGTATGCTGTTTTTATGTTGTGACCATAAAGCAACAGGCACATTCATGATAACACGAAAACTTTCAAGAGAGTATTTTGCTGTACTTTGGTCATTTTTAGGCATTACCGGAATTTCCATCCTGCATGCATTGATTTCACATGGCAACATAGAAATGAATGCTACTTTAAGCTTTAACTTTTCCAAACTCAAAAACAAAAACACAGCCACAGTGATGGCAGCTCCAATCTGTCGCAGTACCTTCTTGTGGTGGCCTGTGGCCCTGTGAGCGTGCCGTTGACCCATTGCAGGCGAATGTGTGGTGAAGCTAGTTGCTAGCCGGTGCGGTGAGGTGTCACTACGCCAGTAATGTAGTTCTTTGGCATAACAATGTTAATAACAATAATAATAACAATGTTGCTTAATCTTGGTTAATATACAGGTCACCTTATGTAATTTCAGTGTTGTTGGTGCTTTTTAAACTTTTTTTCAGAAGGCTTAATAGGCGGAAAAGTTGCATCCTATTGTGTGCATTCTTAACTGTTTTTTTTTGTTGTTGTGCCGTTTCTGTAGCTTTAAGAATGCACAGAAAAGAAAAAGACAAAGACAAAAAGCCTCATGTAAGGTTTGTGGATGATGGGCAAAATTCCAAGCCTGTAAATATCAGTTAACACTGATAAAATGGTTGCCCAATGTATTTATTCAAACATAATGGGGGAGGGGAAAATAAGGACCACCTTAATATACATAGAGTACATTATGTATATGTTAACAAGATTTGAGAAACCTTAACAAATGCTACGTGTGATGCTTACAGATGATGAACATGACATTTTTGTGGTTGCAACGAAGTAAATACATTATTATGATAGAATATTTACCTCATTGTTGATGAGGTTGAGGTGGGACATGGAGGTGGCTTGGTCCTTCTTGCTGCTGTCCACACCAGAAGCCAGTATGAGCTTGCGGTGAGAGCCCCTGGGCTTCAAACAACGACGCCTGCGGAAAACAGACACATGTATGCGGAAGCAATTATACCATAATAGAAAATAGACCATGGCGACATTCCTGTTCTTCTCATGTAATTGCCACCTAAAAAACAGAATGGTCATGTCACATACCTGCAGTAGTAGAGAAGAATGCAGAGCAGACACAGCAGAATGAGAGCCATGCCTCCAAGAATGGCCAGTAGAAACATCGTGTGGTACATGGTGATGTCTTTGTCAAGCAGTGGACCTGTTGGAAAGACAACAGGAACATGTACTGTAAATAAAACTGAAAAAATGGGTAAGGGTGAAATGGTGCTTCTGACCTGAAGGAGGTGGGTACACGGCAGCCACCCAGTATCCCAGCTGTGGAGCGATGTAGGTAAGGATGAGTTGGTTGTCTACCTTTCGCACGTGACCCCAACTGCTCTTTATCCAGCCACCTACCCAAAGATCACAAATTCAAATGTATCCACTGTATGTGTAAGGATGGCCATAAATCAATAACATTTCAATATTTCCCCAAGGGATGCGATGATTTTTTTTGGCGTTCATCCTTTAAAAGGTTGAAAATGTGGCAGTACCTGAGTCGTCCAGAAGAGGGCGATGTACGCTTTACAAGTCAAAAGAACTCACTTGCTCGTCATTCCCAATTCTCTACATAGTTGAGGCCCAAATTATTCACTTTTAGTGGGGAATGACAAAAGTGATTAAAAAGACTGTTAGAAGTTGTGTTAGAGATAGTAATTTTAAAAATACTCTGCTTTTTTTGAAGAAATGTTTTCAAAACGTTTGATTATCCAGTTTTGATGATTTTCATTGATGATTGTAATTCAGAGAAGATGTTTTCAAAGTGTGATGCACCTGAGAGGCACCAAAAGACTTTTTCAAATGCGCTAAGCTAACTTCAGTTATGTTTAAAGACAAAATGAATTCCTTTTACTCGCTACAATGACAGGGTCAATATAAGTAAGCAGAAAACAAAACAAAATATGCTCAGGAAAATCCATTTTGGGGAGTAGAAAAGGCACCAAACACATAATATTCTTTTAGAGAGGCTCACACTTTGAAAAGCCCTCATCTTGTGTAACGTAATCTATACCCTAAACTATAAATATGTATGGAATTATAAGTAAATATTTTTTTAACACAGAGCCTTGTGCAATTTAAATGTAAACTATAACCATTCAGCATATGGTATAAAAATATAACCACTGTATGAGTAACATCCAGCCAAACTGTACATTTAAACAGTGGAACCAACTTAAGTCAGTCCCGCTTATGTTGATGACCCATCTATGATCTATGAGGACTGGCTCATCAATTTCTAGTGCATAGTGTTTTTATTACTAAAAAGTGCCTGCTTAACATCGGCAAACAAGGTCAGCTGCTATAGTTGACATTAAAATAGAGATCCGAAGAAGTCATTTGATGACAAATGGATCACTTTGTGTCGACATGTGTTGTAGTGTTCTGCAGTGTACCCTGTCATTACAAGTAAATGTGGAAGCAATAGCTAGTTTCTGTCATTCGGCACAATGTGTAGGGTGTTTTGCTGCATTCTGTACGTTACTGGGAAGGCCGGGGTGCCAAAAACTTTTTCAGGTGAGGGTCACATATTGAAAATCTTTGATATTTGGTAAAGCAGCATAGTTAGTTGTATGCCAAGAAGAAAAAACTGCATGTGACATAGGCAAAAAAAACTATATTATTATTAATATTAACTCCACTTTTTTGCTGTTTTTCCCCCCAAAATATTATTTATTTCAAAATAATGTTGGTGAATTTTATTTTCATATATGTATATATCAATATGACTTTATTCCCATTATATTTTTACTTTATTTCTATAGGATAACTTTTTCCCCAGATTAATTTTCCAAAATTTACAACTTTTGTTTTGTTTCTCATAACATAATGACTTTTTAAAGAAATAAGTTTTCTTTAATATTTCAATTTTATGCCACTAAAATTACATTATCTTTTCCCCACAATATAACAAGGTTAGTGTTGTAAAATTGTGACTTTTTTCCCTCGTAATTATGATTTTATTACCAACATTTTGACTTTATTCTTGTCACACACTTTTTGGCAACCTAATTTTCCAAAAATTACTTTATTTGTTGTTTTGCTTGTTTCTGTCTTTTTTAAAATTAAATAATGTTTTACATTTTTTCAACTTTATGATACTAAAATGACATTTTATCCCTTAATATTTTTACTTTATTCTTGTAAAATTATTGCTGATGAGTTTCAAATTTTTGCTGTGTTTTTTATTTTTTTATTTTCATAGTACAAAAAAAGTACAACAAAAAAAAACCACAGCCATGGGCTAAGTAAGATAAATGAGAACCTCCAAATGTCACTTAAATGTAAACAAAAATATCTTAACTGATTTCCCTTTTATCTGTACTGCACCGAGCCACTTGACAGACAGGATGAACCTGCTGAAAAGGGAACAATGAGCCACAAACCTGGCAGCGCCACAACCAAACCAAACAACACACTGATTGACTGGCTGCTGCTCGGAGAGGAAACATTCGCATGCGACACATCCTGTGGTGGTCAGGGACAACACGGGGGGCGGGGTGACCCTGGTTTTGTGTTTATAGGCACATTAGCAACATCAAACACTGTTAAGCATCTTAAAAAGGAGGGAGGACACAAACAGACATAACCTGGCAAAAGGGGGGAAACATCACTATGAGAGGAAGCAAGAGGGGACAAATGGAAGTGGAGATAATAGCAAGAGAGAAAAGGGAGACTGTGTGGTGACTCAGCACCTCTAGAAACACGCACACACCATCACTGAGCCATGTGACCAGCCCTGCCCAGATTCACCCTGGTTCTGTCTGTCTGCATGGCTTTTGTGCCTGTCTCATTTAAGATCAAAAATGCACGTTCCCACGTTTAATGCTTGCTTGGCATCTTTTAATAGACTTCACTGTAGCACATGACAAACAGTTTTTCCAGTGATTGTATGTGTGTCCCTGCTGGGAACCGTTGTTGATTATCCTGATGTATTCCTCCAAATGGTCTTTTCTGTCTGCCCTCTGTCCTCATTTCAACCCATGCATCACCACAAACACGCAAATAGTTGCTCGGTGAAACCCAATCAGGTGTCGGGTGACTCTTGTTTTGTTATTTATTTGGGTTGAGTTGCTAGGGAACCGGAGATGTAGCCCGCAGAGGGGTCTTGGGATGGCTTCTGTTATGGAAATAGTCTGCGCTGCAAGGCTGTGCATAGGCTACAAAGTGTGCGTGTGTTCTTTCTCATTTGATCAAAGCCCCTTTCAGAGAGGGCTGGGTGTTAAAACTTGCAACAAAACGACAACAAAAACTAAAGCCTAGATTTTGACCATGAAATAGCCTAAATGGTGTACAACACTGCAATAAAGTTCCGCAGCAACAGCTGTGAGCGCTGTTGTGTTTTCAGGCACAGGTTTTACAGTGCAGGCTTGTCTGACTCAGCAGATGATGTCATCACCGTCTTTCTGGCCAGTGTGTGCAGGTGTGTCACACTGTGGGACTGTTGAAATCCTTGTGTGGGCCAGCATTGTTCAGTCAGATAAGAGCTGGTTCAGGGGAAGCATACCAGTGACGACAAAAAAGGAAAAGGGTGGCGATAACCATATAACTGACCTAATAAGTCTTAATGTGATGAGACTTGACTCCCAGGAAAATGCACGAGTGCTCAACATTGTTAACGAAGACTATACAGAGGATCAATGGATGTTTTTACATGCAGTACAGCAATCAACTACTTTTTACACTTGCACAGTATGATAATTAAGAATGTTTTTTAAATGTGGCGCATTTAAATCACCTCTGTCACTCAAAGGCAATAGTCTTGTTTAATTTTAGTTTCACGATCCTTTACTTTTTACACTTGAATGAATGTTATGGTCTTTTCACGGCAACAGATTCCCTACGGAAGAGAATTTTTTCTATTTCCATTAGTGTAACCCACTCACTTTGATGTCGACAAACCCACCAAGCCACTGTGTTCTTCTCACTGTTCAAAAGTGGCAGCTTAGGTTGACCTGTACGCCGTACCTGTACAACTTTAGTTACCATACATTTGCGACCCAAAGGGTTCATTTCTGTGAAAAATGGGTCAGTTTATGTTGTGTTGTAGTATTGTTAACTTCCTCATTAATGACAACGGCAACATTCATTCATTCATTCATTTTCTGTACCGCTTATCCTCATTAGGGTCACGGGGTACACCCTGGACTGGTCGCCAGTCAATCGCAGGGCACATATAGACAAACAAACATTCACACTCACATTCATACCTATGGACAATTTAGAGTGGCCAATGAAGCTAACATGCATGTTTTTGGAATGTGGGAGGAAACCGGAGTACCCGGAGAAAACCCACACACGCACGGGGAGAACATACAAACTCCACACAGAGATGCCCAACGGAGATTTGAACCCAGGTCTTCCATATCTCCTGACTATGTGGCCAATGTGCTAACCACTCAGCCACCGTGCGGCCACAACGGCAACATAACTACTAAAAATTGCAGTGCATGGCAAAGCTCTTTTTATTTACCACAGCCCACCCTGAGCATGAACTATTCTTTGTTTCCATGCCATCGCGCAATTCTAATACACAGGCTACGAGATCACACATCATTGCTTTAAACATAGCATGCTAACTGTATATTTATTTATTCTAAACTTAAGAATGGGTTTCAAATGAACTGGGAAGAAAGTAAGAAGAATAAAGTAAGAAGGGAAAAGCCTACCACTTCCACACCTCAGAATGGGAGGAGAACTTTTTTCGCTATCATGTCATACCATTGCCGACTCCATGCAAATAATCTAATGTCACGTCTCATCAATGTTACATTATTGAGAACTAGTGACCAGAATAGTACGAATAACTAGTCTCCCAATATTTTCGGACTAATAATAGGCCATAGTCAAGCACAAAACAGCAATCATTTATTAATTCCTTTTTGATAAAGCGTGATAGAATGAGAGAATGATGTTTGAGCCGCGATGTAGCGAGGGTGTATTCATTCTGTTCGGCAAATAACATTCATTCAAGCAAAGTGTATGCACTGCACATAACTTAATTAGCTAGCTTGCTTACTTACTAAGATGGCGGATGCTCTGCTCCGTTGCATACTTCACTGTGGTATATGCACTTTTGGTTGAGTATCAGCGCTCTACCATTTTACTGTGTGGATACACCGCATTAAAACATGTACAGTCAGGTGCTGGGTAAGACTCAAAATAAAAGCATGTCAGTATTGTCATGGATTCTACCACAGAACCTAAGGTGGCAGAAGAAAAGATCTGGTGTGTCAAAAAAGCTTCATTGTCATTCCAGTCAAGAAATACAAAATGACTGCAGCAACTTTGTTGAGTGTAAAATACCATATCAAAACAAACGAATAAATCTATAATTGCCCATTCGTGTCTCTGCTAAAGGGTCACAGGTAAATGTGCAAGCAGTGGTTAGTTTTGGTTTTGATTACGTCAACAACCAACATTTGCAAGTTCCACTGTTATTAATTGTATTGCATATACTACACAGACATGCTTTTCCTATGTCACAGTATCCCCCATTTTTGGTTCTATGGTTTGGTTTGGTTTGGTTTAATTTGTTTTGAACATGCATACATTGTACAAAGAACTATTCATTATAACTAATACTAATATAATACTGAGGAATTATTCATTCCTCAGTTCTACATGTTCGAAAAGGAGTAGGAAGAAGCAGAGCTTATTTAATCCTACCCCCTTCTCAAATGATTTGCTAATAGATACACGTAAATATGCATTAATTACACACGGTCTCATATATTTCAAAAGAAATCCATCAACTCTTTTTAAAAGGAAACAGCAACAACCCAAACATATATATATATATTAAAACACGCTGGAATAGGAATGAGGTTTATGTTTCAAAGTCTTCCAGCTCCAGCAGCACGATCTTAGCCGTGTTCTGAAACACATGCATGCATATATCACCTTTTAACCTCTTCACTCTTCCCCTGTTGATTTCCGGATCAACATCTTGCTGTCTTGGTGTTGTACTGTGAGTGTCATTAAATGTAAGTACATGAGTTCCTGATTTTAATACTTTGTTGAGTGTGCTCTTTCAACGTTGATATCAATGTTCATATTATTGAATGTAATCTTACTGTTTTTGTGCGTTGTGTCCTCTTTTATCCTTATTGTCATGATGTTATGACGTTTAGTATGTATCATACGTATCATATCGTTGATATCTTTGACAACCAGCACTCCTGCTTATCCTGGACCTCCTGCTTCTCCAGGTCCAGGTGCAATCCTGGACCTGGATTGTAGGAAGCTGACAATCTATTGCTTTGCTAAAGGAACATTCATTCCATCTGGTTCTCCTCTGTTATGAACTTGCCTATCTTTTGACCCGGGTGTAATTCTGAGCCCTGTGAGGATTACATTGTTCATTTGTGAATTCTGATCCATCTCATCAACTACATTTTTCATTTGCTCAGTAATCTTATCTTTTGCTTCTTTCTCTACCTCCAGAGTGGTGCGCCAGGCGGCATTATCCTTCAATAGTGTCCTGATATCATCCTGTAGAGCATTGATGTCGTTGCATAATGCATGATTTACTTCCTTGGGGTTTTTAACCGCCTTGGCAAGGCAGCATTGCCTTCCAATAATGTCTTGATATCATTCTGCAGAACTCTTAACATCCTTGCATAATGCTCCATTTTCTTCCATATGGTTTTTAGCTTCCTTGAGAGCAGCGTGCAAGGCAGCATTTTCTTTCAATAGTGGCTTTATATTATCGTGCAAAGCCTTGATATCAGTGCGTAGTGCTTTATTATCTGCCATAGGGTTTTTAACCTCATTAAGAACAGCACACAACGCAACATTTTTATCTTGCAACTTCTCAAATTCTTCTTTTAGAGCTTTAGTTTCTTTGCTCAGTGCTTTATTTTCCTCCATAAGGTTTATGACATCACGAAGGACCCCTTGGATCTTTTCGATGAGACTGTCATTCTGCGATTGTACATATTAGCTGTTAGCTTGGCTTCCTAGCAGCTTTCAGCACACATCAGTAACTTGTAAGGAATCTGTACCTCTCGCCAATCCCAGTTAAGGTTGAGGGAATCAGCAACCAGTTGTGATCTTGTGTTCATGAAATGATTTAGAAAAGCACTAAAATAGTTGTAGTTTATAGTATCCTCCGCAGAGCTCTTGCCTTGTACATCCTCTCCAGTCAACAAAGGAAAGGAAAAAAAAAAATCACCACACTTCCTCTATCCCATCACAAAAAACACAAAATACTTGACTTTTAGGGCATAAACACTCATTCATTCATTCATTCATTTTCTTTGCCGCTTATCCTCATTAGGGTCGCGGGTATGCTGGAGCCTATCCCAGCAGACTTTGGGCGGGAGGCGGGGTACACCCTGGACTGGTCGTCAGTCAATCGCAGGGCACATATAGACAAAGACATACAAACACTCACACTCACATAGATACCTATGGACAATTTAGAGTCGCCAATTAACCTAACATGCCTGTTTTTGGAATGTGGGAGGAAACCGGAGTACCCGGAGAAAACCCGTACGCACGGGGAGAACATACAAACTCCACACAGAGATGCCCAACGGAGATTCGAACCCTGAATCTCCTGACTGTGAGGCCAATGTGCTATCCCCATTCATCTACCGTGCGGCCCGGCATAAACACTCAAACTCCAAAATTGTGTCACTTGATGCAACAGTGATGAAGCAATAATTTGATGTGAGGGCTTCTTAAACACACAGAAGACATCTTCCTCAACACCATGCAGACGAGTCCTCTACGGGTTCTGAGCAGTATATTGGAATGGCATCAGATGTCAAAATTGCCCTTACCAGTTCATAATGACCTTGTATATCAAGTTACATCTACCAACACCATTCTTAATTTAAACTGATGTCTGCACTGGGCTGCTGTGTCAGGGCGTTTAAGGATCTCTGTTTCTTAAAAAAAAAATCTATACCAGGTTCCCGACCTCATGCTCGGAACTGCAGAAAGGCTTTTGTGGGTGTGCCAATACGTACCCAACCGCGGGTCAAATCTCCACGCAGGGACGTGATCATTTTCCTTCAGGCCACTCTCCGCGGGCAGTGGGATGGAGACTGTGACTGGTTCATTAACCTGCAGCTCTGCGCCATCGCTGGCCAATAGGTGGACAGAGACGGCAGCCACAGGAGTCAACGCAGACGGCTTCTCGGACCCTGTGAGAGGAAATACGCCAGGAGGGTTTAGACAGACAGGAAAAAAACAAGGGAAGGGCAGGAAAGAAGGAGGAAACTGAAAAAAATATGTGAGGTTGGTAGTGTCAGTCAAGTATGCCTGCCTGTGGGGGGAGGGCAATTCAAGCTGAAGGACACACATACACACTCTTCTTAAGTGATGGGGATGCACGCAGGTATACGAGGCTTGTGCAAAACCATAGCATGCACACAGGGCTTATTGTGTTTCAGAGGGTCCTATAGAGGGAGGCCTACACAGGGTAGTGTCTGTAACACCCTATCCTCTGTTACACCCCACCCCCACCACTTCCACCCAGCATCCCTCCATGCAGTCATCTGCCACTGGCTCCTTTATGGCCACGGGGGCCTTACCTGTGCCATTGCCGCCGGGGACCGGCAAGTAGGGAAAGTGTTGGATGAGCGAAGGTGAGTCGGCCACACAGAGCAGAGCAGTCAGGTTGGCGTAGGATGTGTTAGAAGGAAGACTCAAGGCTCGGCGCTGGAAGTGAACACTGGCCTGGTGCCTAAAACCTTGCAGGGATGCAGAGACACACTAAATGTCAGACAGTTAAGCTCACTCTGAAATTTGGAAACAACATTTCCCAACAATTTTTAACATATTCAGTTGACAAACTGGCCGACTCATGTCAAAATAACCAAATATACGTAGCTTCAACCATGTTGTCTTAGCTTACTTACATGTGCAAATCTTTCTTACAGTGGTTAGTTAACAAGTTCAAATAAATAAATGGACGCATTTTGTTAGTAGTGGAAAGGGAAATGGAAGAATGAAAGAAGTCTACAACTTATGTCAAAGTTTTATGTCGAAACTTTGAAAATAAGAAGCAGTTCTATTCTGACATAACCTGCTTGCCAAAAACGCAAAAAATACAGTAATCCCTCGTTTATTGCAGTTTATTGGTTCAAGACTCAACCGCGATAAGCGAATTTCAGCAAAGTAGGGTTCCTTCTTTATAAATGGAATATTTTTGTAGTTATGGGATAAAAACAACACTGTTTATGACCTTCTAAATATGTTTTTACATGATCAGAGCTAGACATGAAGTAACAAAGGTATAGTCACCTTTGCATTCACATTATTCACCCAATATTGTAGATATAATCAAAGAAGATAAGCCATTTAAGACTGTTTATTTGGTAGTGGAGCAGGATCGATGGCTAACAGGAAGTGACGTCAGGGGTTCAGTGTTGAGTTTTAGCCTGTGGGCTATGACTGCAACATCTATCCGGACAGGTCGCCGGCAAACAGACAAACAAACATTCACACTCACATTCATACCTGTGGACAATTTAGAGTCACCAATTAACCTAATTATGCATATTTTTGGAATGTGGGAGGAAACCGCAGTACCCGGAGAAGACCCACGCACACACGGGGGAGATTATGCAAACTCCACACAGAGATGCCCAATGGAGATATGAACCCTGATCTCCTGACTGTGAGACCAACATGCTAAAATCTCAGCCACTGTGCGGCCATGACTGCAACAATGTTGAATATTGTGAATATTATTATGTTATGATTATTGTGCCTGCTGTGAGATAATTTAAACCAGCAAAAAAAGCACGTTGTTCAAGTCTGGTGTTTTGGTCTACATTCACAAATTGTGGGTCTTGATGGCTTATACTTTATTACTCTCCAAGAGAAAATGTACTTACCTATGGTTTAATTTATATTATCTGATACTGTATTTGTATTTTAGTTCATTTAGCAATTTTTATGCTTCAAACTGTTCATTTGGGCAAACAATACATACAATTTGCTTAAGTGTGCATAGTTTTTAACTTATAATTTAGTCAAACACAAAATGCATCATTTATTAATTCATTAAATTTAACAGCTGTGAACTTGAATTTAATTGTCCCTCCAATATAAAGAAAATGGCAGTTTATGCATATGAGCATTATGCATGTCAAAAAGAATGAGGTAATATACAGCAAATGGGACATTTCAATTTTTGTTTTTTTTGTCTTGTCCAGCATCATAACAACTGAATGGGAGTTAAGCTGCCTTTAAGCGCTGGGCATTTGCAATCCAAATAAGTCTCCTTTGACATTTCACTGCATTTATTATGAATTTTGTTGAACCACAATTTGATGCCGGACCTGACCTGAAAACGGATGGGTGGGGGGGATAAAAAA
>QODF01000072.1:1721357-1746384 GCA_024372805.1 Oostethus manadensis
GACCTGGAAAAGGCATTCGACCGTGTCCCTCGTGGTGTCCTGTGGGGGGTGCTCCGGGAGTACGGGATTGATGGTCCGCTTCTACGTGCCATTCGGTCCTTGTACAATCGAAGCAGGAGCCTGGTTCGCATTGCCAGCAGTAAGTCGAGCTTGTTTCCGGTGAACGTTGGCCTCCGCCAAGGCTGCCCTTTGTCACCGATTCTGTTCATAATCTTCATGGACAGAATTTCTAGGCGCAGTCAAGGTGTTGAGGGAGTCCAGCTTGGTGACCTTAGGATCTCGTCTCTGCTATTTGCAGACGATGTGGTCCTTATGGCCTCATCAGGCTGTGACCTTCAGCGTTTACTGGAGCGGTTTGCAGCTGAGTGTGAAGCTTCTGGGATGAGACTCAGCACCTCCAAATCCGAGGCCATGGTTCTCAGTCGGAAACGGGTGGACTGTACCCTCCGGGTTGGGAGTGAGGTCTTGCCTCAGGTGGAGGAGTTCAAGTATCTCGGGTTCTTGTTCACGAGTGAGGGAAGGTTGGAGCGTGAGATCGACAGACGGATCGGTGCAGCGTCTGCAGTAATGCGGTCGCTGTACCGGACCGTCGTGGTGAAGAGAGAGCTGAGCCGGAAGGCAAAGCTCTCTGTTTACCGATCGATCTACGTTCCCACCCTCACCTATGGTCATGAGTTATGGGTCATGACCGAAAGAATGAGATCGCGGATACAAGCGGCGGAAATGAGTTTCCTTCGTAGGGTGGCTGGACTCACCCTAAGAGACAGGGTGAGGAGCTCGGCCATCCGGGAGGAGCTCAGAGTAGAGCCGCTGCTCCTTCACATCGAGAGGAGCCAGTTGAGGTGGCTCGAGCATCTAGTCCGGATGCCTCCCGGGCGCCTCCCTGGTGAGGTGTTTCAGCTGGCCTGGGAACGCCTTGGTGTCCTCCCGGTGGAGCTGGAAGAAGTTGCCGCAGACCGGGAAGCGTGGACTTCCCTACTGAAACTGCTGCCCCTGCGACCCGGACCCGGATAAGCGGAAGAAAATGGAATGGAATATACGTACATGCATACATACACATGCTGTGCACACACACATATCAATGCAGTACATACATACACACACATACAGTGTGCATATATATGTATACACATACACACATACATACTATTAATAATAAACATACAAGAAAAACAACGAGAAAAACAGAACCTCTTGGACAATGACCAGCCAGATGACACGTGCAACAAATCTACATTAAATCTACAATACGCTGCAGTGACAGAATGACTGCATCAGAGTGAAACGGAGAATGAGGAGATGTTCGTGGTGAACACAGCCATGCATCCCAAACCACACTCCCTCCAAAAGCGAGGTTCCGACTAGGAAGACGCCGGAGCCCGGCTCCCCAGCAGACACCCCACAGAAGGGACGGCCCAACCCCGCCTCCCCCAAGAGGCAACCGCGAGTCCACTCCGAAGAGGTGCAAGGGAGACCCGGCCGGATGCCACTCGGCAGCCGAGAAAGGGCAACAGGGACATTTCAATTTTATTGCCCTTATTTTGAATTAGACTTAAAATTTGTGGGGAAAAAAACAAGTTTTCATTCTTATAGTAGTTCTTAAAATCAAAACTACACTTTTTTTGAATTTTGTTCATCATCCACAATCCTTATGTGAGATATAAACACAGATGCCTTTCCCTTTTCAGTCATTGTTCTATTTACATAACATAACCTGCATAGCCACCAAGCTACAACTACATTGTCATCGTAAAGCGAAACACCAAACTACTTTTCTGCCGTAGTGACCCAACAGGTCACTCACAGCGCCACTACTAAGAGTGCTGCTGCACCACCTGACAGTTTGAAAAAGTTAGTGCTAGGTTATAAATCACGCCATGCACTTGTATAGTAGACGTTTGTGGCAAAAAATTTAAAAGTTAACCAACTTTGAGATTCCACCACTACCAACTAAACATGTGGAAGTACTGAAGCGGTGGATAACTGCTCTCAACTTAGACACAAAGACATTGCTCAGGTAGATGCTCGTTTGCCCCAATAATTTTTTTTACCTTTAAAAAGGACCATGCTGAACTTAACAACTCAAAGGGGAGCGCAAGTCATGTTCTGAAAGACGGCCATCCCGTTAGTAGGCTTTGCAGTGAGAGCGGACATTATAGGTGATTGTTTTATTATGCTCTTATTATGTCAATGAAACACTTAGCACAAGTGCTACATGATAACACTACAAGAATGGTGTGTTTCACTATAAATGGATCTGCCAAGCACACAGCAACCTTAATCTCTTCCTGGGATGTGGAGTAAAAGTAAAGTCTGCCATGATTAGTGGTAGCAAACAGTCTCTATGCTGCTGCTTTTGATGGAAGTTGCGTTCATTGCTATGGGCTCTGCGAAATCAATGCACCAAGGATGCATGTTCCGGTAATGCTTACATTGCCCCCAAAAAACGACAAAATATTGTATTGCCATGGTATCATGGATGTTTCGTCACTACATGGTCATAGCATGTATTTAAAACATTGCTGGGGGGGTTTAATAGAGGGCTTTACAGGCGGCATAGGGAATCCCATTACTTGCAATGTTACCTGCCTTGTCTACTTAGAACACCCAGAAAAGAAAAACACATGTTCGTGTTTTTAATAATTGATTTGTTTACTGTGATTGCTTTACTTATTTTCTTGTTGCATTGCTTAAAACACAATTTTATGATTATTATTTCTGTTGTTGTAAATTAGCTTTACTGTAAATGATGACAAAGTACTTTAATGTCTTGTATTCTTTATTCAATGAGCTATGCTATGCTTAATTTACCAGACGGTGGTATCGATATTTGATTGATATTGTGGATACCAACGTGAGTTTTACTATTAGTATTGTAAGAGAAATTAAATCAGTGGTATCGCACATCTCTAATAAACGAAGTTCTCCAAATGTCTAAACACTAAAACACTGCCTGCATAGGTAATAAAAGGTGTTTATGATGGGAACATGTTGACCAGATTCATTCACTATCTATACGTACTACACAGAATAAGTAAACAAATGTGAGTTTGCGCAGCATCCAAGGATAGAGCGTGTTCAACTGCATAACAAGGCAATATGAATGAACGCTTTTTAAAACTGCGGTATGCCATTATAACTCCCGCAGCTATCTCTGGCATCTATTTAGACTATCGATGAGGGTCCATAAATAGGAGAAATAGTACACTGCTGGGTTTGGCTAAGTGATGTCATCATGGTCTGAATGCACATTCCTGAGCCGTGAGGACACACACCCAGCTGTGTTTAAGGATTTTCACTAGTATAAGTAATGATTAAACACTGCATGTAATATCCAGGTGAAAGCCTTATGCAAGAGTGGAGGTTGCAGTCTGCAGCCTTGTTTGAAAGAAAACAACCCTATTTTTCATCATTGTGCATCCCCTTCCTTAACTCTTCTTTCTTCCCCTCCACTTTTCTCTCACCTCGTGTTCCTCCTTCTGTTGGACACTTTCAACCATCCCCCCCACCGCAAACCCGTCTCAAAATGCTCCACCCTTATCCACACTTTCCAGCACGGATTGGATCATCTTCCTCCTCTCTCTCCACAACCCCACTCCCCCACCTCCAATTCATTCCTTTTATACCGTCTGTGCCACACGCCAAGGTTTATCTCTCCCCAGGGCTTGCATCATCCAGACAAACATTTAGAAGTGTGTCAGACAGGACATAAACCACCCTGCGGCCAGTGTGTAGTCAACAGTTTACATATTAATGGTGTCTGTGTATATATTGTGCGTCTCTCTAAGGCTCACACTTTAAATAACTCCCTTGTCACTTGTCACAAAAAAACCTACAAAAGACTAATATAATTGGGAAAGCCCTTCCTAATAGAATCACGCACATGTTATTAAAGAAAGAGGCTGACCAACTAAGGCATTACTTGTATTCATGTTTGCAGAACAGGGTGAGACCTGTCTTGACAAAAGTCCCTATTTTGTTTTTCAATGACCAGTTGCATTTTTATTAAATCAAATACAGTAGTACTCGTTCAACCCGTGACATTGAATGATAATAAAGGACTTTTGAACCTATGGCAGTTTGCTGACATGGTTTTCCTCTATTTGTTCAAAATGTAAATTGGGGCATTTTGTCACTTGCGGAAATGGTGCTGAATGAACAGCTGACAAGTCTACCGTGAAAGACAAAAAAGGACCTTCAGTCCTTTGCCGAACCTTTAAAGTAAGTGGCACTTCTTTTCCTGTTGCAGTTTTGGGCTTTTTTTACAACTAGTATTTATTCAAGATTTTTAATCTTACCCACCCCCAATACAGCAGTTTACCATGGTATTTGGACAATGTAAAGGCTCATAAAACACCACACACGGGAAAAACAAAGAACAGAAGATGATAACACTAAATTAAAATAAATATAGTGATAACACGACCCTAATAAGGATAGGCAGCATGAAAAATGGATGGATGGCTAGTGATAACAAAAATAATGATAGCAACAAAGGTGTTCTAAGTTATAAGTGTGTACCACTGCCATAACTTTTTTTTGGTTTGTTTGTTTGTTTGTTTGTTTAAGCCATTGAGCCAAAAATGGTAGGTTAGTTTAGGGCAGGGCTATCCAAAGTGCGATTCAGGGACCACTTACGGCCCTCAACTGTTTTCTTCTAATTGGCCCTCGGCACATTCTAAAACCACAATTAAAAAAGAAAGAAACAAAAATCGAAAAAAGAGCAGTGATTTTACAAGAATAAAAGTCAAAATATTAGGAGAAGAAAGTCATATTATAAAAAACGCTATAAAGTTGAAATAATAAAGACTACAGGAAAAGCAGAGGTAATATGTTTTTTTTTTTTTTAAAGTTGGCATATTACGAGAAGCAATCAAAACCAAGAATAAAGCCGCAATTTTTGAAAAATTTGGTTGGGTAAAAAATGAAGGAAAACCATGTCAAACGGCAATAGGTTGAAAAATCCTGCTTATGTTTCAGGCCAAAGACACAAGTAAATGTGTAAGCAATGGCAAGTTTCAGTTATGTAAACAACCACTTATGTCGATGTGAGTCGGACAGTCTGAGGGGTATCATCTAAAATGGGTTCCACTGAATACGCCAGAACAGATACCGGCATAATTGTCTGATTTAGCTCTGCAGAACCACAATTCTCAGAGTTATTCTTGCACCGCTGCTTGTTACAGCTCTGATTTAGATATTTAGCAAGATCTGTGTGTAAATGATGCTTAAAACGGCATCTCCTAAAATGTAACTTTCTGAAAAATATACCTTGGAAATCGGAAACAATCTCCACAACATCTTCGTACACTGTCACAGTGGCGGCTCTCTCAGGTAGAAGACTCAGGCTAATGGAGGAAAAGACTGGAAAACAAACAGAAGTGCACACGATGCATTAACTGTACAGATTAAACTCGCAGATGGAGACAAGCTGATCACTATCAGACATAAGTCATTAAACCATCTCTATACATTTTTAATAAAGGCCTTTTCCCGTTAGCAGCACAGGACACCGCTCTGACCCAGCAGACAGCACTTATTTCTTTACTCTCGCTTCCTTCCTTTCACTCCTCCATTGTTCAGAACTGGTAAGCGTGATAATCTAATTGGCCGTTGTTCCATTGGCTTATAATAGCCCCCCCGATCCTGCTGCAACAAAGCACTATAACTCGCACACGCTGTTGCACAGAGCTGAGCGTGTGTGTTTGTGAAAGGGAGGCGCAGGCCGGCCCCTTTGCTGGTTTTCTGGCATCAACGGTTATACATTAGTAATGGAGCGGGCCACTCTTTAGCATGTACTCATCATATCTGCACACACATTCATCTTGCAGAACATGGAAAAAAGACCCTTCCATAAAATTCTACATACCAGGTAGTCTGGAAGGTTTCCAGGGCACAGAGTTTGGCACGTAACCCTGTTTGGTTGCAGTAACAACCAACAGGGTCCCCAGTCGGTACGGGAAGCATAGGAAGGCGTTGCCATCAGCCAGTGAGGTTTCCGTGGTTATCAAAGTATGGTTTGCAAAGAGCTGTATGGATGCGCCCCCCAGAGGCTGGTGAGTGCTGGCATCGCTCAGGTGGACTTTCAGAGTCACTTCTGTAAAATAAACAAAGAAGGTCATTAAAATGCTGCTCAGAGGCTAAAGTCCCCACACGGAGCAACTTAATTACACACATTACAAGATGTTAGAATTTAAATCATCTCTTAAGCTGAGTTTTGGTTCATTGCATTGCCCTTTGCCTCCCATCTGCAGAGAAAGCATTCCGCAACTTGCCAATTGAGCGGCCGGCTTGACAACTTCCTGGATTCCAACCAATGGAACTTCCCCTCTAAAAACAATGGACCATTTCCCTTCATCAAGCATTGGTTACAGATCATTTATTTAAGCTACTATACTTTCACACCTGAGAATGTTCAAAAACACCACAATTATGCTTTAACAGCAAGTCTCTTGTGACTTCAGCAAATTGTGGCATGTAAAACGTGACTCCATAGGTGTATTTATTTCTTTGTGTTATTAATGTGGCCACCACTGATGGCCAAAATACTAAAAATGCAGTGGTGGGCAAAGAATACCCAGGGGGCAGGGGGCTATCAGTGTTGTTCTGCTGCCGCTAACGTTTGGCCTTTATTTGCTAGCCGAGGAGACATAACGGGTTCTTGCTACAGTACAATATTACAAGAAATACAGAACGATTATATGATAAGAACGTTGAAATATTCGAAAAGAAATTAGCAAAAACTGAAGTTGATACCAAAGCATACAGTATATATATATATATATATATATATATGACTTCTTAGCATATATATATATACACTGTAGTATATGTGTTTTGTGTGCTTTACAAAATATCAAAGTGGTCCCCGCATCCTTTCATTTTTTAGTATGTGGCCCTCGGTGAAAAATGTTTCCACAACCCTGGAATAAGCTGGTAAAGCTGACAAGTGACCAGTGTTTAAGGTTCCAAAAAGTTTGGAATGTCATCGTGTTAAGTAGTATCATGGAAAAAATTTAGACCACACGTGTTTCTTCGGTTTCATAATCCTTTTTATGGTACATTTGTTTGGACAACTATAATAATGACAACAAAAATTGCTCACAAGAGTTTAATTACATCAAAAGCTTCATAAGATGATGCGCAAGATTGTGGGACAAGAATTTAACATTAAGTTTAATAAAAGTATAATTAAAACAAATATGAGTGGACAAAAACTTTTGTCATTTAAACAGACTCACAAAACAATGTAGGCGTGTTTTTAAATGTTTATTGTCCCACTAACAAGAAAAATTATTATTGTCAACATTTTTTAAGGAGAAATATTTTTCTTTGATATGTCATCTTTCCCTCTGTATCGTTGTGGAATTGGTGTTGGTGACATGTATTTTCTCACAGGCAATTCATACGGTCTATCAAACATTTGCAGCGTTTCTTGAAATGGTGACTTTTCAACTGTATTAAAAGAGCGCGGCATTTCTTTTTTGCTGTATTGTATTTAACCACACCCTCTGTAAACACACACAATTTTGCGCTGTTATGTTTGTATTTACATTGCCGATCAAACATCTCAGGGAGTGTGGACTGTGAGTGTGTACTTCTTTTCCCAGGTGGGAAAACTGGCTTTGGTGGATACGTTAGAGGTTGCGTAAGTCCATTTTGTTGCCTTTTATGTTGTCACCACTTTCGAACATATTTGGCAGACTAACTTGTTAGTGCTGATGGGCTCCTTGCTCATTCCCACACTGGAGCTTTGCAATCATCTTTTTTCCCCTTCTGCTATGCTACCTTGCATTGCTAGACACACTGTTTTGCTGTGGCCCCGCATTTCCCCCACATAAACAAATCCACTGTAGGACAAGAGTTCTGATTCCGTTTGAACGCAGTCTAGGTGCTAAACCAATGTACAGAGTGAACCCACGGCTGCCTGTTTGGAGGCGAGAGGCAAGGAAAACCGACATGCATGCACATGGCAATATATGAAGGCGGGCAAAATTTTCGGGTTCATTTTCATTTGTGATTATTAGAAGAAACTGTGGTCTAATATTTTTTTCCATTCATGTACAGTATTTTGATATTCATGTGATTGTATGCAGAATGCTGGTACCAGCAACTCATACAGTGGTCTGAACAGGTAAATAAAGAAATATTGACAGAACCAATGGATTAGTGTAATTCAAGAATCTGACTAACCACTAAATAAAATCCAGATTAAGCATTATTTCTTCAAGGGGAGACAGAAACAAGCACACCTCTGCTTTCTTTGGAGACATAACACCACGGACCTATGTCTGATCATTGGCGTCTGACTGACGCATGGTGACCCTTCAATTAAGACTGAAAGGCTTTTCAACTCCCTGGCCCTGAACATGCCCACCTCCCCCATACTAATATGCAACTGAATTTTGTGAGCTCACCTTCAGCAGCACGCACACAAATCCTGGACACATGCCCTTCCCCCACTCCGAGATCTCACGGTCGACCAGTAACCACTCTTACAATGTTTGTGGGAGTTCAACCAGAGTGCATGCCTTAAAACAGAGCACTGGTCCAAATCACATATTTGCAAGACAAAGTTATATGGTGCTTCATGCAGTTTTGGAGGTCACACTAAAAGCATGACAAGATGGGTGGAGGACCTGATCATGTCTCTGTGTCCACTCTCTGACCTTTCCCAACATTCTTCCCTTTATTCAATTTGTGCGAGCAAAGAGGAGGAAGCATCAAGAACACAAGGAAGCGCTGAAAACTGCAAAACTTCATCCAAAGTATCACAACCTCACTTCCTGTTCTCCTCCCAAAGCTCTGCTGTTAGCGGTACCAGCTGCAGTCACTTAAAAAAAAAAAAACACTCCCCTGGGAGAGCCCGAACTGACAGGCAAGAACTCACAAATGCAAGAGCCCTCATCCAATAAATCAGCAGCAAGGTGACATCATTGTTAAACAAGCTCAGAGTCTCCCTTGCACTCCCACATGGACGAGCGAGGAAGCCTGAAGAACTACAAAAGCACCCTACTCACTCCATATGGAGAATAATGGCATAAAACAGTGATTTGTCCAATTACCACATGCACCAACTGCCAAAAGCTGCAGGGTGGCAAATGTGTGTTTGTATACAAGAAAAAAATCGAGGAAGGCATAAGAAGAAAATGGGCAGATTGAGTTTGTGCACTTTGGCTAGCTATAGCACAAATTTACAACCACTAAAAAAAAGGCCAAACTTAAAATTAGCCACTTGTTTTAAACAGGTCAACTTTGCTTAAAACAAATGTAAACAGCCTATGTTTTGCCCAAAATAGCACAAAAATGGCCACATGAAGTAAAACACAAATACAAGACATTAAGATGACCATTCAACTTGTGAATGTAGTATTCTACATTGACCAGTAGTTGTCAGTAATCGCTCTGTGAAAAAAGCACCAGACTTGATCGCCACAACAAAACGCTTTTATTGCAAGTTTGAAACATCTCAGGCACAATAATAACAGTATAGTTATAATAATAACATGATTAATGTTGTGACCAAAGCCCAAAACAAACTATTTATTTTAAGCTAAAACTCAACTCTGAACCCCAACGTCACTTCCTCTCCACCACCCATTCATTCTGATCCCCTACAAGGTAAACTGGTTTACATGGCTTATATTCTCTGTTTGTGTCAATCTATATGTCTACTATATACACTGCTCCAAACACTAAAATAACACCTCCTGCATCTGAAAGAATAAAATATTCTTATTAAATACTTGGTTCTTTACATACTGTTCGATGTGCTCAAAAACACAATACCCAAAAATAATACACGGAAATCAAATGTATTCATCCATGAAGGTCTGAGTTTGGAGTCACACTCAACTTCCTCTTTTCCAAATTCCTCAAATTAACTCTATTCCAAGTGATTGTCAATCTGACTACATGGGTCTTATCTCATGTCAAGAGGGCTCTAATAATGCAACATATTTAGAAGACGGTAAACAGGTTTTCTAGGCTCTAACTGACAAGCGACTGAGTCGCCTGTGAGTGTTTTGAAATAGGTGAGGGGCCCACTTCTTTGAGAAGAGCGATACGTGATTTCATGTCAGCGTTAGAATGTTCACAATTATCACTTTGCTTCATTGATAATATTTTTCATCAAGCATTAAAATTTCACTTTGCTCAGCAGTTCTTGAACACATTACAGTCATGTGCTATGAAATGCAAATGTGAAACATCATATTCTCAATGCGGTCACAGTTTCATAAACATTTATAATATGCATTTTAAACAATACAATAGATTTTGGCAGTGCACCACTACAAAATAAAAGCCATGCCTTCTTGTTCATGCTTCTTTGTTTTTACTTGAAAACATCTTTAATATATTGTATGAATAGATACAGTATTATATATATATATATATATATATATACACATATTTATTTATTTATTTATGCTATGTAGATACATACAGTGAGGGAAAAAAGTATTTGAACCCCAGCTGATTTTGTAAGTTTGCCCACTAACAAAGAAATTATCAGTCTATAATTTCAATGGTAGGTTTATTTGAACACTGAGATACAACAATGACAAAACAAATCCAGAAAATGCGTTTCAAAAAGAGTTATAAATTAATTTGCATTTCCGTGAAGGAAATAAGTATTTAATACCTTTGAAAAACGTGCTTCAGTACTTGGTGGCAAAACCTTTGTTGGCAATCACAGAGGTCAGCCGTTTCTCGTAGTTGGCCACAAGGTTTGCACACATCTCAGGGGAGATTTTGGCCCACTCCTCTTTGCAGATCCTCTCCAAGTCATTAATGTTTCGTGGCTAATGTTTGGCAACTCGAACCTTCAGCTCCCTCCACAGATTTTCTTTGGGATTAAGGTCTGGAGACTGACTAGGCCACTCCATGACCTTAATATGCTTCTTCTTGAGCCAATCTTTTGTTGCCTTGGCCGTGTGTTTTGGATCATTGTCATGCTGGAATACCCAACCTCGACCCATTTCACCCAACACTTGACGGTACATGGCCCCATCCATCCTCCCTTTGATGCGGTGCAATTGTCCTGTCCCCTTGGCAGAAAAACACCCCCAAAGCATAATGTTTCCATCTCCATGTTTGACGGTGGGGACGGTGTTTTTGGGGTCATAGGCAGCATTCCTCCTCGTCCAAACACGGCGAGTTGAGATAATGTCAAAGAGCTCAATTTTGGTCTAATCTGACCACAACACTTTAACCCAGTCTTCATCTAAATCAGTAAGATGTTCAGTGGCAAACTTCAAACGGGCCTGTAGATGGACTTTCTTGAACAGGGGGACCTTGCGGGCACAGCAGGATTTCAGTCCTTCACGGCGTAGTGTGTTACCAACTGTTTTTGTGGTGACTATGGTCCCAGCTGCCTTGAGATCATTGACAAGTTCCTCCCGAGTGGTTCTGGGCTGATTTCTCACCGTTCTCATTATCATTGAAACTCCACGAGGTAAAATCTTGCATGGAGCTCCAGACCGAGGGAGATTGGCAGTTAATTTATGTTTCTTCCATTTGCGAATAGTTGCACCAACTGTCGTCACCTTCTCACCCAGCTGCTTGGCGATGGTCTTGTAGCCCATTCCAGCCTTGTGTAGGTCCACAATCTTGTCCCTGACATACTTGGAAAGCTCTTCGGTCTTGGCCATGGTGCAGAGTTTGGCATCTGGCTTGATTGATTGCTTCTGTGGACAGGTCTCTTTTATACAGGTAATGAGCTGAGAGATCCACCTGGGAGCTAGAGATCTTGCTGACGGATAGGGGATCAAATACTTATTTCCTTCATGGAAATGCAAAATAATTTATAACTCTTTTTGAAACGCATTTTTCTGGATTTTTTTGTCATTGTTGTCTCTCAGTGTTCAAATAAACCTACCATTAAAATTATAGACTGATCATTTCTTTGTTAGTGGGCAAACTTACAAAATCAGCTGGGGTTTAAATAGTTTTTTCCCCTCACTGTATATATCTCATTATTTACACACATATTGACCACAATAGCTTTTGTTTGAATAAGCATGCACCTGAATCGCCTGTCTGCACTTGCACACACAGCATTTGTGATCGCTAATGTTTCAATCTCATTCAACTTTCTGGCATGTTTACACATAATATTGCCTAGTTGGCGGTGTCTAGCTAGCTTGTTTTTGTCCCAGGACCAACTCACTGGTGGCAGTCCCATTCTGCCATCCACCACATCTTAAAAAAAAAAGGGGGGGGAAACCCTGTAAATCCAAATAGAAGCCAACCTGCCATATTCAAGAACATGAAAATGCACATGTATATTGTCTAGAGCTATATATACACACTGTAAATCCCAGGAGAGATCTTTGGGAGACTCTGTTTTTGTCTCCAAAAGTCACTTCACTAGATCTGTCCTTCTACATCTTCTTACACTCTGGCAGACCTAGTGCATATGAGATGTGTAAAGAACAGAGTTACACAAACACGCCCATTATAATGTGTTCAAGTGCGAAGGCGAACAGATAGCGCCAAATCTACTTGTGGTGATTCAAATGCATTTTTGGCGGACTGCCACAAAACACTGTTATCATTGATGTGTGTAATTGAGTGTTTATTAACCTTGTTTTTGAAAATGAGGCAAATTGGTGTCCGTTCTTTATGTTTTCAGGCTCAAAAGCATTGTTGTGATGTAAACAAACAGCTTTAATCCACTTTTAGTTCATGCGCCTAAACGCAGTGTTACGGTAGAGAAAGTTAAATCAATTTAAAAAGCAGCTGAGCTAGCCTCTTCATACTCAATACAAGACCAGTGTGAGTCCACACTGCAAATGCACACAAACTTCCAGCTACTTAAAAGTGTATTCCATGCTAATTCACCTGAACTGATCAAATAGAAGGTTGCCATTTGGGTTTTAATCTTATTGCTTCAAACTTGGCCCACACAAAGCATTTTGTCACATGATTGTCAAACTCACGCACGGTGGCTGAGTGGTTAGCACATTGGCCACACAGTCAGGAGATCTGGAAGACCTGGGTTCAAATCTCCGTTGGGCATCTCTGTGTGGAGTTTGCATGTTTTCCCCGTGCGTGTGTGGGTGTTCTCCGGGTAGTCCGCTTTCCTCCCACATTCCAAAAACATGCATGTTAGGTTAATTGGCGACTCTAAATTGTCCATAGGTATGAATGTGAGTGTGAATGTTTGTCTATATGTGCCCTGCGATTGACTGGCGACCAGTCCAGGGTGTACCCCGCCTCTCGCCCAAAGCCNAAAGTCGGCTGGGATAGGCTCCAGCATCCCCGTGACCCTAATGAGGATAAGCGGTAGAAAATGAATGAATGAATGAATTATTGTCAAACTGTGGGAACATGCTTTTGTGCATACAGTCACCTATGTTTTCCCATATGTCCATTTGGTACCAGAAGCTGTTGTTGGTGCTCTAGTTATTGTTTTAATACTGTATTTGTCCGTTTGTTGTCCGTGTGATACTTCCAGCTGTACAGAAAATAAAGTTTACCTTAACCTTGACTCTTACCGTTACACGGCTGCCACTGCCCAAAACAAAACTAACACCAGTCATACCATTACGGCCAATTCTAGAAAACAGCCACGGCCAATTAGGCAAATTAGATTTTGACACCGCCCCAACATCACAGATAGATCAAAGTCCTATGGGAAACACTGGTTGCTATATGCAAGATTTTTTTACTGTAAAATCCAATTACCATTTAAGAAAGACTCCAGGATTATATACTGTATAAGATAACTGAAATACTTTTCACAAGCCACGCATTATTACATTGTTATTTGTGGCCATCATTATTAGGAACAAATGGTAGTGGCTGCCGCTGTTTTCCCTCGTCTGGATTAAAAGAAAGGATGGGAATCAATGGCTGATCCCATTAACTCAGCAGGGGACAGTGTGGGGAGGTTACATCATCAGGTCTCCTCACTAAGGCTGGAGAATAAGTGGGCTGTTCTCCTCTCACTTAAAAAGGTCCCATTTTATGCAGTTCCCACCATAGTGTAATGGAGGCACATCTTTTTACATATTTTTTAGACAGAATTTAGATTTGGAATCTGTGTGAAAGAGACTTTGGATTTTGCCGATCACTGTACCTGTCTGTACCATTTGGTTGTAACATGGCGGGATTCATAAATGAATCCCACTAGAAAACGATCGAATCCGCCGAAAGTTATTCCTCTTTTTCCATTTTTCTGATTTGAACTAACACTGTGCGTTTACATTCATACGGCCCCTGTACACACAACTCAGAAGAAGCCAGATGTTCAAGTGTAGGGCCGCCAGAAGCTCAAGCAGGCACTGACTGAAATGTTTGTACACAAGTGAGATAGACCATGTAGATTATTTGAAGTACAGTTGCGGTTAATCGGTTCCGATAAGTGAATTTCCGCATTGTAAGATTCAATATTAATAAACTCAATGGTTTTCAAAATTAGAGCATAGAAACCACATGTGTAAACACGTATGTAAACACATGTGTAGAAAGTCATAAACTGCAGCATAGTCACTCACAATAATCATATACTTTGTAGTTGTCACACTCTTATTATTCTTTGTTTAAATCACATTGCGCGGGCTACGGGATCACTGCAGGGACATAACAGCAAGATAATTAGTAAGCCTCTCCAATTAACTATAGACTTAGTAGTGTTAAGAAAGTGTTTCAGACAAAGTAGGGAAGACGGGCAAAGAAGCCAAAAACTTACCACTACCACAACTAATGTGAGACGTTTTTTTTGCACTTTCTGCTTCACAATTTCTGTTGGAGATTAATTACGAATCTATCTGTCGATCTATCTATCTATAGCATGTCAGCTTGGCTTTGCTGGCTCAGCAGCCATTTCCTTGCAGTGTGAAAGGTAACATAATCTAAAGTCATGTTTTATAATGCTACTGAAGCCTCGTGACCAGAATACTACATACAACTTAATAATAGGCCATAATCAGCCACAAAATGGCATTCATATATTACTTTTTTTTTTTAAACCTGTGATTTAGTGAGGCAGCGATATAGCAAGGGACAACTGTAGTTTTATTTATTTATGCAATTAAATGTGGCAGCAATAATTAAAAACTTACATTCATTAAATGACAGGCCCTGATTACATGGTTAAAAAATAATGACATTTGATTTTGAGGCATGGCTCAATCTATGACTTGCAGTGTTTCACCACAAGACAGATATCTGTTTGTGGCAATGGGTGAGAATTTATCTTTTTCAGTTTTGAGGAAAAGGGGGTGAACCCTGAGGGACACCAAACGTAAAAGATGTGGGTGGGGGATGACCCATTGAGAGCATTAGGATGGGCAAGAAACTTACAAAGCTATACAGATATAGACACAAAAAAACTGGCAGAATCAAGTCATTTTACATACACTGGTCTCAGCTGTAATCCAGTTTAATTTGCTGGTCTTTTTCCAGCAAAATGCACATTTTATTTATTATCTCAACAGTGGGAAAATCATTATGAAGATAAATTGTCTTTAAATGGCTTTGTGTCGAGCTGGAGGTACATCTGTTTAGACAAACATGATCAATGTACAGATTTGATAGCAAATATGATGCACTTGATACTGATGAAGACAATACAGTACAAACAATAACTGCCTTTAAAAGCCAGTACCTGAAGTGCTTTCAACGGGTTTAATTCAAAGGAGCCGAATAATGAACTGCAGGCTGCACAGCAACAAACAAAAGTTTTACAGCTAGCCGGGCTAACGTCAAGCTAGCTAATTTGAGGTCACATCAGCATCCCACCGGGCTAGCGGTACCATTAGCTTCTTAAAGTACGAGCTAGTCCCTGTCGTGAGACGGGTCAAAGTGGGCCGAGGTGTTCGTAGAGTCTTTACCTTCTGCGGCTGTTTGTTCCCCCGGTATTTTGCTGGCTCCTTCTGGAACGAGAAGTCCAATAAACATGACCAGAAGCACGGCGGTTCTACTCCCTTCCACAGCCCGCATCATTGCAGATGGGGAGTATCGACGTCTCAAAAAGGCACCAAATCGGCAGCCCGATCTTTGGCTTTGACAAAGTCAATAAACGGCCAAGCATAGTCCGTAAAGGCGGCGACTCTCCATGTTTAGCGACATCAGCATTTTCAAAAGAAAGCCGCTTCTTTTTCCTCCGTGGCGCATCACCCAGCCCCCCTGTTCCTTGCTTTTTTCATCGACGAGTCAGGGTCAGAGGAGAGCAAGCCACATGCCCGAAAAGAGCACCCGCAGGAGGCTTCATGCACGGCGAAGCCTCGGTGACATCAACGGAACGCTACCGCCTCCTGTCGGTTAAACACGGTACTGCTTTATAGTCGTCAGGGTCGACAGGCGATTCTATAAATGTTGCCATCTGTCCGATACTAAGTACAAGACCAGCATTGCCGTTACCGATATTTTTACATGAAAATGTGTATTTTTATTATGGTTTTAATCAGAGTAAAATACAGATTACCCGAGGGAACAAAAAGGGCAAACTTTAGCCATCGCTAGCAAAACGTGCGATAATTGTTAGTATTGCACTGCCGTGTTCACGGAGGATGTTTCTTCAAATTAAGAGCAGCGCATTCGTTGAGTTGTATGACTGTTTACTTCAAGGACACGCAGTGCATACGGATCAAAGAACGTGATTTTTGGCTATTCAGTGTATTTTCTTTAAAGTACCAAAAGAATACTCGGTAAGTGCAAAAAGAGTGATTCTCTTAATTTGAAGTTTCACCGAACACAACACGGAAGTGAAGATTGTAGTGCAATACAGTCAAGCTACCGGTTTTGCGTGCCCCAGCAAAAGTATTCTCTTATATTTTATGCCGTTGTTTGAAATAATACATCAGTAATGCAAAAATAAACAAAAGCAAAAGCCCTTGATGGTTTTCATGCAAATAATTTGGCTTTTTGCACCCAAAACCCTCCCACGTCCATGCAATTCTTCCTCTAGTTCGTATAAACGACATACTATATCGACACATAAATAAACACGCAGATATTTGGGGTAATTAACTCAGAAGAGAAAAGCAAAGGTCATTACTGTATTACTGTACTATGGCTATTTCTATTATCACCAAGAAAGCCCTCGTTGCTTCCCTCAAACCTGTTTTAAAGCATGCCATGTACCATACAAACCAGTTCCTTAAATATTGCGGAATTGGTTGGCAAGCTCACGCACCTGAGTTTGGATTTGTGGCTTGGGTTATTTATTCGTTTATGATTTAGTTATGGGCTTTGGCAAGGGAGGGTTTGTTTCTCCCTTCGCACAATCTTGATACTCAACTGCCTCGTCGCTTGTGCACAAGGTAAGATTTGCATTGACATGTGTAAGTCATGGTAAGGCATTCTTTGACATTTTTTGCCATGTTTTTTTTTCAGTTCTCCACAATGTCAATATGCTTATGGGCTGCTCTGAGAACGCCACATATGAATTGATGGATCTCGATGGGGACGAGGTCGCATAAGTTGATTTCATCCGGGAGGAGATTGTTTACACGGTTCCCAAATGGTTTCTTTCCAATCCAAGGGAGGTACTTAAGGATTTCATGCCATACAGTGAAGCTATAAGGGGCAAGCTCAACTGTTTGTCGATGTTGATGTTGATGAGAAATGAAGACAAATATCCAACGGAGGGAGAAGGTAAAGTTTTCAACATTCATACAGTTTACTCCAGAAGTATTAGAAGAAGGACAGATAATAGCCATTTTTGGTTCTACGAAGAATAAAAATCAAAAAAATGCACAAATAAAGAAGAACCATGTAAAAAACTGGGGTAGATAAAAAATATCCTTATTATCATCACCCAGGCTTATGTCTCTGGTCAAAGTCACAAGTAAATGTGTAAGCAATGGCTACTTTAGGTTTTGATATTGGTTATATCGACAACCACTCTGTGTGTCTGAGGGGCATCAACATAAATTCCACTGTACTGCTGAGGCCCTGAAAACTGATGGCCTTGCATAAAATATGTATAATCCGTAAATGTAAACTCTAAGTATAAAGATGACCATCTACACTTCAGTTGTGTTTGTTTGTTTAATTCCTTAAAAAAAACAATTCCACTGCTGATGTTTTTTGTGTCTTTTCTCCTTCCCGCCTCCCTGAAGATCCCCCAGAGAGTGTTATCTACCTAGCAGAAGAGCTTCAGTTTGGGGAAGAAAACACTCTAATCTGCTTTGTAGACCAGTTCTTTCCACCAAGCATCCAAGTCCACTGGACCAAAAATGGCGGTATTGTATCAGTGGGGATGTCACTCGGTCGATATCACCAAAACGATGATCACACCTTCCACCAGTTATCATCCCTGAGGTTCACACCGCAGGAAGGAGAAATTTACGTGCACGGTGTATCACTCAGCCCTGAAGGAGTCACAAACAAGGTTCTTAGGTGAATGTTTTCATGTGTAGAAACTTTTACATGATGAAAACAACACACATTTTTATAGTAAAAAAAGTTGTTTTGCATCTTTCACCTTCACAGAGATCAAGTTCAACCATCCCGGAGTTTTACCTGACGTTTTGTGCGGCGTGGGCTTGACTGTGGCGTTAATTGGAGTCGCAGCCGGAGCTTTTTTAGGGGTCAAAGGATGTTACCAAGCACCTGTTATCTGATTGTATTTTAGATATCTATGAAAAAGACACACAACTTTATAGTGTGACATCAATTTGTATTATTATTCTAATGTAGATAAACCTCAAGTATGATAAAGGTTTATTTAAGTCAATTTGTGTGTTAATTTTTTTTCTCCCATGACTGTGCCAATCATTTAGACGTGCATCTCTTAATGTGTGGTACATTGTGTTTGTTACACGCCACACATTCAAATTAAAGTAAATAGGGAAATATTGACAAGTCACCATTTTTGCACAATCTGATGATATCCAAAAGCATTCAATCCAATTTTTTTTTTAATGACACAGAAAAGTGTTCCTGTGACAACTTCAATCAATTTCATTTATATAGCACCAGTTCTCAAGGTGCTTTTCATTAAAAAACTATAACTGAATCCTGCATGAGCAAGCACTTCTGTGACGGAACGAGGGGAAAACTAACAGTGGGGTGGCTGTCTGCCTTGGGTTGTCATGAAGGGAAAGGAGGCAGAGAGAGAAAGAGTGGAAAAACAAGGCTTGCGGGATAAGAAAATGTAATAATCCTGCGCTGGTGATGCTTCCATTTCTGGAAGCTGGAGCACCTACTACAGAGGAGTGAAAAGAAAGGTGAGTAACACACAACATGAGAGGAGATGAGAGAACAATGCATATGCAACTGTGATAATATCATAAGCGATTGAACTGTACTATCAACAAGACTAGTAGGTACCGTACTCCGAATTAACATGCAGTACCACACAAAAGTGGCAGCAAGCATCTTTATTGCAGCATATTTTCTCAAGGGACAGTACTACAGAAATGTAACTTGCACATACTTTAGAGCAGGGTTATGAACCTCATGACATGGAGGGCCGAGACACTGCAGGTTCTCTCTTCAACCAGTTTCTCCAGCTTGTGCTTTTAAGTGATGAGCTCCTTCCCTCAAATTGAAGTAGGTATTGGTCATTAAAATCACCCGCTTTAGTGACAGACTGGAAAGAAAACCTGCAGGGTCTCGGTCCTCCATTGCATGAGTTTGAGACCCCCGCTATAGAGTATCAACTTCTACCCACTGAAAATGAGTCGGCAAGATTTCAGTGTAGGCACAACGACATAGAATATAATATTTATGTTGCTTATTTGTTTTTTTCATATCTATGTCTTGCAATTCATTATGTCTCCCAAGCGGCAGTGCACCAAAGACAAGGAAAGCTGTCACGCTCCGGGTTTTAGTTTGCGTGTCAGTGTGGTTAGTTTCTATTTTTAAGCCTGTGTGCGTGTTGTTTTCATATTTTGTAGGTATTTCCTGCCTTCCCTTGTTTTTCATGAATTACTCACACCTGTGTCTTTGGTCCAGGTGAGCACGTGTTTTCGTGTCGGATCATTTGCGTTGTTTTGTGTTTTCTTGGCTACTGCCGGTGCAGAGCAGCAATTGTTTATTAAAGAACCTGTTCCTGACATGTTTTGCGTCCTGCTCTCCGCATCCTCAACAAAATGCCGAGAGGAAAACGTAACAAAGCCATCACCAAGGAAGCATGACACCAAAAAGCAGAGAGAGGAGAGCAAATGAGGCTCAACTGTCATACCTTACAACATTTGCCTCCACTTTCTGTTTTGCTTCATGAAGGTCAACTTCCAGTACTTCGCCATGCATACGATCTCCCGGCTGTGTCTTTGCCTGATGTTTTCCCAAGCACAGTACATTAAAAATACATCATTGCACTGGAAAGATTTGTGCCATCATGCCACGGTTCTCAGAAAAAGAGTAAGAGACTTGACTCTCAGGTGACTGTAAACTTGGAACAAGACCACCTTGTAATATGGAAATGAAACCTTGAATATACGACTAACTTTAAAGCTTTATAAACATGTTAGATGGTTTGACAAACGCAAAAAGTAGGTTTTGCTTGTGAAAAAACAGTATTCAGATGGCAACTGTAGTTGCCAGTATACAGTATATTTTGAAAAAATATGGTATTTTACTGTCACCAATATTCACAGTTTTTCCCCTGTCAATGACAAAGTACAGCATGTACTGATGTTTTTTAATTTCACTCAGTTAACTGGTTAATTTGAAATCACTCTGTCATTATTACTTTTATGTTACAGATGCTTTCTTTGGCAATGCAGTGCTGCGGTGCAAGGGTACAGCTAGTGATGTGGTCTTACTGGTGGAGGTCTTCTACAACAGGATGCTTCTGATACAGTACAACAGCACTGTGGGAAAATATATCGGCTTTACAAAGATAACAAAGGAACTTGAGAAAATTCTCAACACAGACCATTATTTGAAAAAGGAAAAATATATTCAGGAAAAAAGCAAGATTTATTTGGGAATTTTACAAGATTCCCTTGAGCAAACAGGTGATTCAAATGTTTTTATATGTGTTTTAAATATGTAATTATTGGCAAACGTTGTTTTTTGAACCCCCGAGTTTTAATATGATTCCGTTTGCCCTGTAGTGTATTATTCCATTAAATCTAGGACCCAAACAAAGCGCCCTACCCACATTTTTTTATTGACTTGAGTGTGACTGCTACATAACCTACCACCGGGGCCAAAGAAAGTTGCAAATGCCAGCAATTTGATAAAGACACAAAAACACTAATGAATTCAACAAAGAACTTATCACAAACTACAAAACCAAAATATGCATACACTGTGGAACCTCAGTTAGCTTTCGCCCTGGTTAGTGTGCTTTTTGTTAACGTTGTAAATCTATACAACTATTTTTCCCAGTGTTACTGATACACTCATTTGGGTTTAAGAATTATATTTTCATTGAATTGTAAAACTATAAAAACATGTTTTGTGTTGATGGGATGCCTGCTGCTGACTATACGATATGAAAAAGGAAATCACCTTCATTTAGACAAAAATATTTGACTTACTTGTGTATTTAGGAGAAAATATATCCCTCATGAAACTTCCAAAGGATGAGAAGCCTTCTTTAAGAAGACTTTGTCGAACCCAAGGTCCTCCACTGCTGTGGAAGGCTTGTCATCTCGCCCAATGAGTGCAGTTATTTTTCAGATTATCGGTACTCTAGCTGCCGTTCGCCTGATGATCAGACCGTGAGCCTCTAAAACTCACCGTCTGTTTTTTGTTTATCATATGCCGTGTTAAAGCTTTTTAACGTGTTTAACATGTGTTGACAGTTAAGTTCCACACGGCAGATGTAATTGTTTTTGTTTTGAAGGAAAGTGGGGAGCACGACACTGCCCAAGTATATTCACTACACTAGTCTAAAGGATCGCTGCAGGCGGCAATGGTGATTTGCGTTTAAAGGCATTCATTGGCATTTGCCAATCATTGCGATTTTTGATATGGATATTGAGCGATGGCAGATTGCTCGAAGCATCTCTAATTTACATTTTTTTAAAGGAAAAATTTATTCGGTTAGCGTCTGCCAGAGTCAGTTAGAGTCAGACCTTCTGCAATAAATTCATGATTCTAACCAAGGTTCCACTGTACAAGCAGTTATTTTCTTGCAGTTAGTTGTGGTGAAGATAAAAGATATTAGCGACCGTAAAGTTATATGTTCTGGTTGTCTGACTGTTTCGGGTTGCTGTGAACAGACCAGGAATGGGGGACGTGTCGTTTAGGACTTAGCTGAGGGAGCCACTGTTGTGCTGGCGTGTGTGCTCATGTCATTATTTCTGGCAATGAAAAGCATGTTGATCAAACACTTCCTTGTGGCTTTAATAGCGTCTGTGCAGATGTTACAGAATGTAGGATATTCATTCACTTTAATATCTATCTGCACATGACATTTCATTCAAATATGATGGTGGTGCGAAATAACTTTGGTAAGAGAAGTAAATGAGGTATCAAATTCAAGTTGTATTTTATCAGTTAATTCAGTCTGCAGTGTTAATAGCACTTTATTTAAATAAAATGTGAATGCATTTGCCATGAATTGTTGTTTACTTGTTTGTATATATATCCATAATTCATTTATACCTGATTCCCTTACAAAAAAAGAGAAGGGAATTTAGGAAACCTTACCTGCACTGTCCAGTATTATTTCACGGTCAGACTAGTTGAATTTTTGGCTAAAAAGTTACTGAATCGATTTAAAGATACTGAATCGTTTCGGATCGTATCGTTCTGAATGAACCAATATCATCCTTGCATTGAATCGGCAACCACGAATCGTGATACGAATCAAATCGTTGTTAAAACAAATCGTTACACGCCTACTTGCAGTACTTACTGTATGTTGATGTGTTGTAGTGGGACACCCACCACGGTGTTAGTTGTATGACGTACATCAGAGTCAGGTGTCAAATATCAGATAAAAATGTGTCAGGAATCCATCAAGTCGCGTTCATGGAACGGCAGCGTCAGGCATCAGACATCGACTCAGGAACAGTTTATGGAATTGCAAACAAAACATGCTAATGTCTGATAGATTGCTGAGACATCTCATACCTGACAACTGAGGATTGTTATGTTTTTGGCTATTATGTTATAGTTTCCAAAGAATATCACGTTGACTTGGCTGAAGAACGGCGAGAAGCTATCATCGGAAGTGATGTACACGGAGTCACTACCCAACGGCAACTGGCTCTACCAGCGGCAAGTACAAGCCGACACGCGGGGATACGATCAGTTGCATGGTGGAGCACGCCAGCTTCCTGGAGCCAAAGATATTTCACTGGGGTACGTTGTGACTGCCATCGTGAGTATTGATTAGAGAACCAAATCAATCCATTTTCTTTGCCGCTTATCCTCATTAGGGCTGTGGGTATGCTGGAGCCTATCCCAGCAGACTTTGGGCGAGAGGCGGGGTACACTCTGGACTGGTCGCCAGTCAATCGCAGGGCACATATAGACAAACAAACATTCATACCGATGGACAATTTAGAGTCACCAATTAACCTAACATGCATGTTTTTGGAATGTGGGAGGAAACCGGAGTACCCGTAGAAAACCCACACACGCACGAGGAGATCATGCAAACTCCACACAGAGATGCCCAACGGAGATTTGAACACAGGTCTTCCAGATCTCCTGACTGTGTGGCCAATGTGCTAACCACTCAGCCACCGTGCGGGCGATGATGTTTTATGATAATGATAACTTTTTATTAATTCTAAACACAATATCCCTTAAGAGACAAAGTTTTGTACTAGGCTTTTGAAATAATGACTGTTCATTGTAATAAGTCAGTAATTTGTTGTGTTGGGAATTTTCAGAACCCGTTCCAAAGTCGGGGAGGAATAAGATCATTCTGGGAATAACAGGGCTGATCGTGGGTCTGGTCTCTTTTGCTGCTGGGCTCATTTGCTACTGCAGAAGAAATGTGGCTGGTTAGTGATTAATGCACATTAAAAGTCAGAGAAGCCGCCGGCGCAACTACTGTATTATTTTTGTTGCAACTTTGTACGCTGAGCAGGAGTTCCTGTATGACAGAGTTACTGTAACATGAAATGAGTCGTTGGAATGATTGACACAAATTGTATAGTCTAGGGGTTGTCAAAGTGTGGCACAGCTAGTTCCCCTACTGTGACTTTCTCTACCCTCTGAAACACTTTCGTTAGCATATTTTGTGTCCTTTTCTGCTCACACCACTGACTGCAGGAAATAAAACTCACTTCATTTTGCCTTTAAACATAACAAAAGTTAGCTTATAGTTTTGAAACATTTGTTTTTCTTTATTTTACTCAGGCTGATCACCCCCTAGGGGAGACTCCTCATACTCTGAAACCCCCGGGTTGGTCTTTATAACAACCACCATGTATATACATATTCAGCAACAATATACTGTAGTCTTTTTTGTTGGTGTCAACTATTGGGACAACCCTCCAAGCAGATGAATATTTCATCTTATATATATATATATATATATATATATTTTTGTCCAGCATCATAACAGCTGATAAGGAGTCAAGCTGCCTTTAAATGCTGAGCAAAATTTCTTTGCCAAGGGAGACTTCATAATCCAAATGAGTCTCCCTTGACATTTGACTGCGTTTATTATGAATTTTGTTGCGCCACATTTCGATGCCGGACCTGACCTGAAAAGGGACGGGTGGGGGGTTGGGATGAAGGATATAAGAAAGGGTGCAGAAGAACCTCAAAAACATATTTCAACCATATTATAAACAACCGTGATAATCACAATTTCAGCAACAACCAGAACAGTCACAGAGCAAAATGAGCAAAAATACAGGCGAAAGAAAAAAATAAAATAAAATATTAATAATAATAATGATAATACTAATGTACATGTACACACATTAATATACATATATATATACATACATACACATATACATACATAGACATATAAATACATACACACACACATACATATACATGTATATATACACACACACATATATACATATATATATGCATATATACATACATACATATACACATATTCGTACACGTATACATACACATACTGTGCACATACACATATCCATGCAGTACATACATACATACACACATACAGTGT
>QODF01000072.1:1754209-1792766 GCA_024372805.1 Oostethus manadensis
GAGTTTCCTCCGTAGGGTGGCTGGACTCACCCTAAGAGATGGGGTGAGGAGCTCGGCCATCCGGGAGGAGCTCAGAGTAGAGCCGCTGCTCCTTCACATCGAGAGGAGCCAGTTGAGGTGGCTCGGGCATCTAGTCCGGATGCCTCCCGGGCGCCTCCCCGGTGAGGTGTTTCGGGCATGCCCAGCCGGGAGAAGGCCCCCGGGAAGACCTAGGACACGCTGGAGGGACTATGTCTCACAGCTGGCCTGGGAACGCCTTGGTGTCCTCCCGATGGAGCTGGAGGAGGTCACCGGGGACCGGGAAGTCTGGACTTCCCTACTGAAGCTGCTGCCCCCCCGACCCGGACCCGGGTAAGCGGAGGAAAATGGATGGATGGATGGATGGTTAGAAAACATGGCCGCCATCAAGCAAAACGTCTGGCGGGGTTTAGCAACTAATTGTCCATACCTCATTGAACATCTCTCTAATGATGTCTAATGACTAATTTCTGTATTACATGCGGCGGTTTGAACACATTCCATAGGGGGTGACACAAATGTAATTTCCAATCAAGTACAGAAAATGAGTACTTGTATCAGAGGCCAATGATTCGCTTCTTTTTGTGATGATATTTTACAGAGCTGTTCATCCAAATGGGTCTCTCACTGTCAGCATGGCTGCACTGCAGAAAAGCAGATTGTCCTCCTTCCCCCTTGTCTGCTCTCCGTTATCTGGCCGTCCCGACCTCGTCTCGCCTGGAGGTCATTTTAAACTCTTCTCCCATTGGTCCAGGAGACAGTCGCTCACAATGGAGCTCCATCCACTGTTCTCCTCACGTCCGTCTGTCTGCCAGCAAAGAGGAAGCGAGGCGTTCCCCGGTGGAGCGGAGCAGCGACGGCGTGAGGGCAGAAAAGGGAGTGATGAGCGGGCTTCACGTGTGGGAGGTGGTGTGGAACCCCGACCACAGAGGAAGTCATGCTGTATTGGGCATCTCCAGGCACAGCTGCCCTCTGCAGGCCTCAGGTTACACTGTGCTGGTCGGGGGAGACTTCCAGTCATGGGGCTGGGAACTCCAAACTAATCAGATCTGGCATGATGGACAAAATTGGGGAGTTTACCCGGAAAAGAGGAGGAGGTGTTGTGATGAAGTTGCAGCATCTTCCCAACATATCCTTCCAGGTACAGAGCTGGTAGAGACACCTCTTCCCATTCCTGAGCGCATCCTCATGGTCTTGGATGCAGATGCTGGGACCCTCGGATTTGTCGTCGACGGCCACTTCCTTGGTGCTGCATTCAAAGACCTTCCCCGCGGTGTGGAGCTGTTCCCAGCAGTGAGCAGTGTGAGAGGAGGAGCGTGTATACGACTTCAATACCTGAACGGCGCCACTCGTGAGTGCTGATTTTATGCGAGAATAAAAATGTGTGGCAATAGAGATGACAAAAATAACACAATCTTCTCTTTCTCAGGTGATCCTCCAGCCCTTCTCGCCTTGTGTGGACTTTCCATTCGCCGTCATTTAGGTCCACAAAGGCACAATAGAACAGACAAACTGCCTCTTCCACCTGCTCTTCAGCACTACCTTCTTTATACAGTAGTCACTAAACGATACTTTATAAATGGATTCTAACTAGGAATGCACTGATCCGGGTTTTATGCTGCTAATTTTGATCATCATCATTACCTTTACATTTTCATTGTATTTATAATGAGTGCTATTGGCCAGGGGTGCTGTATAAAATAGAAAAGTCAGGACAATTCCATGCTCCCTTGACTGCCGGGGGACCCACAAAAATAGGTGATTACTGTTAAAATGAATAATTAATTAATTAAGGCTGGGTGCACCCCTGCTACTGGCTATGTGATATGAAAAAAGGAACCATGAAATGACCTTTTTAAAGAGACTTTGGATGTGAGAGTACATTGGCGGAATCAAGATCTCGCACAGCTGAGAAAGGCTGCTCATCTCCTCCGAAGAATTCAATTATTTTTTGGGTTGTTATGAGGGGCTGTCTGGGACATTATTCAGAATTACCTCTCACACACACTAGTAAAACGCTCTCACACGTACTATCCATCCATTTTCTATACGGCTTATCCTCATTAGGGTCACGGGGATGCTGGAGCCTATCCCAGCTGGCTTTGGGCAGGAGGCGGGGTACACCCTGGACTGGTCGCCAATCAATCGCCGGGCACATATAGACAGACAAACATTCACATTCATACCTTTGGACAATTTCGGGTTGCCAATTAACCTAACATGCATGTTTTTGGAATGTGGGAGGAAACCGGAGTACCCGGAGAAAACCCACACACGCACGGGGAGAACATGCAAACTCCACACAGAAGTGCCCAACGGAGATTTGAACCCAGGTCTTCCAGATCTCCTGACTGTGTGGCCAATGTGCTAACCACTCATTCACCGTGCGGCCTCTCACACACACTACTGAAACGTTCTCACATACACTACTGAGATTTCAGTGTAACAGGAACGTATTTCAGTGTAACAGGAAGGCAACTCAAAAGAGGAAGTGCTCTGGAGCATTCTGAGGAGGCACATGCTGTCTCCATGGTGGATAATCGCTGGAGGGAACGTATTTATAAAGTGACTGTGCTCAAGATGAAACTTCATCTGTTCCTCTTAGTTTTTTGTTTATTAGTGAAATACTACTTTACGATGTGAAAGGGAATGAAGAGGATTTAAGAGTTTTTTTGACAAGTGGTTTGCGGTGTATTGAATCGCTTCAGAGAAATGAGCCCAATTATTTTGACCAGGAAAGGCTTTATAGAATGCTTAACGACCATACAAGAACTATATCTGCTCTTCATGCTGCTGTGACCAGATATGATCCCTGGAATAGAGATGTCAGTCACCTACTGGTATCACTGCACAGGTGGTTTTGCAATTTGCTTCATGAACATGAGGCCCGACAGAGGTCTGCTGATGCAAAGATATTGTCACCCCCAATAACCTTCACTGGTCACCCTGGCCATCCTAGATACACCATAACCAGTGAACAGATTTCTCACTGTGTGTCCATTGGCATGACATGGCAGAGAATTGCATCTTGCTTTGGAATAAGTAGAACAACTCTGCATAGGCACAGAGTACTACTGGGGATTGAACCATTAAGATATGCAGTCATGTCAAATCTAGACCTAGATAGCCTTGTGACTGTAATATTATAGAATACACCAAATGCAGGGGAAACTTATGTCCTTGGAAGCCTAAGATCACGTCACTTAAGGATCCAGCGTTGGCGGGTCAGGGACAGCTTGTATCGAGTGGATCCCATTGGGGGATCATTTAGACGTTTCATGCTGCAAGGCGGAGGGCCTACAATGTTCAGTCCCCCAATCAATTATGGTAAGCTCACAATGAAAGACTTGCCAATATGATTTTGTACGTAAAGGTGCCATGCCACATTATTAAAAATAATGTACAATAAAGCCCAGCATAGCCATAACCATATATTCTTATTTTGTTCTTATTTTATTATACATGGCACCTCTGTTCACTCTTGCACATCTGATGCTGGCACTAAGCATCCAATGACAATACTTCACCATCGATGCACCTGTTCTGCACATGTACTAATTTGATTTTTATTTTTTAGTACCTTTTTTAGTATCCTATCTTTTTACCATTTGTGCCCGCTGTGAATGTTGCTACCTGAACTACACCTAGGGGATCAATAAAGTCTCAATCTGCACGAAAATACTAAAATCAAAATAATATTTAATATTATTCCTAATTTATGCTGTTCTGTCCCCCAACAGGCATTTTGATGGAAACCACAAGCTAGTTAGGTGGCGTCTTGTCATGCATTGCTGTGTTGATGGCTTCAGCCGGACCATTATATACCTGCAGTGCTTATCCAATAACAGAGCTTCAAGTGTTCTGTCATTATTTTTGGAGGGTGTTGAGAACTTTAGTTTACCTGCAGGGTTCAGATGTGATCGTGGCATTGAAAATATACTTGTTGCACATTTTATGTTGGCAAGAAGGGGATTGGAAAGTCTTATTACAGGCGTTTCAGTCCATAACCAAAGAATTGAAAGACTACAGGCAGAACTTAATAGAGTTGTTTGTAGACACTTCATAAACATATTTAATTTCATGGAAGAACAAGGTATTCTGGACTCATTGAATGTGACACATATTTTTTGTCTGCATTATGTTTATTTGCCAACAATTCAGCAGGTAATGACAGAATTTATTAATCAATGGAATTCCATGGCCTCTCCACACAAGGGGTGCAGACACCTCTTCAGATGTGGCATTCAGGTGTCATAAACAACTTTGGAATTCATCCAGTTATAAATGACATTATTCATATAATGTGGGTATCCACCCACTATGACATCAATGAACATGAGCCTTTGCCAGGAGTTCAAACTAACAATCACATTACAACTCCAGATATTAACATAACAATCAATGACACAACAATTAACAGGATTCGACAAGTAAATCCAGTGGAAAATGATGGGAACTATAGAATTGATGTGTTTTCCTCACTCCTGCACATATTTCAGTAAGTAGGCTATGTTATGTGTTTGCTTCTTCAATGTTTTGTTAATTTGTGTAACTAATAAACAGTCTCTAAATGATAAAGTCAAAAAGTAAGACACTAACAAATGTATAGGCGCATGGTACTCAGGCTCTGCCAAACCCATATATGTTTCCTAGGGCAAAGTCAAACTTCTCCTTAAAGAGATGGTATGAAACATGGAGTGCAAACCTGATACAATTAATACATGTGTTGGCCAATGGGAACAGTGGTGTTGGAGAAAAGTCATCATCTCCCTTATGAATGAACTCCAAAGATGGACTTAGTGAAAAGCCAACAGGGGGGACTACAGATATTGGCAAACGCCAATATTTTCTGTAGATTAGATGCTCCATCTTCTTCTATAAAACAAAACAGAATCAACCAATTATAATGCATTAGTGGTATCAACCAAAGTACTACACATTTCAGCCCTGGAGCCCTCCCCCACTGCTCTCACACTCTCAAAGCAGAATGTGGCCAAGACATTTAAAAAGCAGAACCCTCGGAAAGCTCCAGGTCCATATGGTGTCTCTCCTTCCACCCTGAGGCACTGTGTGGTAGAACTGGCGCCTGTCTTCACGGACATCTTTACCATCTTCTTGGAGTCATGCCATGTCCCAGCCTGCTTCAAACTGTCCACCATTGTTCCTGTTCTCAAGAAACCCAGGATCACTGGACTTAGCAACTGCCGACCTGTGGCACTGCCCCATCTCAAGTCCTTCACCTCCCCCGCCTCCTAGACCCTCTGCAGTTTGCCTACAGAGCCAACCGGTCTGTAGATGATGCCATCAACCTGCCCCTCCACTTCATCCTGCAGCATCTGGACTCCCCAGGAACCTACGCCAGGATCCGTATTGTGGACTTCAGCTCTGCATTCAACACCATCCTCCCAGCTCTGCTCCAGGACAAGCTCACCCAGCTCAACGCGCCTGACTCCACCTGCAGGTGAATCACTGACTTCCTGACAAACCGGAAGCAGCGCGTGCGGCTGGGGAAGAATGTCTCAGACACTCGGACTATCAGCAAAAGATCCCCACAGGGCTGTGTACTTTCCCCCCTGGTCTTCTCCCTGTACACCAACAGCTGTACCTCCAGCCACAACTCGATGAAACTAATTAAGTTCGCGGATGACACCACCCTCATCGGGCTCATTTCAGACGGGGATGAGTCTGCTTACAGAAAGGAGGTGGACCAGCTGGTGTCCTGGTGCAGCTGCAACAACCTGGAGCTCAACCTCGGCAGTGGTTGAGGCTAAAACTCGGGTGTAGGAGGAGTTTGGTGAGGCTATGGAGCACAACTTTCGGTCAGCCTCAAAGAGGTTCTGGAAAACCGTCCAACACATCAAAAAGGGGAAGCAGCCCCCAGTTCACACTGTTTACAGTGCGGACGGGGGCTTGCTGACCTTGACTGTGGATATTGTTGGTTGGTGGAAGGAATACTTTGAGGCATTTGTCAATCCCACTGACATACCTTCCGTAGAGGAAGCAGAGTCTGAGGATACGTACGTGGACCGTTCTATCACCGTGGCTTAGGTAAAGGGGGTACTTAAATAGCTCCCTAATGGCAATGGGTAGACGAGTTTCGCCCGTAATTCCTCAAGGCTCTGGATGTTGGGGGACTGTGTTGGTTGACACGCCTCTCCAACATTGCATGGAAGTCGGGAACAGTACCTCTGGACTGGCAGATCAGCGTGGTGGTCCCCATTTTAAAAAAGGGTGACTGGAGGGTGTGTTTCAACTATTGGGGGATGACACTCCTCAGCCTCCCTCGGAAAGTCTACTCCAGGGTGCTGGAGAGAAGGGTACGACCGTTAGTCGAACCTCGGTTACAGTAGCTGCGATGTGGTTTTCATCCCAGTGGCGGAACACTGGACCAGCTCTACAGCCTTGCAAGGGTACTGGAGGATATGTGGGAGTTTGCCCAACCAGTCTACATGTGCTTTGTAGACTTGGAAAAGGATTTCGACCGTGTCCCTCGTGGTGTCCTGTGGGGGGTGCTCCGGGAGTATCGATCCCGATACGATCTCCGATCGTTTACCGATCAAACTACGTTCCCACCCTCACCTATGGTCATGAGTTATGGGTCATGACCGAAAGAATGAGATAGCGGATACAAGCGGCGGAAATTAGTTTCAACCGTAGGGTGGCTGGACTCACCCTAAGAGATAGGGTGAGGAGCTCGGCCATCCGGGAGGAGCTCAGAGTAGAGCCGCTGCTCCTGCACATCGAAATGAGCCAGTTGAGGTGGCTCGGGCATCTAGTCCGAGCGCCTCCCTGGTGAGGTGTTTCGGGCATGCCCAGTCGGGAGAAGGCCCCGGGGAAGACCTAGGACATGCTGGAGGGACTATGTCTCACAGCTGGCCTGGGAACGCCTTGGTGTCCTCCCGGTGGACCTGGAAGAGGTCGCCGGGGACCGGGAAGTCTGTACTTCCCTACTGAAACTGCTGCCCCCGCGACCCGGATAAGCAGAAGAAAATGGAATGGAATAGTTCAATGAAATTGAAGCCTTCAACACCACTCAGTTCCAAGTCTGTTACAACATGGCTAGCAACAGTCTTTTGTTCCCCCATAGTTGTTAATAAGATGTTAATCTTCTTTCCATTCAGGTTGAGCTTGTTCATCAGCCTCTCGGTACAAAAAGTTGCCGTGCTGCCTGGATCCAAGAAAGCATACGAACTTACAATTTTACTGCCGTTCTTTACCTTTACATGGATTGGTACAAGGGCAAGAATACTGTTAGTTTCCCCGGGCCCAGTGCCAGAACATATTCTGTTTGTAGTGCCCACAACTCCACTGACCACTGACTGCTTTTCTCCATCATCTGATGATCCTTCCTTCGGTGTAATCCTGTCTTCGCTCTTAATGTGCAACACAGTGGGATGAGTCATTGAGCACACTCACAATTTAATTTATCTTCACAGAACTTGCTCATGAGTCTTCGTTTCAAACAGCTGAAGCACAGTCCTTTCCCACAAAGAAAGTCTATCTTCTCTTTGTGCAGAGCCTTTCTCATTTTTTTACATTCCACCATACTGTGTTGACCTTGACAAAAGAGACGTGGCTTGGTGTAAGCATGACCAGGAGAACTCCTTTTACTAAAATTCAAGTCTGGACTAGTACTCGGTGGCTTATTCACTAGTGTTGCTGTTGTAGTGAAAATTGTTTTAGCACTCTTTCTTCATGTTGTCAAGTTTACTGGAATCTTCACTTGACCTTTGCTGTTGTCCTTTAAATCTCTAAACAAAGGATGTAGTGCAATTTTAGCTTGTGTGTTGATGAACTTCACAAGGTCTTTAAACTTGGGTCTTTTAGTTTGCTTGCTACATTTAGTTTGCTTGCTAAGTTTGCGGATGACACCACCCTCATCGGGCTCATCTCAGACGGTGATGAGTCTGCTTACAGGAAGGAGGTGGACCGGCTGGTGTCGTGGTGCAGCTGCAACAACTTGGAGCTCAATGCTCAGAAGACAGTGGAGATGATCGTGGACTTCAGGAAAGTCAAAGCCCCCCTTTCCCCTCTCGTCTTGACAGACACCCCCGTCACAACTGTGGACTCCTTCTGCTTCCTGGGCACTAACATCACCCACGACCTCAAGTGGGAGCAGACCATCAGCTCCCTCATCAAAAAGGCTCAGCAGAGAATGTACTTCCAAGCTGCCTGTCCAGACGATGGTGCAATTCTACACGCCCATTATCGAGTCCATCCTCACCTCCTCCATCACAGTGTGGTTCGCCGGGGCCACTGCCAGGGACAAACACAGACTGCAGCGCATTGTGGGCTCCGCCGAGAAAGTGATCGGCTGCAGCCTTCCATCTCTCCAGGACCTGTACGTCTCCAGAACTCGGGGGCGAGCAGGACATGGACTATTTGAGCCACTCCCCTCTGGCAGAAGGTTACGGTCCATTCGGACCAGAACCTCTCGCCACAAGAACAGTTTCTTTGCTGCTGCTGTTGAACTCATGAACACTTTATAACACTTTTTAACTTTATATGGTCACTTTATAATCAGTACTATTGGCAACTTACAACACCTGCACTAAAAACACTCTCATGTCTTTACTTATCAGTGATTCAACTTTCTACTCAGGGTTCTATGTTTAGTTAGTGTTAGTTCTATGTTTACTTATTGCCCTATGTTTACTTAGAATTCTACATCGCACTGAGTCGCCAAAGAAAGTTCCTAGTTCGTGAATTGTTCACTTACAATGGCAATCAAGTTTTTTCTGATTCTGATCTCCTGAATTTAATAAGCAACACTCCTCCACCTTTCCCTGAGCTTATATGGAACCTTATTAACAATGGCACGCATGTTAGAAACGTGATCCAATTCCTCCATATAATCCATGTCTGTCATTGCATTGCTACAGCTGGTGAGAAGGAGAGCAAGTGCATTGAGAGCCTCACCATCATCTGCCTCCATTTTAGACAACTCAAAGCTTTGTTTATGTATGCTACATAGATTCTTTATTCATTTCCAAAATGTTCCTTTAAAAGCCTTTTTGCCTCCCTGTAGCCTTCATCTGGATCCATGTGTAGACAACTCCGTATTAACTCCCGAGGCTGTCCACTGGTATATTGTTCCATGAAATACAAACGATCCTTGCTATTCTCCGTTTTGGTCTCCACACCATGTGCAAATGCTCTTATAAAGAGTCTATAGTCCAACGGATCACCTTTGAAGATGGGAATGTGTTGTGGCGGTAAAGTAGAAAGTTTTTGTTGCTTCACCAGAAATTCAATAATGTCATTTTGGCGTTGCAATATATTAAGCATAGCTTCAGAACCTGCTGAGCTTCCACCACTGCTGCTGCCTGAAGAAGAACTATGGTCACTGTTAGCACATGAAGCTAAATGTGTCTGTGCAGAAGTACAAGGGTATGGTGATTTATTACTTACATGTTCTTGATGTCGAGTGGCTACTCCATGGGTTCTTGCTTCATAATTTTTGCTTTTCACAGTTGGCTGATTATCTAAGGGGTTGTCATCCATTTGGGAAGCCTTTGCATCCGCAAACATCTGTAAAACCTTCAGTTTAGCATCTGTGGCATCCAAAGCGAATTGAATCTCAAGCTCCTCCCTCACAGACTTTAGCTCATTCTCTTGTTCCTCCAAAGCTTGTTTTTTCTTCAGAGGTGCTGCCTTTACTAGAAGTGCAGCCTACAGAAGTTGCAGAGGATGAAGAATATCACCACCACTACTTTTAGATCCTTTTGACTTCTTAGATGATGCTTCTGATATGCTATCTGAAGGGTGAACATTTTCATTTACTTTCCTTGCTTCATCCATACGTTTGGGAACATCTACCATCCAACCAGCCACCTGGTTAATGAAATCTCTAAATTAATCTGCCTTTGGTATAAACCAAATCTGTTGATCGCTGCTCATTGCATCATCAGATGAAAGCAGCTGAAATATTTCCTTCACAGAAATATTCAGCTGACAAAACTCATCAAAAAGCTTCTTAAAATTGACGCTCAGGTTGTTCTTTATCAACTCCAAATTTCCATCATCATCCATTAAATGAAGCAAATCATTCTTTTTTCTTGTCAGCAGAGCCAACGTAGACATCCTTGCTCCTATTTTCCTTTGCAATGTATCCTCCATTGCTTTGACTGTGGGTTTCACCTGCCGCTTCTCCACTGTGGGGGAATCTTTATCATCCACCATGACTTAGAAGCCTTTTCCACTTGTTAGCTGCAGTTAGCTTGATGCAGCAAGGTGCTTCAATGGCCGACACAGTCACACAATAAAGGAAAATATTTACAGGTCCTTTAAGTGTCAGCGGTTGATTGACTCAACACTAAGTAGCATAACAATGCACACTTATAATTGATATGCGGTTATGTTTCCACGGCAATGCACAATCTTTTATGCATGCGCTTACTTGCATTAATAAGGAGCTCTCTTTTCTCCTTAGCAAAGTCCTCTTCTAAATTCCGGTGTTCCAAATAAAGTTTGCTCCACAAGCAAAGACCGTGAGGATACTTTTTTTTTTTTTTTTACTAATGTAGGTGGAGATTATCATTTGCTGTGAAGTTCGGGCTTACTCGTGTCTAATCAACTTCCATGCAACTGCATAAAACTAAACTTTTATTTTACAGAGTGTCAGAACATATTTATATTGTTCATTGTGCCAAAAAGACAAAAAAAACCTATAACTTAGTTGACTAGACATGGTAAAAAAAAAAACGTGTGTCTCCACAGCAGTCAAAAGCTTCCACTTACTTTTTGGCTCACAGCACTTCCCCCAACATGTCGCACACCTAAAGGGAGCTTTTATAATCAATGTTACAACAAGGACAACAAAATCAACAAACAAAACAAAACACTTGAATGAAATAAATATTACTATTTCAAACAGTATTTAAAGTGTGCATCTTGAATAAATGGCAAACCCACACACTATAACTGACTGCCTCATACAGTTTGCGTGGCATGTTTTGGCAGTTAAAGGGACCGTTGGGATTTTTCGCAGTTGTATCTACTACACTAATGATGGGGATGTCATACAACTTCATGTAAAAATAGCCAAACTATCCCTTTAAGTTCCACCACTGTTGCCGACACTTCAGTAAAAAAAAGTAGGTATTGGTTGCCCTAAAAGTCACTAGATGATGCCATCGTCTAATTTGCATACCATTTGCATCTGATGCTGCATTACACTATAGGAAAAAAGTTTTGGGAAAACTAAGTCCTCTTAGTTTTTGGTTTATTAGTGAAATACTACTTTACGATGTGAAAGGGGGCCGCACGGTGGCTGAGTGGTTAGCACATTAGCCACACAGTCAGGAGATCTGGAAGACCTGGGTTCAAATCTCCGCTGGGCATCTCTGTGTGGAGTTTGCATGTTCTCCCCGTGCGTGCGTGGGTTTTCTCCGGGTACTCCGGTTTCCTCCCACATTCCAAAAACATGCATGTTAGGTTAATTGGTGACTCTAAATAGTCCATTAGAGTATGAATGTGAGTGTGAATGTTTATTTGTCTTTGTTTGTCTATATGTGCCCTGCGACTGACTGGCCAGGGCACATAGTCCTAGAGTCCAGGGTGTACCCCGCCTCCCGCCCAAAGTCTGCTGGGATAGGCTCCAGCATCCCCGTGACCCTAATGAGGATAAGCGGTATAGAAAATGAATGAATATTTATGTAACACAATATAAATTATGTGGACTACTGTTTTCTACGGTGAAATTATTCTTGTGTACAAAATAAATGACTCACTTAGGTTACACTTGAAGTATTATGTTTGTACCTGCAGTATTCCGCATCACACTTTCATGCAGCAAAAGAAGATCACCGAAACCTGCAAAAAATATCTCACAAAATGACACCTTGTGAGTTTTTGTTACAATACAGATATTTATTTTCTTCTGACGCAACCCTGATGTCACCAAGAAAGCGCACAACTCATGGAGGCAGCGGAAAATTAGTTTATGTGTGCGGCGACTGTAAAATCATAAGGTATTACAAAACCGCAGGAGGCCAAACGACTCGTCAAAGACGTCTTGTCCACTTTATATAACAGATACTCTTATATGCCGTATTTTTATTAGTGGTCATAGTATTATTTTTTGTATTTTTTAAACCTATCTGCAATAAATAGTTTAATAAATTCAAAGATTTCAGTGGTGTGACTTGACCCAGGTGACACTGTTGCTATGACAATGGACTCAAGCATGGTAAAAGTAGCGGGCCTTTTGCCTTTGGTGGTGATGTGCAAACCACTGATTTCATTTCTGATCTAGTACTGAGAAAAATTCTGATTTAAAAAAAATCTGATACTGAATTCACTGTAATGTCTGATAAACTGTAAAAAGTACTGTAATTCATAGCATAACATAAATATGACATGTAATACATTTATTAATAAAAAAAATAATAAAATAAACAAAAAAAAAATTAAATAATAACAAAATTTTAGGGAAGGGGGTGCAGAAAATCATTTTATTTTCAAAAGGGGAGCGCTGCAAAAAAAAACATAAAAAAACAAAAAAAAAAAAAAAAAAAAAAAAAAAAAATTAAAATTAAAAAAAAAAAAGAAGAAAAAGAAAAAAAAAAAATAAAAGAAAAAAACGCGCATCACTACCCAGCAGCACCATTGACGGTTAAATGCTACTCAGAGACAGTGGAAACGCGGTGTCTAACTGTTCTTTCCGCCACTAGTTGGTCTTCTTTCTGACATTTCAGAGAGCTAACAATGTAAGTGTTGTCTGACATGAATTAATTTCTTGCTAAATTGGGCTCCTAAGGACGTAACATAGTTGTAGCTCCCTTGCTAATTGCCACTTGACTAGCTTATAGTATGCGGCGATTGTTTTCTATGGTGAAATTGTTTTTATGTTCAAAATAAGTGACTCACATCGGTCACACTTTAGGTATCATGTTTGTAGCTTTGGTATTCCCCCAGACCTATACCGTATTTGCACTGCTAGCCAGAAGCAGAGCCTTTCTTTTAAAAATGACATTTTGGACTTTTATTATTTAGACTTATCAATGGCGGCCCTGGGTGGAGAAGGAGCTCTCATATTTGCGTCCCCCGATGAAGAGGAGAACTCATCTGAGGTTCACTTCACTATGAAATGTTAGCAAGGTGGCACTCAACGACGCAGCCCCGGTTTTATGTGTTTATCCCTAGATTTTATTGAGCGTTTTGGCGCAACATGACCGAGTGGGGCTTTGCTTCTATGACAGCGGAGACTCCTCTCTTAACTACATGATGGACACGCCAGATGACCACGAGCTCCACCTGCTGGCGAGAAGTAAGCATGACACCAGTGTAGCATCTTCCTCCAACGGCTGGGGTTCATATTTCTTCTCTCATCATTTAGTCATTCAGGAGATTTGCCCGCAGGTGATTATCACCAGTGCAAAGCAGGAGCGCTGTATGACCCGCTTCCTGCGACAACTCGGTGAGTTTGCGGGAATACACCCGGCGATGCAGTTTATGTCAGGGACGGACGTTTTACAGCTTTTTACAGTATTTCCAAAGCACACAAGCTACAAGAATATAAGACGTCGTGCTGTGGCATGGACTAGAAGATCCGTCTTTCCTAAATGGTTGTTTTGTTGTGTCTCGGACATAAGACAAGCTTTTTTCCGGATCAAGGCAATGATATGCCATACGGAAGTAGAATGTGACGTTGACAGTTATCAAGGTGATAAGGGATAATAACTTGTTTTGCTAACTGTTGTGCACTGACTTACAAGGTTTTGAGAGAGCACACTGATTGTACCATTCAAAACAATGTTTTTTTTGGTCAAATTCCTTTAAGGTTCAAACGCAGACTACAAACCAGAGGTGGTTACCTATCCATATGTTGATTTTGGTAAACAAACACTCTAAGAAGCTATTACGTCTTTTTTCCAATCTTCAAGTTGAATTTGGACTCAACTTTGATTGTGGTAGGTCTGGAACTCAGTAAGCAGAGGTTGCTTTCAGCCCATCTGCCTTCCCTCCCTGCCTCCATCTCAGAGAGAGAGAAGTTGGCCTACCTCTCCTCCTGTATCTCATTTGACTCCCCCCTCATGGTGAGCCAGCTGTTGATAGTACATGCCAGCTCTTGAAGTACCAGTTTTATCTTGTATGTGTGGGTATGTGTACGTGTACGTGTGTGCTGGGTTGGCGGGGGGACAGCTAAGGGCAGTTGGAGCTCTTCTAAAATGTCTGGACAGGAGAAGAGTGGGAGTTGAGCTGGAAGACAGCAGTATTGGCGTTCCTATCCTGCAGTTCCGTGCCTACACACTGTAAGACACAATTGGACACAATAAATGGATGTGCACATGCATCCACCATCATTTGTCTTTTTGTGGATTTGTCTCTGAATTCTGTCTCTGAATTTGACTTTTTTGCTTCCCTATACAGTAAGGGTGTCGTGTACATTGATAAAGATGCATACAGGTGAGTGACAAGCAAATAAATATATATATATACAGAATGTAGTATATATGTCAGGCTGGTTGACTGGTCATTACTTTTTCAACAGTGTCCTGCAGATCTTTAAATCAGAGCTCCACCCGTCAGTGTACAAGCTTCAATCGGGTGAAAAAGAAGGATTCAGTCTTTTTGGTATGTTGGCAAAGAAACACCACAGAATCTTATCCAGACCAACAAATCAACACATATACACTGCATTCGTGCTTTTTATGACGCTCTGTTGCAGGAATACTAAACTGCTGCAGGTGCAAGTTTGGCTCGAAACTGTTACGGTGAGTAACTCTGTGGAAAACCCTGCATATGGGAGGCAAATAGCGGCTGTGTTCAGCAAGACTGATGTGCGACCCCCTCACATCCAGAGCAAATTACATGTCTCCCACAGCGGCTGTCAGATTTGGGGTATCAATGTAGTTCAGAGGAGAAAAAGAAACCAAATTTGAAGGAGTACTCTTTTTAGTACCGCAGATAAACTGACATGGATGTCCATGTAAACAAATGTATGATAATGTGCCAATGCTTTGTTGCTCCATATTATATTTTGGAAATGTCAAATATCTCTGGGAAATCTGATGCAAGTATTTTTTTTTCCATGTTTACCTGCAAGAGAATACTGAATAACATCGTGTCAGCTCGTTGATCGTTCAATAAAACCCACTAATTGGTCCTTGACTGGGAAACAGCAATGAAAAGTTTAAAAATTTTTAAGTTTATGGGATTGCGTCGCAACCCAGCGTGTACACGATCACATGCACAAAGCACAAAATTTTAAATGCACAAATATCACGTGTCGCTTGGCTGGATGGAGGCTTGCAATAATCACCATGTTGGACAGGTTCCATTGAAAATGAGTGGACTAAAGGCGATGTTTACTCCTGTGTATAGAGCCTAGTTACCAATTTCCTAATAAAGTATATACAAGATCTGTATCAAAAGTTTGTCTCTACAAAGATAATAATGCTCAATTTTGATCGAAAATCCATCAGGAAAAAAGTGAATAAAACGCTTTTGTGTACATATTAATAAAAGTGGACGATGGCTGACATATTGATTATAATCACAGAATGGCATGCTTGAATCATCAAACTTCAACCTTACCTGCGGCATTCTCCAAGGCTATGTCTCGGGGCCTCTTGATTATTTATCAAGATACCTCCTCTTGAGTCACTATTAAGGATATTGTGCATTTCCTACGACTATTCAGTATGAGTAATGTACTCCTCTGCACCAGTCAGTGGTTCCTGCGTCCAACCGTGGACCTCGCTGTGTTACGCAGGAGACAGGAAGTTATCCGCTTCTTCACATCGCCTCGGAACTCAGACTCCTTGAGCACCCTGCAGTCGTCTCTACGTAACATCAGAAATATCCCCGTAATTATGACCTCCGGCCTCCTGTTCTTTTAAAACTACATCCGCGAGAGTTTACTGCTGCATAAAAGCCTGCTTGTGTGTTGCAGACACTTCTACACAGGATGTCGCTCTCACACACCAAAGTAACAGACTGGCAGAACCTCTATAAGGTTAAATCACCAAGCACAGCTCATCTATGTTGTTTTGGTTTGTGAGGGTAGGCTCAATGTGTCTTTTTCAGACCGTGTTCAGTGCAGTCTGTATCAGAGACACTGTGCGTCACCTGCCTCAGTCGATTCATCTTTTCCGTGACATCAGCGGAGGCTTCTCTGATGACCTCCATCACATCGGCTCTCTCATCAGCCGTGTGGTACTAGATGAAATCTCATATCATTTGTTATAATTCTCACTAGTCACCAGATTTGTTGCTCAAATGCAGGTGGACTTTGAAACCAGTGTAGCCGAGAACCGTTTCACCATCAAACCAAATGTAGATCCCGCAGTTGATGAGAGTGAGTGATGAGAGCGGTGGTAGCTCTTAAATGGGACACAAGTGTCTTAACTACTGCTTTTCTCTATCAGAGAAAAGGCAAATGGCAGGCTTGTCCGACTTCCTGACTGATGTTGCCAGAAGAGAGCTGGCACACCTGGATGCCAGTATACCCTCCTGCTGCGTCATCTACATCCCTCTGGTCTCAGCTTTATGCTCATTTATGATATACTGTCCAACATAAAAGGCTGCATTCACAAACATACTGATGCTTATACATCACTTTCCCACCAGATTGGATTCTTACTGTCCCTCCCACGTCTGCCTACCATGGTGGAGAAAGAAGACTTTGAGTTAGACGGTCTTGATTTCATGGTGGGTGCATTATCTTACATTAATTCCCTGGCATGATTCATCAACTTTGCATAAATATGTATACATTGTTCGTAATTATGTTCGACAAAGTTTGATGTTTGACAGTAAATTTGCAAAAAATGTATTTAAAGTTCATGGCACACATGACGAACTAGCTCACGCAGTAAAGCCTCATTCCAGGAGTGACGGTGTCGGGGTGACACCTCTCAGCTACAACAGAGTAAACAAACGCTTCTCGAGGTAGTTTGTTGACTTAGTTTAGCATATTTGCTATTCCGTCGGTACACAAAACAAGGAAGAATGACCATTGTGTCAAAGTTGTCACAGAACAGAGTAAGTTATGACTTGTTTACATATTGTCTTTAAACACTATTCCACTATAGCGACAAGGCTGCAAAGCATTATAAAAATTATATGAACATCTTTTTGTGTAATTTTTGGAAAGCCTAATCTTTGCCTTTAAAAATCGAACATCAATCCATCCATCCATCCATTTTCTGTGCCGCTTATCCTCATTAGGGTGGTGGTATGCCTATCCCAGCTGACTTTGGGCAAGAGGCAGGGTACGCGCTGCACTGGTTGCAAAAATTTAATAATGGAGAACATAAATACAAACAATTTATAACTAATTTAAGCAGAGTTGATTAATCATGGTAGGAACCCCTTAACATTTAACATGACAGCATGGTTTTTATTGCTGTTGCGGGTGAATCAACAGTACCTCTGCTAGCTGCAGCCAAGTGGTGCACTTCAAATTGCCTCAATTGCTTAAGGACATGATTACCTTGAAAGGTGGCTTTGTCTTAAATTTTGGACGCGCTTCTCACCATTTGTTTGTTTGCTCCTTATGAGTAATACAACATTGGCTCTGATGTATTCTGCTGTATACTTGGTAATAAATGACCTTGGACGACCAAATCATTATTAAAGTTAAATGAGTTGCATGTAATGAGTTTTCACATTTAGGAAGTAACAGCCTCTCATTAATTATACCCTGCTTCCAATTAATGACCTGTCCACTTTGTAGTTTTGGTAAATAAGTCATAATTAGAGCATTTATGGTAATTAGCAATCGCACAATGGACAGAATTCTTCGCTCAGTGAATCCACAAATCCATTATTGTTCCCATCCCTGGCGGGTAACAATTCTTCTGAGTATGTTCCCAGATCTCATCAGATCATTTTGTACATTGTTAGACACAGGATCTTAATAGCTAAGATATGTCTGCATCCTAGGCAACAAAATGTCAATATCACAGTTGACACTTATTGATTTTACTTAGGATAAATGTTCAGGTATTTGTTAGAGCTCTTTTTATTCAGTTTACGAGTTTATTGTGATTGCATTGGTAATTCACTCATGTTCGTCGGTGTGTATGTGTTTGATAAGACTAGTTTCTATCAGAAGATCGCCTGCACTACCGGAGCCAGAGGACAAAGGAGCTTGACTCACTGCTGGGAGATTTGCACTGCGACATTAGAGGTTGTGGACTCTCTCACACACTAACAAAACATTTGTAAATAAGTGCTCTGGATATTAAACAGCCTGTATTCTCAGACATGGAGACGACAATCATGACCCAGTTGCAGAACGCCGTCCTGGAGAGGAGCGCTGCCCTTTATAAGGTCATCTAATATCGTGCACTCACAGGACACAGCATTAAGCAATGTTGCCAACTCCTCATTTAGAAAAGTAGATATTGGCTGTCCTGTAAGTCACTAGAAGATGTCATTGACTAATTAGCATATTATTTGCATGTGATGTTGTACGAGATGCTGTACGAAAAACGCATAACTTTGTGGGAGAGACAAAATAGTGAGTATAAAGACCCTAATTATTTTTAGAATTGATTGTAATTAAATCCAGACTCACCCCGCCTTTCGCCCAAAGTCTGCTGGGATAGGTTCCAGCATCCCCGTTACCCTAACGAGGATAAGCGGTATAGAAAATGAATGAAATCCAGACTCGCCTCCAGCCTCCACCTATTATTTTGTAGTTAGGAATACTAGTTTTTCATTTATCACGCAAAGTTCTTCCGTCACACTTCTGACACACTAACAGGTGACAGACAGGTCCGAGTGTAATGAGTAATAATTTAATAAAGATTAAAAGACATTTTTGTTTTAGATCTGACATTGCGTCTCGTGCATGCGTGATTCATGGATGCGTAGAGCTCCACTGTGCTTTATGTGCACTAGGAGTGCCGCGGGATCTGACAGTGCAACACTTGTGACTGCTTTGTGAGAAAATATTTTGCCAAGAGTATTTGGAATGTCACCAATTTAGTAACAAAGTTGCCAAATTGGCAACACTGAATGTGTGATTGCTGACATGCTCACATTATCAGGAAATATGAGCAGCTCTGGCTGTGTTTTATTTCATTTGCATTATTTTAAGTATGAACCTGTTCCTGTTGCTGATTATTTGTTCTTTAAAGGTTCTGAATCTGACCGCTGAACTGGACTGTCTGATGGCGTTGAGCAAAGCATCCCAGGAGTACGGCTACACCACACCCAAGCTAGTCAAACAACGGAAGATATCAATCATTCAGGGCAGGTGGACACTTGCCACGCAAATGAAAGAGCTTTAAAAATCGTATTAATTAAAATATTGCTATTTTGAATTCCTTCCAGACACCCACTCTTGGAGCTGTGCTCTCCTGTGTTTGTGGCCAACTCGTTTGAGAGTTGTGAGTCGCAGGGCAGAGTCAAAATCATTACTGGCCCTAACTCGTCTGGGAAGAGCATCTACCTCAAGCAGGTACCGCAGTTCTGACAGCTAGTCCTTTGCAGAGCAAGGAACCATATTTGGTTACATCCCATGCCTCTGGCAGTGGAACCTTGTGGTATCTCTTGGCAAGTCAGCAAGGTAATGATAATAATCATAAGGTTTAAAGCTTGTAATTAAATATAAGCGAAAAAGCATATTACAATGTAAACTGCAAAAGCTGGTCCTGCTTTATGTCGAACAACTCCTCAAAGACCTGATCCACCCTGTTCTTATTGCTAAAAAGTACTCTTAAGTCATTGGTTCTTAGTTACAGTATTTTCTGTCATGCCCGCCCCTCGGGGACAGAAATGTTTTGGCGCCCCCACTAGGAGACAAATACACATACACACACACACACACACACACACACAACCGTCCACTTGAAATGCTATTAACAAACTGCTAATCTATTTATTTATCTTTACTGCACAAACTGGACTTGAAACTGAAACCAGGAAAATGCGATAAAATTGAGACATGTGAAGCATACAAGTGTTCACAAGTTAAATTGCATGTTAATGTTAATGACAATTTTTGGACATGTTGGCAGGTTTACACTAACATTGAAAATTAGATTTAGCGAATCCAACTTTGTTTTGACTGTTTTGAGTCATTCTTATCTCCAGGTGTGCATAAACTACAGTTATATTTAAATTTAATAAATAATAAATATGAAAAGTTATCGGCTATCAGCATCGGATTGGTCTTGAAAAAAATAATGTGCATCCCTAGTTTTTTCCCAAAAATTTTTTTTTCAATGTGTTTGATAGGTGGGTCTGATTGTGTTCATGGCTCTTATTGGCTCTGACGTGCCAGCAAAGGAGACGGAGATCGGCCTAGTAGATGGAATATTTACCTGCTTGCAGGGCAGAGAGTCTGTGTCTGTAGGCCTCAGCACCTTCATGGTTGACCTAAACCAGGTAGAAAAACACACAAACACTGTTGTGATAGGTCTGTCTGCCTCGGGATGTAGAAATACAGAAAACATCAAATAAATGAAATTTCCTTCTAATTGTCATCCAGGTGTACTCCCACTATCCCACTGTCAGGATATATTCACACACACATATGCAAAGACCCACTCAATTTACCCACTTAAAATTCTTGTTCTTTTTTTCTTCCACTTTCCAGATGTCCCAGACACTGAACAGCAGCACCGGCAACTCATTGGTCCTCATCGATGAATTTGGGAAGGGGACAAATACTGTAAGGAGAATTACACACACCTCTGGACACACACTTATTAATGTGAGGTAGTCCCAATTAGGATTTATCAATTAAGATGTGTTATGCATTAAATGTTACTAAATATAGACTTGTTGACACAATTTGGTATCATGCTGTCAGTTAGTGGTTTTCATAATACAGTCATCTCGCGCTACTTCGCCCTTCGAATTTTGCAGCTTCTCTCACAGGTGTAATTTATAGGCATGTTATTTTATGTTTAGAGGGCTCTAATAATGTAAAAACATAATTATTAGGTCATAAACAGTTTTCTACGTCTTATTACGAGAATATTTAATTTATAAATAATAAATTCTACTTTGCAGAAATTCACTTATTATGGTTGGGTCTGGAACTGATTTGCTAAACAAGGATGGTAGTTCTTGAAATAGTGGCCTTTCTGTACTAAAAGACAGTTAAAAAAAAATGCTGCACCCTAAACAATAAGATGCCTTTCTTTTTTCCACCAAGTCAAAAAGCAGCAGCTCCTAAGTGTAATTATGTATTTATGTTTCCATGTATTTTCTATTGACGATTACGAATTACAGTGGAGAATTTTAAAATATTTATATTATTTAATATCATTATAAAACATTTATACAAGTGAAGGCCTACCCCTCAATAAATGCCTCAATCTTCAGAAATGGGAGGTACTCTCTGCAGTGGAGTAAAAAACGGCCCAAGCCATCATGAAAATGCAGTGAAAAAAATTTCAAGTATTAATTATTTATGATTGTATTTAAATACACAACCCCGGAATAAAATGCAGCTTCACACATTGTAACATACACAAACTTAGAACATTGTCATTGTCACTAACATAGAACATTTGATGTGTTCAAAGCAGTAGTATTCATTTTAGGTATCTGCAATAACACCAGCAGGAGACAGGCTTTGTTTTCTGCCTCAGAGGCAACACAAAGATGAGACACTTTATTACATGCAAAGTGCTAACATTGCTGCACTGGCTACCCAAGAAACAACATTTGTGCCTAAACACTTGTAATGACTGCAGACGTTTTATTGGAAATGTTGACTTTACAATGCAGCCATTGACTTACAGACTTAGAGACTTACAGCCCCTTTCACACAGAGATCCTGCAAAATAGTCCTAATAATATGTGAAATTGCCGTAATTTCTTAACCTTAGGTGTAGCGTCTGGCGTGACGTATTAAATACTTGTCAGACAGAAACAATTGCTTTTAACACAACAACGCAGCCTGATGTTGGCATAAAAATGTAATATCGGTCAATATCTGTATTTGTTTTTTCCCTACAATGAAAACCGACTATGTCTACAACATAAATTACACATTTTGTTTACAGCCAAAATTACACATTTCATTTGTTGTCTGTTTCTTTGCATTTGATTTGTGTCAAATGCAAATGAGTACTCATTAGTGCTCAACGTCAAGGCTGTTGTGTGATTTTGAACTTAGTTTGAAATGTTCCTCGTCCTTTGCCGTGCCTCTTTTAGGTGGATGGCTTGTCTTTGCTGGCAGCGACCATCTCTCACTGGCTGAGAAAAGCTCCGGCAGATGTTCCTCATGTCCTGTTGGCCACAAACTTTTACAGTTTGCTGCAGCTGGGCCTTTTACCAACTTCCAGCCTGCTGTCTCTTTTGGTACTGGCAGATGCTCTCACTGCAATATTTAAACATCCAGCCTGGAGCGTGTGAGCACAGGAGGACCGAAATAGCGTGTTGCAGAGCTTGTTGGACCTCATGAGGACTTTGCTTGTATTTCAGACGCTAGACACTGCAGTAGACGGGGATGATGTGGTGTTTCTGTACCAACTGAAGGAAGGCATCTGTCAGTGTAGTTACGCTGCCAATGTGGCGAGACTGGCCGGCCTGCCTACCAGCCTTGTCCAGAGAGGGGTGGAGGTGTCAGAGCTCTACAGGACAGGAAAGCCCATCAAACGTGTTGACAGCACATCATCAGATGAGCAGACCAACAGGTTTGTCAAATGCATTGTTCAGCCAGCAGTAGTGTGTCTTAGACATGCAAGCGCGTGTTTACGTTGCCGGATCAGGTGCAGGACTGTGGTGGAGAGATTTATGAGCCTGGATCTGGAAGACGAAAAAGTGGATGTGCAGAGCTTTATGAAAGAGGAGATTCTGCCCTCTGCTGGACAGCTGCCGAACAACTGACCTGTCCTGCTGCATCGCCAAATAAGGTTCCAAACACTAGGCAAGAATTCTGATGCTTTTGTAGTCACAAATACTGCTCTCATATTCCGTTCATCTAAAAATAACTTGTTAATTAAACTTGAATGTTTTAGCCTGTTGTTAAATTAAAGGGTTGTATATGAAATTGTGTTCCGCATAGTTGTGCTTTTAGGTTTGTTTTGCAAGCCTGTGCAACTGGTAACTGGTCATGTTCATGTGGGTGTAGTCCCGTTTTCATTCTGGCAGCACACAGTGAATAAACATTGGCTTGTCTCAATGTGTGGATGCCCTTGCAAAGTGCCAGGCCATCATGAACGTGACAGTGATGCATAAAAGTGTGTCGGCCTGAAGTTTCAGCACTGAGTTACAGAAGGAGGTGCCGCAGCAATGTTTGGTCATGACAAATATGGTGTTGTTGGAGAAAAGCTCCACAGTGGTCTCCACGTTGCACTGCTCTGCTTTCACACAGCCCAACATCTTTACATCCAGGACGTCAGCTGAGTGGGGGAAAGTGTTACGAAAAATGATTTCTTAACACAACACACAGTAAAAGAACCAATAGGTAACACACCTGCCTTCCCGCGGCCTGTAAAGCAACGCTCCCCGAAGCTGCAGTTGGTTTCTGTAGTGTAGCAAGCGTCCCAGAAGCCCAGTTCACAACGAAAGCACTGCAGAAGCTCCTCTTCCTCAACTTGTTCAGCATCCATCAGCTGCTCCAAAGGCTCCTCTTCCTCACCTGCGCCCACACAGGTACTGTTGACTTACTCTCACAAACCTCACAATAACGATCTAAGTACCTAATGTAAGCACCTAATATTGTTATTACCAGTGAGTTAATACTAGTATCACACAAAGGTGAGTACACTCCTACACAAATCAGCAACTATTTGTATTACAGTACAGTACTACCCAAGAAATTATAATATCCTGAAAAGGTTGTTGTATTTTTGGTGAATTTGACATATTATATAATTTATTAATATGCACTTCCCTACTGAAGCTGCTGCCCCCGCGACCTGGACCCGGATAAGCGGTGGAAAATGGATGGATGGATGGAGGAATATGCAAGCAATATATTTCAAGGTTTTTTTCTTTGGATTTTGCTTATCAGGTCTTGCAGCTTTAAAAAATTCAAATTTTCTGAGTTTGTGGGTTTGTGGTTTTTATTAAAAAAATGAAAATCTTAATCCGCTAAACTACAACAAAGCTGCTTGAGATATGTCAATTTGCGTGTAATGGCTCAATAAAATTTGTTGGTTTCATCTTTTATGTTAAATTGCCAAAAACTTTTACTTGATATTCTAATTTTTCGGGTAGCACCGTATATCTTCTCAAGAGTTTGTACTATAGAAATAAAACTTGGATATACTTTATTAGTACAGTTTGTGTCAGTATATGTTGACAATCCAATGAATTGTCTAAATATGTGGAAGCACAAGTGAGTGGCAAGATCTTTTGTATTGCTTACAGCAGGACTGTCCAAATTCTTTCCATTTAGGGCCACACACTGAAAAATGATTGACTTTGATATTTTGTAAAGATATGCTGAAAAGTGAAGGAGAAAAAAATGCATCTCAGTTAAGCAAAGCCTACTATTTGTATGAACTTTGCTCTTTGGTCAAGTATTAATAAGTAAGTAATTCTCATTTTTTGGCAATATAGTTACTTTATTCTCATGATATTTAATTACTATAATATAATAATTAGTTAATATGCTAATTTGTGATATTTATGATTTATGAATATGATATAATAATTTGAATCTGTCCCATATTTCTTTTGAAATATGGGACATATTAGTTTTTGAAAACTGTTTTGTTTGTTTCTCATCTTTTTATAAACTATTTTTTCCTTAATATTTAAACTCTATCCAACTAAAATTGCATTATTTTTCCTCATAACATTACAAGTTGAATCTGGTAATATTGCTACTTTGTTCTTTTAATACTTTGACTTTATTCTTGTAAAATATCTGCTGATTTTTCAGTTTTTGTTGTTATTTTATTTTTCTAGTGAAATAATTATTTTAGGATGTGCCACGTGCTGCAAGTGACAGCTGGGATGCACTTAGGACACCACTAGCCTACAGTCAAGAATGTTGGTGGGGGTGTCATCTGGCCCTGCATTAATACTGTCAGGGGTGGGGGGATTCAGGACAACTCCAAGGGGCCATAAAACGAGAGGGTCCAGTGTGTTTTTTGGTTGGTTTTTTTTTCTATGAGGCACAAAAGTCATGACGTCACTGGAGAGCTTCAGCTAATTGAAGAGAAACATGAATTCCAAAACGCACGGTGACATTGTGAAACAGAGTGTGATCCCTTCCCTTGGGAAACTATATGATAACTAGGCCAAACACACCTCCAAGATGACAAGTGACTTGCTGCAGAAGAAGAAGGCGCAGTTGTTTGAGTGGCCAGGAATGTTTCCTCCAGACCTGAACCCAAGTGAACAGCAGTGAGGCATTCTCAAGCAGAAGGTGGACCACAACGAGACAAGAACATCCACCAGTGATGTCATAATGGAGGAGTGGAAAAGGATACCAGAAACGACCTGTGCAGCTTTGGTAAATTCCAAGTCAAAGAGGACTATGGCAGTGCAAGATAACAATGGTGTTAACTAGCGACACCAAGGACAGAATATGGACATGCTCATTGTGAGGATGCTATGTGTCCTAAACATTGTATTAACTGAACCTGGTTAACATGATGCAAATTAGCATACACACACGATTCCTGGTTACACTGCCTTCACAGTCAAGTCTGTTTGAGGACATCAAGTCAAAGTGATGAGCCTCATTCTTTTCACAGATATTTTGTTTTTTCTTCAGCAGTCTGGAATTTGTTTGGGTGATTTGTGTTGTTCAGGAATGGCTTCTGGGTTTTAGGGCAGCATCCTGTTTTAATAACCAGACAGATGGCGGGGACAAAACAGAAAAGAGTTGGCATCGTCCCTCCAAGAATGTGCTATATAATTGATGTGCTGTCATGCATTTGGAACAAAGAATCCGATACACTTTTGTCCCTCATAATTAGTAGTGTATTGGCAGTGTGTGTGAGAGACATTTAAGCAGCAGTTTAAGTTCTCCCTTAAGTATGTTATAGCATTTTCTCTGCAATGTTTATTTAACAACTGCAGAACAGAACAGGCATTTATTGGGGTAAGGCGTTCACTAATAAGAAGGTCTATATTGGTAAGTTTTTGTGATAACATTTATGGAATGTAGTAATAATCTCCAGTATGTGATTTTTTACAAATAATAATGCCGGTTCATTAAAATAGTACATTTTAAATATACTGTGTCATGAAATTAATTATTTTGTTGTACAAGTAATTTTAAAAAGTCCTGTATTTAAAGAGCGATTGTTGAAATGGACGACATACCCCGAATCTATGTATTATTAGTCTATTAGTGCAGATGCCACTATTTGAGCAACTACAGTGGACCCAAGCACATTTACAGCCCTGCAAATTTGCAGGGTTTTGGTGAAGGAAATGTGTTATTTTTTTGTATTTTCTTTCAGTGAAAATAGCCCACATATTCTGTATATTCATTCAGCCTAAGTCTGTAATTTATAAGTACTTGAAAGTACAGTATACATTTAATAGTGTTAGAGAGCACAATTTCTACACATTTATGTCTTAATGCTGAACTAATAATGTTTTTTTTAATGATCATCGGCAGCTACACCATGTCTCTGTATCTGTTCATGGATCACCTCTCATTAGTGGTGAGTACCTGTACATTTTGTACTTTAAATGTGTTTAATAAGTGTTTGAGTCATATTTAAACTGTCATGCTGTCACTTCTTGTCCTGCATTCCTGCATTTTGGAAGGGGGTGCAGTCACATTACACCAGTGGAAATGTGCGCAGCTGGTCTCAATTGTTATTAGTTGGGTTTATAAGCCCAGCGTCATCACAGGCAACGTTGGTCCATTATCTGGGTTCACGCCGCCTGTGCTGTCACTTATGTGTATGCATTACTGCCGAGACTTATGTGGATCCATCCATTTTCTTTACCGCTTATCCTCGTTAGCGTCACGGGTATGTTGGAGCCTATCCCAGACTTTGGGCGGGAGGCGGAGTACACCCGGGACTGGTCGCCAGTCAATCGCAGGGCAGACATATAACCATTCACACTCGCAATTTAGAGTCGCCAATTAACTTAACATGCATGTTTTTGGAATGTGGGAGGAAACCGGAGTACCTGGAGAAAACCCACGCACGGGGAGAACATGCAAATTCCACACAGAGATGCCCAACTGAGATTCGAACTCTGAACCTCCTGACTGTGAGGCCAACATGCTACCCACTCATCCACCGTGCGGCCTTATTTGTTGATGTTCACAGGTATTTTTCCCTCTGTTGTTTTTGTTGCTTTATCCTGCACTACTGTGAGTACACATGCGATGTTTATAAAAGGATTGTTTTTTTGCACACTGTTCCTCTGTCTTTGCATACCCGGGGTCAACCACTTGACAGCCACCACAGATTGTAACCTGTATTGTGTTGCGAGTGAGCAATTGAAGAGAGAAGAGGCTGAATCGGGTTGAATCAAATGTAATAATTACTTGAACAGTGTGTCCTTTACTCTTATCAATTACTGTTGTTTTTCACCATTCACTGGTGGTCCTGTAAACCAGCGAAAAATGTCCTGGGTTGTTTTTGGCTTGTTAATGTTCTTGTTAGCCTGACAAAGACATTGTAATTTGATCATGAAAGCCAATGAACGTACTTTATGTGTGTGATAGAACTTATAACAGTCTATGAGTACCTCCCACATTCCAGTAACATGCATGTTAGGTTAATTGGAGACTCTAAATTGTTCATAGGAATGAATCTGAGTGTGGATGATTGTCTATATATACCCTACAAAAGGCTGGCGACCAGCCCATGGTGTACCTCACCTCTCGCCTGAAGTCAGCTGGGATAGGCTCCAGCCTACCCCCTTGACCCTAGTGAGGATAAGAGGCATAGAAAATGGATGGATGGATAAACTGAAAGTAAGACTCCAGCATACCCACCCTGGTGAGGCCAAACGGTACAGAAAATGGATGTATGGATAAACTAAAAGGACTGTTGGGGGAAAAAGCTGCCACTGACATCTGGCTGTTAAGAGGCACATAAGACAATGCAGAACTGTTTGTGTTCGCTATTCCCCATGTATTGAAGGGGTCGTACATGATGGAATTTTTGGAATTATTGATCGTACTTGTTAGAGGGTGAAATTGTCGTGCATATACAGTCATATTGTAGGTCTGGCAACTCAAACATACCTGTAGCTTAATTCTGTATCTTCTGCCATCTAATGAAAGAGCATTTAATTGTTCTGCTTGTCACTACGTTAGTGACAAGTTAGTGACATGGACTGAATATTGCAATAGTTAATTATATTGATATTTTGTCACACTCCTACTGTACATTCCTGGCACAGATAGATGGACAAAATTAATTGTAAATAAATAATTACGGACCCACTAACTATTAAATTGGATAATTTCAGACTAATTGCTCACTAATGTGCTGCACCACAATAGTCACAATAATGATTGTGATTGAGGGTTGCCATGACAGTGACAAAGATGCTTTTCTTCATACTGCAAGCCAGTGTAGCATCGATTTGCTCTTAAGCTGTTCTTTTAAGGAACAACTTACAGACTAAAAAGCCTTAGAGCTGATTTAGCTGCAGACAGGCTGTTTGATCCTGTAAGATGAGTTTCAGCTGAACTCTTCATCTGCCCTCATCTCGTTAGCTGTTGCAAGCTCAGGTCCTCTCAGCAGACAAAATGCTCAATATTTTTAACCTTAACATGTTTCAGTAATATAGTGCCACTTCAATGGAAGCTTCATTTGTTGCAGCTTATACTACAATACTATTACTTCTTTGGCACAATGAGTTTGCATTTTAGACAGCTGGTGAAGAATACATCTGAAAACTGATCATTTCCATTTGTCAGTGTTTTGCAAGTCTCAAGTAAGTCTCTCTCAAGATCTCAAGTGCAAAGAAATGTAGTCTATACATTTTTTGTTTGTTCATAGACCCAATTAGATGTTAATAGATTCTTGCTGGAAATGACGATCACGAGTTTACTACTTTGACTGGAGACACATTTTTACTCAATGAAAATTTGGAGTATTTTCATCGATCCATCCATTTTCTATACCGCTTATCCTCATTAGGTTCGCGGGTATGCTGGAGCATACCCAGCTGACTTCGGGCGGGAGGCGGGTTACACCCTGGACTGGTCGGGAGTATTTTCAAGTCATTATATTAAAGTCAGGGTCAAATTCCAAGTCAAGTTGCAAGTCTTTGATGATATTGTCAAATCGTGTCCAAAGTCATCAAAACTCAAGTCCACACCTCTGGATACTAGACCTCATTGAGGTTATTACATGAGCTTTAAATTGCATTTGCATTTTTTTACTGTATGCAAACTAATTTGTTTTAATTACAAAAAAGTAAGTTTTTAGCCAAAATTCAACCAGTCTGACTGTGAAATAAATACCTTGTTACAAGACAGTGTTAGTGAGGTTTCCCAACTCCTTCTTTCCATTTTCTATACCACTTATCCTCATTAGGATCGCAGGTATGCTGGAGCCTATCCCAGCTGACTTCAGGCGGGAGGCGGGGTACACCCTGGACTGGTCGCCAGTCAATCGCTGGGCAGACAAACAACCATTCACACTCACATTCACACTCTAATGGACAATTTAGAGTCGCCAATAAACCTAACATGCATTTTCTGAAATGTGGGAGGAAACCCACCCGGAAAAAACCCATGCACGCACGGGGACAACATGCAAACAGAGATGCCCAACAGAGATTCAAACTCTGTACCTCCTGGCTATGAGGCCAACATACTACCCACTCACCCACCGTGCCGTTGTTTCCTAGACTCCCGATGTTTTATGTAAGGAAATCAGGTATCAATTAATTATGGATATAAACAAACAAGTAAACAACAATTAATGACAAATGCATTCACATTTTATTTGAATAAAGTGCAAGTGACACTTCAGGTTTAATTAACAATAAATTAATTAACAGGTTGATTTAAATCAAGTCTGTGATTAATTCTATCTGCTAAAATCTGATTATCTGATTACATCCCCAGTGAAAACATAAACCAGTAACTTTAACCATCAATTTATATTTGGGTAGACACAATAAACACCACTTCATTAACATATCCTGGAGGATGCTGTGAAGGTTTTTCACAATAAGCCCATATACCTCAAGAAAACTGAAGTAGAAGAGAGTTTTTTAAGGTAAGCAGCGGCAATCTGGACCTTACCTTGAGCAGACATGAGCATCATGATAGCAAAAAGGTAAAATGTAAGTCCCTTCATTTTCAGTGGGATAACTTTCCAATTGTCTGCACCATTAAGGCTGCAAAGCAAAGCAGAGGTGGACTTCAAATTGGATTAGTCAGTCATGGCTCTGCTTTCAGGATCAGCACTTAATAAGCTGCTGTACACCTGAAAATTAGCATTAACCTATCGCAACAACAGGACAATAACAATGTTGACAACCACGGCCTAATGTGTTCACTACAATGTCAGAGATGCTATTTGGTTTATTAGCTATTTCAGCACATGATACAGCATGAATGGCACATTTGATGCTCTTTGTGAAGAAGTCCCACTTGTCCCACCGTCGCACAGTTCTTGCTGTTCCATAAGTAAATTTTCAGGCTGCAGCAATTTTCAGGCTGCAACATCAGGCTCACAGTTCATGGCTTGTGTCTCTCTCTTCCAGAAGAGGAAAACTGGATGGGTCCTGAGTCAGCGCTCAGGTAAGAGGCTTACATCCCACTGTCCGTCTGCTTAGATACACAGTAACGCACACACACATACTCGGGAGGTGGAGATTTGATTCAGTTGTATTCACAATGCAGCATGAAAACTGCATTGCTTGGATTATATAACTGCTGCTCACACACACACACAAATAGTACATAAGAGAGCAGTTGTTTTGGGGAATTTTTTTGCTTACAGGAGGTGGGTGGGGGGCACTGCGCCCCTATGCACTGTGTGCATAAAAGTACCGAGTCCTGTCAGTGTATTTAACAGTTACTGCCTTGACACATAATATAAAGTGTTTATATGAATATTCCACACTAAATATTCTCCCAGGAAACACTGAATTGTTGATTGTGCCTGCGCTTAAAACAGCTTCACCCAAAATACACAAGGAAACATTCATGGAAAAAGTAAGTTCAAGTTATTTTTAAAAAAATGGTATGCCCTATTTCTCACCCCTTAGGAATGTTACAGTGGAAAAAGTCCAGATAAAGTACAGGGCCACATTCCGTTTTTGCAACTTTCCGGAGTAACTGACCATTTCTTAAAGTAATGATGGCAACTTGTTTGTCTTTACTCAGCTGATTGGTTCTTGCCACACACAAATGATGGTCCCAACTCCATTAATAGGGCAAGAAATGCCACGATGTAACCCTGACAAGGCACACATGAGAAGTGAAAACCATTTCAGGTGACTACCTCATGAAGCTCATTGAGGCTATCAAACAAGCATAGGAAATAGACATTTCTAGAGTGTTTTCAAACTTTTTTGTGAAGTACATCATTCCACATGTGTTCATTCATAGCTTTGATGCCCTCAGTGACAATCTACAACGTAAATAGTCATGGAAATAAAGAAAATGCATTCAGTGAGAAAGTGTGTCCAAACTTCTGGCCTGTTCTCTATGTGCATAATTCCATATCTCCTCGTGTTTATTCAACTACAAATAGTACCAGGCATTTATTTTTTATTTTTTATATGACCAAATACATTTTTAGTGTATTTTTAAATTAGATGTCATATCTAAGATTAATAATAGCGGTATAGAAAATGAATGAATTAATTTTTTTTAATCATCCTACAGTGGAATCTTGGTTAGAATCCACCCCGGTTAGCGTCTTTTTGGGTTAATGTCAAAATTCACACCACATTTTTGCCTTGGTTTGCATGCATTCTCCAGTTAGCATACAAGTGTGTTTTAGGACATAAGTCTACCCCAAATGTCTTACCACTTTCTCTTTAAATTACACAGTACATGTCAGCTTTACAGATGCCATGTCTTTGCTTTATTGCGTTCATGACGTACAATAATTCTTTGTTTATCGCGGGTAATTGGTCCCAAACCCGACTGTGATAAGTAAATTGTGGTTAGAGCATAGAAACCTGTTTATGATCTTCAAAATACTTTTTTAACATGATTAAAGCTCTTCAGACATGAAATAACCTTGTATTACTCAATATAGCAGACGTAATAAATACGATATTTAAGACTTAAATAAGACTCGCGCTCTTGTGTGTCGCTATAAATGTGTTCCCTAGGGGAGCCAAGTGGTTTGCAGACAGAAAGTGACATCAGGGGTTCAGAGTAGAGCTTCAGTTTGCTGTGGGTGACGGTCTGTGTTTTCATTTGGGATCTTTTTGAGAGATTATCGTGCCCGTTGTGAGATAATTCAACTGTTGTTCCAGCAATCAAGTCCGGTAATGTGTTTCTCCGAACATTACGGTAACGTTACTGACACATAGTGATCGCGGTAGAATTCCATTGAAACCCATTCACAGCTTCTTTCAACGCATCTTCAGGTTAGTTATTTGAGCCATTTTTATGCTTGAAGATGCATAATTTAGAGAAAAATATGTAAAATGTGCTTCAATGTGCATATTTTAGACTAACAGTAGTCCGTATTTAACCACAAAACAGTATGATTTATTAATTTTTGAAAACCTGTGATAGATTGAAGTTGCAAAATTTGAACTGCAAAGTGGTGAGGGACGTGTTTACCACGGCACACGGCCACATGCTATTATTCTTCTCAGGGAAGAACTCTATTTGAGGTAATGCGTTTATTTGTTGAAGTTTGTAGTGGCTTTTATAGAGCAGAGGCCACTCTTTGAGAAAATGTTTTGTGCCACTAAATTCTTAAATATTGAACTGTGTAGTAGAAGTGATGCTTTCGCGAAGAGTGAACTGATCACTTTCTTGAACATTTCACACATATCTTGCTGACAATGACTTGTGTGTGCGTGCTCCATCTCTCTGAGCAACTCGTGCAAAGAAGGCTGGCAGCTTGTTTCAAGATGCAGTCGCACCTTCGCCAACTTCTCGCTGCCGCAGAATCCTAGCATCTCAACACAGCCTGCCCACACACACAGAAAGACCTCGGCTGCGTGTTAGGGGGATGGAGAGATGCAAATGACTGTACACTTCAGCAGTGAGAAAACACTAAAGCCAGTATTAAAAGCCATCTCTCATGCAGCCAGCAAAAGAGGCCAAAAGCGACACACCTGCTGCTGGAGCTTTTGAAATAAAGCATAGAATTTAGATGATGGAAGGATGAAAAGGTCAAGATGGTGGGAGAGCCAAGCTTTTCTCACTTCTGCTGCGTCAGGGAAAACTCAATAGCCTTTTTGGAATGTCTCCTCACTTAAATGCCATCCTTCTTTTCCATCCCGGCTCTAATTGAAATTCTTTAACACCTTGCCTGACCGCACGGAAATGGGGGGGAAAAGACAGTTAAGCAGCTGACATTGTGAATTTGAACAAGAATGCAAAGCGCCGGCTGGTATTTATAGCCTGAGCAGTAGGTGTGGAGTGAGAGGAGTGTGGCCTTAACGTGCCATCTCTTCTTTAGACCATTTCCTCCGATAAAGACTATGCCCGCGATAAGATATAGACTCATTTGGCAGCTAATCTGCCTCATCCTCTTAAATGGAACCTCTCCGAGCAAGCGTGAGCAGACCCCGCTTGGAAGAGGATGCAAACCTCAGAGAAGCTTTTAGGGATTTGGGCTTGTTGAAAGACAAACGGCAGTGCGGGGAAAAAAATTGCCAGCTAACATTGAGTCGAAAACCCAATTCACACTGAAATTGGCTCGCTGTTCTGTGGAACAGCTCTAACACAGAATGATGGGTCATAGTCAACCTGCAAATTTACTGGCCTGTTAGGCAGCATCAGAGGTGTAACAGGCAGGACAGGGGCTGTGTGAAAGGGAAAGCCACAACAGGGCTGTCCAAACTTATTCTACCAAGGGGCACATAGTGAACAATGAAAGAATGCAAGGCTCACTTGGATACTTTATAAACCAACATGGGAAACTTATGTATTCACTACAGGTCAAAAATTTTAGAACACCCCATTTTTTCAGTTATTTATTGAAAATCAAGTCATTCAAGTCCAATGAATCGCTTGAAATGGTACAAAAGTAAGTGGTAACGTTGTAAAGGTTAAAAAATGAAAAAAATATGTATATTTTAGAACAATACAAAAATACCTGTTTCTGGTACCATGAAATGGATCAACAATTTAAAGGTGTTCTGCAGAACTGGAGGTGGATCAAGCCAATGACAGTTGGTGTTACTAATCCTTAGAGGTGTTCCAAATACTGGGGTACTTACTACCTCCTCTGTCTGCATGAAAGGAGTGTTTGGAACACACTGTGGTACTACACCTTGTGTGCATCAGTTGAACAATATAATACTGGAGAAAGTCATTTGTTGTTACAAAAAAGGCAAGAAAAAAGGGAATTAACAATAGAAGACAGACCGACCATCTTAACACTTGTAGGTTTTTCCTCCTGAGAAATTTGAGTGTTCTAATACTTTTGACTGGTAATATATTTTTAACAGAATCTCTGCTTTGTGATATAGATGAAAAAATAATATTTAAAATATTATTTAAAAATAATAGTTATATAATAACTTTTCAACTAAACCAAACTAAACCTAATAACAACATTATTAGTTTTTTTTTCTCATGATATTACAACTTGAAAAAAAAACTTATTTCTTTCCATAATGTTCAACTATATTCTTCTAAAATGTCATTATTTTTCCTCATAGAATTATGTTTTTTTTATTAGAAAAAAAAATTATTGATAGTTTGACATTTGTAACATTATAACTTTTTTTCACCACCTGTCCATCCATTTTCTATGCTGCTTTAGGGTCGCGGGGTACACCCTGGACTGGGCGCCAGTCCATCACATGCATGTTTTGGGGATGTGGGAGGAAACCGGAGTACCCAGAGAAAACCCACACACACTACAAGCAAACTCCACACAGAGATGCCCAATGGAGATTCAAACCCTGGTGTTGCAGATCTCCTGACCACCAACCACTCGACCAGCGTGTGGCCCTTCCGCCACCTAATTTCCCCAAAATTACAACTTTATCTATAGTTGTGTTGTTTGTTTTAAATATTTTTTCATAATCTTAAAATCTTTCTTTCATATTTCAGCTTAATGCTATAATATGACAACATAATTCTCATAAAATTTCAAATTCATATTTTGACTGTATTCTTGTGAATGTGCTACTAATTTATGCGTTTTTGCTGTTAGTTTTCTTATTTAAATTATGTTTTTATATTGTTCCACGGCCTAATAAAAAAACAGCTGTGGGCCGTAAATGGCCCTGGGGCCACATTTTGGATGCCCCTGTTATAACGCCTGACTCACAACCTTTCAATGTCTCACGGGTATTTCATACATCACACCAGAGAAGGCAGATAGTCTTTATGAAAACAAACAAACTGGATTCTGTCTAAAAGGCAAAAGCAAAGAAAATGCACGATTAACTGTTATGGCTCTGATGCCCCAATATTTTGTGACACAAGCAAATAAATAAACGTATCTTATGCCACAATTTTGCAACACAGGCGACTAAATTCAGGCTGTTATATCTCTAAAGCCTAAATTATACAGCATCTCAGCGTGAAAGGAGTAGAGACAGGACAGGACAGCGGCTGTGTGAAATGGAATAGCAGAACACTTCTGCCAAAGTAACGGGCTGACAAATATTGCACACGTTTGACGCTTGCAAAAACCTAAGTCACATTACAGACGGGCAAACAGACATTGGTTTCTGTGTGAAAGACACCGGCGAATACATTTTCAGGACAGTGGATGAGAGAAAGGGAAAAGCGGAAAAGGGTGCGAAGTTTAACAACTCCCTGTCTGACAAATGGTAAACATCAGTCATGTCGGTGTTTGCGAAAGGATATTGGGTTGTTTGTGAAAGACGCAGGTAAATAAATGCCGGCTCTACTGTCAGAGATTTACATCTCTGATACAGCAATTTTGCAGAATCTCTGTGTGCAAGAGGATTTAGGCTGCATTCCAAAAAACACGAAAGTCAGAAAAAATTCCAACCCCCGCCTAAGAAAAGTGCATCGGCTCAGGGCTTCAAGTTGTCGGCCATGTCGGCCTTTTCTTTCAAACACTGTAGTTCCTGCTTCCCCGGCATCTGGAAGTATTAGCAGCTGCACCCTCTAAGGTGTTGAAACTTTTACAAGACAAACATCTCATGGGACCTTACGTTCTTCTTTCAAACCCTGTGAGATGTTCAAGGTTGGGGCAGGAGTGCTGAAACTGTCCGTTTGGTACACTTCTCACCATCCAAGTAGGTGGAGGGTTAAGGAACTGGCGGGTCGGAGGAGGATTGAGGACTTGGCTCCTGGTGGTGCAGAACTCTGGCCAGAAGAGTTGACCTCCCTTTCCTATCTGCCCTGTCCTCGGCTTCGGTGCAAGGCGGCTGTGATGTGCCAATGTCCTCGTGGTTCTGTTGGTCCAGACACAGAGGGAGGGGAGAGAGGACCCAGTCTTGGTTGGAGAGAGGAAGCGTGAAGCACCCCTGCTCCCCATCTCTCCCCTCCCACTGCTCCTGACTGCTGAAGCTGGCTTGCTCTTGTGAGTCATCCCAGCCGAGGTCCCCTTTCAGGTCCTCAAGATCGTCCGACGATTCCAACCTGTGGAGCTCCCGATCCCGGTTCTCGTAGAGCAGCGTGGCGGCACAGATGAAGATAAAGAGGCCCACTCCCATGACCACTGGTCCTGCCAGTTTCATCCTCTCCACGTGGCTGCCCACGCGTCCCCCTACTGGCTTGGGCACTGCGGACACATACCCCACCACAGCCACACTCATTCCCGCCAGCACCACGGCCACGCCCACCATGAGCCACGCCCCCGGGGCCGAGCGCAGGTGAAGACGGGTTCGGGCAGCTCCGCCTTTGCTCAGGTGGCATGCGGCTGGGAGGCAGGCAGGTGAGGAGCGTGAGGAGGCTGGGCTGCTGACAGGACTGCTGGCAGCTGTCATCCTTTGGCTTTCAACTATGAGACAAAGAGGTGGTGGGGGGTGGGGGGTGTTTTTTGGAGAGGACACATGAGTGTGCAAACAACAGGAAATAGCTGCTTTAATAGGACATGTGGCTAAGTTAATGAGACGCCTGTCCTCTGTGGGGCTGCATACTGCATCCTAATACTCTACACATATCAGTGCACTCCTAACAGAACAGTACGCACTCTTTTATATTTAATACAGAGCAGTGATTCAATGGAGTATGCAAGTGTGAGAGCGCTTTCTGCCTATTCAAACAACCTAACCGGCTGGCATTGTTACAATATTTTTAAGTGACCTGTGGGGCTGTTACGATATACAACTCTGCCTAGCAACAAGCAGCCTATCAGAGCAGTGCTGTTTTGGTGAGTCATCGTTATTGTTGGTTGGTGTGTTGTAGTTTTTTTGTTTAGTTCTGGCTGACACAAAAACTACACAAACAAAACTGATGACTTTACCAAGCAACCATTATATTTTGGTGCAAAAGAAATGTTTTTTCACTTTTGCTTTCTCTTTCTGCCGTTATTGGGAAGCATTTTCCCCTGCCTTGTTGAATACCTGAGCCAAATATATGGCCCATTATTAGTTTACAAAACATACTGGTCACTAAGTGTCAGTAATGACAGTACATGGCAGTAATAGCTACTGCAGGAAGTATGCTGTCCACATAAAGCAAGGAACTCTCTCAATGCTAATGTGTCTGTTATGTCTTATTTACGTTTAAAATGCCTTATATACTTCTTATTATGTTTACTATATTTGGTAATATGAGTGCAAGGTGACTATAGGGGTGTTCATTCATGTCTTTAGGGCTCTAATAATGTTAAAACTCGTATTTAGAAGTTTTCCTATGCTATAACTACAAAAATATTTGATTTTATAAATAAGGAATCCTACTTTGCAGAAATTCACATATCACATTAACAGCAGTAATCAAGGGATTAATGTATATTTTCTATGAATGCACTAATACCCTTTTTGCCATTTTCCTCAAAATGGAATCAAGGACGTCCACATTTTTTTTGTATACTGAAAAAAATCTAATATGTTGGGGGCAATGTTGAAACCAATTTAATGCTAATCGGGCAATATAAACTAAAATAACAAGTTGGCAAAGAAAATACTTCTGAAATATTTAATAATATGCAGTGGAACATCAATTAGCATCCAACCTGGTGATTGTGTTTTTTGGTTAAAGCCGCAGTTTCCGGTTAGTGTACAATATGACACACGTCTTGTTGCGTTATTGATACACTGCATGAGTCCAACTGTGTGCTTAATGCATTTTTAATCACAAAACAACCTTACTTCCTAACAAAGAAGCTAACTTGATGACAAAATGATAACCAGAACCGGAAGTTAGCTAAGAAGCCTGTCTATGATGTCATCAGCTGTTGACTCCCAAGATGTTATCACAAAAGAGTTTTGCATGCATAAAGCAATTCCAAATACATATAAATCACGAGTGAAAGGAATAAATGAACACTTAAGGTTAAAGGTAAACGTTTAAGGTAAAAGTAACTTGAAATTTTCATTAAGCATCCTTTACATGCATTTAGAATTGTCTTATGTTTACGTTTTTATT